>JAMWET010005632.1:600000-1167500 GCA_024036415.1 Prochilodus magdalenae | reverse complement strand
CATCATATCAAAGCACCGGTACAAGTCATTCAATTATCAGTCATCAGAGTCAGCAAGCTCCCCCTTTTCAACAAAATTCAGGAAAAACTCCCAAATCTCTCTAAATTCCTTCATTTTAACCTTAATAAAAGAGGTTATTTTTTCCAATGCGAGATCTGAAGTCATTCCTCTTATCCACTGTGGTATACAAGGGGCTTCCTCTTTTTTCCAGGATCGTGCTATTACCCGTTTGGCTTCAATAAGACACAAGTTAATCAGGGAGGATTCCTTTTTATGAATTCTCAAATCACCATGTGGTCCATGATTATTTCTTCTAATGAAGATAGCGGGGGTATATCAAGAGAATTGTGTTTTGAAAGAATAAAGCTTCTTACTTAAAGGAATTTGTAAAAATGCTTTTGATGAATATTGTAGATGTTCCTGAGATCTTCGAATGTCATCATTTTTCCTTCTTTGTAAAGTTCTGACACACAGTTCATCCCTTCTCTTAACCACATCTTAAACCCCGGATCAGATTTCCCAGGATGGAAATTATGATTACCATAAATTGGACTGAACCGAGAGCTTTCTCCAAGATAGGAGAGGACCTCAAACCACACAGATATTGTATTTCTGAGAAAGGGATTTTTTTGTTTGTTTCTTAAGAGTTGTGCATTCAGCTGAGAAGAGATACACCTTTAACGGGATATTCTTTATATCATAGGACTCAATCAATGTCCAAGCTGGTAATGATTCTGGCATGAAATAAAACATTGCAGCATGCATTTGAGCTGCCTAGTAATACCACTTAAAATTAGGTAACCTCAGACCCCCTCTATCGTGTGGTAGACAGAGTAGAGAATACCTCAGCCTAGGAGGCTTACCATTCCAGATGAAATGTGAAATTGTTTTTTTTTTTAAAGATTAAATAGAGAAGTTGGTGGCTGGAGAGGTATCGTCTGGAAAAGATATAGAAATTTAGGTAAGACAGGCATTTTAATTATATTAATTTTTCCAATCATAGATATAGGCAATTTGGTCCATCTAGAGATAGACTTTAATGTTGAGTTCACAATTGGATTATAATTTGCTGTAGTAAGTTTATTTATAGCAGGGGTTATTTTAATTCCAAGATATGTGAATCCCTCTTCAGTGGAACTAAATGGTGTAAACAGAGGCGGCTGAACATGTTCTTTTCTTGCAGATACATTATAACTGATTTGTTGTTATTAATCTTATACCCAGAAATGTTATCAAAGGAGCTTATTAATTCAAGAAGTGAGGGAATAGTCTGCTTCAAATTAGAAAGAAATAAAACTATGTTATCTGCCTCTTCTTTCTCAGGCGGCTGAGGAGGTTTGGCATGGACCCCCGCATCCTCAGAACATTCTACACATGTACTGTGGAGCGCATTTTAACTGGCTCCATCACCACCTGGTATGGAAGCTGCACTGCTATCAAGCTGAAAGCTTTGCAGAGGGTGGTGTGGACAGCTCAGAGTATCACCGGGATTCAGCTTCCAAACCTCCTGGATTTATACACCAGCCGCTGCCTGAGGAAAACCAGGAAGATTCTAAAGGACTCCACCCACCCAAGCCACTGTCTGTTCTCATAGCCGCTGAGTGGGAGGAGGTTCCGAAGTATAAAGTCCAGAACCAGTCGCCTCCGAGATAGTTTCTTCCCCCGAGTCATCAGGCTACTGAACAGCCAGTAAGGCTGATGCACCGGTATATGGACCTGGTTCAGCACATCTCACCTAAAGTGATCATCTAAAGGATGATCTCCATGGACAATCATCACTCTGCAATTTACATTAGCATATTTACGTTTGCACATATAGACTGACCTACTGTTATCTTCCATCCACACTGTATATCTGTAGTGTATGTATACACATATATAACATATATTATATAATATTCCCTGTATATACCCTGCATCTCTCATCTACCTCAGCCTTACCATAGTGCTATATGGTAATGTGTACATTTGTATATATCATAGTTTTTATTCATAACTTTTATTCATAACTGTTAATTAGTGTCGTGTGCCTCTATATAACCAAAATGGAGAAGAGATCAGCCCATTAGGGAGAATTCTAGCAGATGGCTTTGCATAAAGAATACGTATCCATTGTATACTGTATATCCATCTCCTATACCCATTCTGTGGAGAACATCAAACATGTACTGCCTTCGATATGGTCGAAAGCCTTCTCTGCATCCAGTGACAATACAGCTCTACCATCTATTTCCGCACTTACATGCACAATATTTAGTAATCGCGAATATTATGAAAGGTATGTCTCCCTTGTACAAAAGCATTTTGGTCTTTGTGTATCTCCGTTCTTGTAGCCAGTACTTTGCACAAAATATTTGTATCATTGTTTAGAAGTGAAATTGGATTATATGACTTTCTGTCTGTTGGACATTTCCCAGGTTTGACCAGCAGTGTAATTAATGCACAATTTAAAGTCGGCGGGAGAGTGCCAGATTTGTAGGACTCAAGATACATATCCATGAGGGGTGGAATTAATTTATTCATGAATAATTTATATATTTCTATGGGTATGCCGTCGGGTCCGGGTGTTTTACCTTCTTTCATGCAGCTAATTGCCTCAGCGATCTCTTCAGTTTCCAATTCACGAACTAAAGATACAGAATACTCTTCTTCTAATGAATATATAATATAGAATGATATAGAGTTAAGAAATTCTGACTGCCTCTGTTGTGGGATATGTGAATATTCTTAACTATATAAGGGTCTGGTAATAGGTTCTAAATGAGTTGTTTATTTCTTCTGGTTAAACTGTTATATGTCCACCCTTACCTTCAATTGCATTTATAGCTCTCTCTGACTGCAGCTGCTTAATGCGCCAGGCCAAAAGCTTCCCTGCTGTCTCCCCCTGTTCGTAATAACTCTGCTTTAGGCGCATCAAGCTCTCTATTGCCTGATTATATGCCAATTCATTATATTGGGATTGTAAAGTATATAATTGGGGAATAAGTCCAGAATGATCATTACCTGAATAAATTTGCTCTTCCATTTCTTTAATTTTACCTTCTAGTATTTTAAACTTTATCTTATCATCTTTATTTTTATGACTTGTATAACTTATAATTTGCCCGCTGAGGAAGGCTTTAAATGCCTCCCATCTCACTGCTGCTGTCGTTTCATTTGTGTTCATCTTAAAGAACATGTCTATCTGCGCTCCTATAAATTTCAGAAAATCAGGGTCCCTTAGCCACGTTGTTTGAAAATGCCATCTTGGAGAACCTCTACAGAAGTTGGGTGGCGCATTTGTAAAAGAAACTGGAGCATGATCAGAAATAAGTATGCTATCATACCAGCAATTTCTTAATTTGGGGCTGGAGATGAGCTGAAACTAAGAAATAGTCAATGCGGGAGAATGTCTGATGGGTAGCTGGAAAACATGAGAACATTCTAGCATTAGGGTTATTATACCTCCAGATATCTACCAAGTTAAAGTCTTTAAGGCACTGATGCAGCTCTAACCGTGTTTGTTGGTGAGAAATATCCAAGCCTGTTGATCTGTCTATTCCTAGGGACATGGTACAATTGAAGTCTCCTCCTATAACAAAATATCCTGGCAATGAGGCTAAGGAGGATATAGATTTCTAAAGAATTTTGGGTTATCATCGTAAGTTTTCCTTGAATAATGACATATCTCCCTGACCAGTCATTGATTGTATTAATTACTTGAAATGGAATTGATTTGTGTATCAATGTAATTACACCTCTTGCATGTGATGAAAATGATGCAGAAAACACCTGTCCAGGCCACCTTCTCCGTATCCTATCTATATTTTCCAGCATTAAGTGCGTTTCTTGAAGGAAAACAATCATAGATTTGAACTGCTTTAGCCTGCTCATGACTTGTTTCAGTTTAATAAAACTATTTAAGCCTCTTACATTCCATGATGTGAACTGAATCTCAGCTTGTAAACCCATTGTGGTGGAGTGCAAATCCCTGATGCTTTGAGTACCCTTTCTGACTGCTGTAAATTAAACCAGTTACACACCCAAAAAAGAACATGCAAACACAAACAAAAACGGTTCTATAACCAAACGACCCTACTCTTACCCAAACTGAGTAGGATTCCCTTACTTTTCGACCCGATTACGGGGCAAAGCCGGTCCACACGTTTAAGTCCTGTGGGGAACAGCATAATGCTTGTGATTGCCCTAGTCTATCCCCCGTCGCCTACATTGAATTGCTTAAACACGCTTCAAAACATAGTTAGAACTAAACCAATTAACCAGAATTCTTCTTTTAAACGCAAGAGGTAAAGGATAAGTATGAACATTTCACTAAACCAGCATTCGTTTCTCAGTATGCCATAAAACAACAACATATGTTAATTAGTTAACAGTATGGCATTTAGCCAATGAAATAGACCACTAAACTTTAGCTAGCAGCCGATAAGTTAGATAGCTAACAATTGCCTACTTATCAACCATCTTCAGCTTCATCACAGCTTTGGTCCGTGTCACGCTGCTGCTGGGTCTTTCTCAAGCCTTGAACAAATTTCCTCGCTTCCACTGGGCAGCTAAAAGAGCAGCGTTTCCTCTTAAATGTCACACACAGCGTGGCCGGGTGGACGATACCGTAGCGGAGGTCAGGAATATTAAAGGATTGTAGCTCCTTTTTCACGCGTCGAAGCGTTTTCGCTGCCTGTGGAGCTCCGCCGAGATGAACATCACTCGCCTGCCCTTGAACTGAATGGTGCCCTTGTTCCTCGCTGCCTTCATGGTTCTAACTTTGTCACTGTAGTTCAAGAATCTCATGACGATTGCTCTTGGAGGAAAATGCCTCTGATCGGGACCAGCCATACCTTCATCTCTCCGTCTAATTCTGTGTGCCCTTTCGATCGTAAAGGTCATTTATTCGGGTTTCATGGGCATGCAGCTCCTGCTGCACGCTTTGGATGGCGGGAAATAGCTTATCGAAACTAGGGGTAAATTCGTCCTTCATTGCTTGGATGGCTTTTAGAATCTCGCTAGCTGCTACCTGGCCTCCGTTGTTGCTAGCCTCTCTCTGTGCCACTCCGTCTATGGCTTGCTGCTCGGCATTAGCTTCAGTTTTCGTTGTTTTTTGTGCCATTCTGAGAGGTTTTGCTGTTGGCATGTTGCCTGAAGTGCAAGTTGGTTTAGGTTCGAGTTCAACTTTAGCGTGTCTAGTAGTTTTTAGTGTCGAATTTTACAGAATGTCAGCGATGGGCTCCAGAGTAAATTGCTGCTAAATTCAAATACAGTGTTTACAATGTCTAATGTTTACATCGACACCAAATGCACCTTACTGCTCCCACTACTAAGGGGCCGACTGCACTGTCCCCCCCCCCGTATTTATTGTTTGTCTTGTAAATGGTTGTGTGTATTTATAGTATATTATCTTGCGCACTTGCGCACGTGCACTTTATGTTGTATTGTTTCGTGTAGTCTATTGTTAGATGTAGCACCTTGGTCCTGGAGGAACGCTATTTCGTTTCACTGTGTACTGTACACCACTGTATATAGTTGAAATGACATATAAAACCACTTGAACTTGACTTGAACTTGAACTTGAGTACGTCTAACTAGCACTGCGCCATAACCGGAAGTCAAAGCTTGAATCCTTTTTGATTTTTAAGAAATTTATCAAGTTTAGAGGACTTATTCTATTTTAGTGGAAATATTTCTTCCTTCCTATTTTTTAATCACTGACTAGAAGGTGTGGCTCCCATTATTTGAAGAAATTTAGATTTTTATTTTTTCAATTTAATTTCCTTACTTTTTCTGTAATCAAGTTCTTTGACATTTCTATCACTTAACACTCTGACAGTTCCTCCACTTCCATTGTCACTTAAAGGGTCCCGCAAGGCCCAGTACTTGAACCTTTGTTATTCCTTAATTACATATTCCCATTTGGCCAGATCACTCTCTGTTTAAACCCTGACTTTATAGTACCTCCCAGAAATGAGAAACTAGAACCACAGCTCTAATGCTAAACAGTGATAAAACTAGGTTTATTTTTAATAGGTCTACTTCTAAATAAAATTGACCCCTAAAACTGGCCCTCTCACTCCTCTGTGTTTTGAAATCTGTGTCATTCTTCACTTTTTGAAGTTTTAGATTTTCAGGGATTGCTCGTAGAAAATTCCCTAAAACCTTCAAAGAATTTGTGTACCTCTCATGTGGGGATTCCTGTGTGAGGGAGTTAAACCCATGTTTCAATATCCAATTCACCCACCTGTAGTACATGGCTGTCATTTTCATCAATGTGTTCAAGACATATATCTTGGGACCATTCCTCATTTCCATGTACACGTACACACAGCCTTGTTACTTCTGAATCCTCCAGCACATATGAAGGCAGTTTACTCTCTGGCTCCACACAGGCTTGCAACTCCCGGACCTCCATGTGGCCTTCCAAACCAACACTGTGATGTACCAAACGAACTTCGATTGTGTCACTCATGTAACTGCATACTACTTGCCTTCCACAGATGATGATCTGAGAAAGAAAAAGAAAGACAGGATGTAGACACAAAAGAGTGGGACGGTTAGTGCAATCAGTGAAGGTCTGTCAAAAGTTCTCACCGTTACTTACATTGAGCTGGTGGTGTTAACTGGAGCCAACAGATAAAACCATTAATTTCTGTTGCAATTATTTATCTCATAGATCAATATTTTATTTACAATAGAAAATGGAAAACATCAGATGCTGAAAGTGAGGCATTTTACTATTTCATGAAAATGAGTAACTAACAGTTTCTAACTTTTTTAGAAACTGGACTATTTGTCTGGTAGCTTGGCTAATTCTGTCAAAGACTACATTTTACAAAGCCTTCTTATACAATGGTTAAAGGGTCAGTCTGACCAAAACTTGATAATCTAGGAATGAGCACTGGGCTGGGGTTGCCAGGTAATGCTTTACTTGCTCTGTGTCTGTGTATTAATCTCTAGGTACCAGAACCTTAAAAGTAAATGTAAACGTAAATGTAATCTCTACCTTTGGTCCATGATCAATAGTCATATACTATTGAGGCCTATTGACAAATTCTGACCCACTTTTGCTTATTTCCTCAACATAAAAATGACTGCATTGGGCCTCACTATTGCAGATATCAAAGGTGGCAAAACGTCAATGATTAATAACCGCAATTTCCTTCAGAATCCTTAAAGTATCTATCTATCTATCTATCTATCTATCTATCTATCTATCTATCTATCTATTATTTTTATACACATGATGGTAAAACCTCTGTATTTACTATGGAACCGGATTATCAAGTTAAAATTTTTTGGATGAAGCATTTTTGAGTTATCGATTGTTTTAATCAATAAGGTATTTTTTCAGAAGGGTTAATTTGCATATGACAGCCATATTGTTTTCAAAAATATTGCATATTAAGCCCAAATATCTAAGTAGGTGGAGCTTAATGGTTCAAATTACAAAGTGATTTGTCTTGACCCAAGGAATGGGGGGGAAAAAGTCATTTTGTCTGACAAAAATGTGGTTTAGGAGTTATAAGCCAAAACGTGTTTTGGTTTGCTATAGTGGTCAAAAAAAGAAGTGGTCAAAGGGGGCAGTTTATGCATCTATGTAAACAAAGGTTGGTGCACAAACTGTGTGATGGTAAACACCCTATGCTCCAAGGCAACAGAACAGCTAGAACATAGAACAAGCATCCGGAGGCGTTTTACGTGGTGGTGGGGGATTTTTACCACGTGACCCTGACGAACACCTTGCCGAGGTTTTATCAGCACATAAACATTCCAACACGGGAAAACAACACACTGAACCGTGTTTACACCAACGTTAGAGACGTGTACAGAGCCGCCCCTCACCCCCACCTCGGGCTCTCCAAGCACATTTCCATTATGCTGGTCCCTGCATACCACCCCCTGCTGTGACACTCCAGACCCACACAGAAGACCATTGCTGTGTGCTCCTCCACCACAATCCTCAGCACAAGGTCTCAGGGCTGTGTGTTGAGCCCCCTCTTGTTCACACTGCTGACTGGTCACCCATGACTGGTCACCCATCCACCCAGGCTGTCATATTGTGAAGTTTGCGGATGACACGGCAGTGGTCGGATGCATCACAAACAGTGACACGTCCGGCTACAGACAGGAGGTAGAACACCTGGAGGGTTGGTACAGAAAGAACAACCTCTGCATCAACGTAAAGAAGACGGGGGAGATGATTGTGGACTTCAGAATGGGGGAGACATGCCCACCTCCCCCTGCATGTCGGAGGATCTACAGTGGAAGTGGTCTCCAACTACAGGTACTTGGGTGTTCACCTAAGCAACAACCTCACCTGGAGCAACAACACTTCAAGTCTGGTCAGGAAGGCACATCAACAGCTCTACTTCCTCAGTAGAGGCGAGCTGGGCTTGGGAGCTCAGTACTCACCTCTACAGATGTGTGGTGGAGAGCGTCCTATGCTCCAGCATCAACGTGTGGCACGGAAGCTGCTCTGCTGCAGACAGGAAAGCTCTGCAGCGGGTGGTGAAGGCTGCACAGAGGTCTGTCAGAGTCAGCCTCCCCACCACCATGGACATCTTCACCTCCAAATGCAGGAAGAGGACCACCTGCATCATGAAGGACCCCACTCACCCAGCACACTCACTTTTTGTCCCGCTCCCCTCAGGCAGGAGGCTGCGGAGCATTAGGTGCGAAACGAACAGACTGAGAAACAGCTTCATTCCAGAAGCTGCAAGACTTTTACGCCACTTAGTGAAACCACTGCACCAACACTTTGAGGACCCTTAAATACACTCTGCTGCAACCTTTTCAATTTCATGCTGCTCGTGCTTTCTATATTTTTTCTATATTTTATTTATTTAATTACTGCTGTTTGGGTGAAACTGGGTCCTTGAGTACTACAATTTCGTTTCACCCCATGTACCACATGTGACGCGAATGACAATAAAGTCTCTTTGAATCCTTAAATCCTTGAAAAAAAGGAGATAAAAAAACTGAGGCCTATTAAAGCCAAAATTGGAGGTCATGCTCTGATTACCAATCTATGCATATTTATAGACATTTATCCCAAGTTTGATCACAGTTGGGCAATTAGGCCTTAGCGTGTAAAGGTCGAGTGAGCTGTTTAGACGAGTGAGGTCTCACAAGGTCTAAAAAAGTTTGGAACCTAAAGGAATGGGACTTTATCAAAAGGCCTTCATTTGCCCTAAATGATGAGCATGTGTCTATTAACTTGGACTATGTCAGTAAGGATCCAAGTGTTTAAATTATTGATCATTTACAGATAATTAGAGCATGGATTAAAATGTAAAATTAATAATTTATTCTGAAACTCATTTATTCTGTATTTGAAATATTGATTGGTTCTCAAATTATAACCCTTTGATACGCATGCCATCGTTAGGCCCAATGCATACATAAGGGGGTACTGTGACAAACAGAAGCAAAGTTAATGCTCTTAATTTATGTCAGAAAAAACTGAGGTGTTTGGATTATTGATCAAAGATGTGTACCATTTTTTTTTTATAAAACCTGACCCTTTGTCCTTGGTTTTATGAGCTGTAGTGTTTAATAATGAATAAGTTAATAATTAAAAATAGCAAAGGAGTAGTCCATTTTCTGAAACAACATTCAAGTACAAAGTTGTCCAGGACAGAGAGCTATATCAAACACCAGAGATCTATAAAGTGTGTAATAACATAGTAATAAGCTTTTGAATGATTTAAAGTGTTTGTAAATGCCATAGGTCAATCGACGCCAATATTTGTACACCTCAACAGAGCCTTAGTTCCTATATGTCTATAAAATATTGATGTTAAATGATGTTTGCATTTAAAATAAAACCAGAATACCACCACAATAGGTGGTGTAGCCCACAAAATGAAAGCCACTGTCGTACAGTTTTAAGTAAAAACTTTACTGTTTGAGGATCTAAGTGATATTTCCATAATGGCTTAAGTTATTATTTATCTTTTTTGGCTCCAGAAAAAAACAGTGATTTAATTTTTGCTAAATCTTAATCTGATACATGTATTTGTGATGAAGTCAATTGCATTGCCCATCACCATTTGCGCAGTTGTATGGTTATCACTATACGTTATACTTACCTGTGGGCAAAGCAATCTGAAGGGCCCATGGGTAGCTTAAGGGAGGGATGAGGTCAGACCAGTAACCATGCTAGTTAACATTTGTGATATTATAGATGTGCACACTGTAAACCAGCTATCCTAGAAAAGGCCTGTGATGATCATTTGTTTTTATAAGATTGATATACTTACCTTTTTACTTACCCTTGTAAATCAGAACACCACTGTTAAGGGGAATGGTTGGTTCAATGTGCATAGGGGTGGGGCTTGGCTTATAAGAGGGAGGGTAAGGTATATTATGGGGGTCTTAGCTTTGATGTACCATTCTTAGCAGAGAGAGCCGAAGAGTATAGAGCTAAGGAGAGAAGTTCCTATTACTTTGCTGTCTAGGCCATATACTTACTTACCTAAGGGCAATACCACCCAGAGTGGACAATGCAGTGGCCGCCCATGGGTGCTTAATGATAATGGTGATAAACAGACAAGTGACTAACAGAAATCTGTATTCAATGCTGGAGCCCTTGGAGGTCAGTGCAGCTGTCTTTAGTTAAACATGGCATATGGGGCAGATGACCCACCAAAGTGCCCCTGTTAACATCACAGCACCTAACACAGTGCCTCGTCTGGGCTTGTGAGGTTGCTAACTGGACCGTAGAGGACTGGCAACATGTGTGTTTGTGTGTTGTGCAGTTAAGATATATACCCCAGTTGTTAAAATATATACTCCAGTAGTGGATCCATACTGGTGTGGGGTGTGTTCATGACATGGGTTGAGTTCACTGGTCATTGCTTGGTCGACATTTGTGGGGCAAAGTTCTAAAGAGTTCTGAATTGTGTGGCCTGCACATTTGCCAAGTATGAACCCAATTTAGCATTTATGGGATGTAGAGGTCTATTTACTCCTGAAATTCTGCATCTACAAGTACCAGCTAGCATGGCTCAGTTTAAGGTGAGGCCAATCATTCTCAGAGTAGAGTGGTTAGGGCCATTTGTGTCCTCTACATTTTACCCATTCGTGAAGTAAAACACCCAAATTCACACAGACCAGTGCACACATATACTAGGGGACAGTAAGCACAGAGCGTTAGGCAGTCCTATTCATGACCAAATTTACAGGCATGCCCAGTCCGTCCAGAGTCGTCAACATACCTCCAGATGTCATTCATCCACTTGTGGAATTCCTACCACATTGAGTTGCTTCACTTGGCTAGAGGGGGTACTACTTACTGTCCTATGACTTTTATCATGTCAGTCCAATGGACAAGACTTGTTGTGTCTGAGAGAAGGAAGTGTGTTCCTGCTCTTCATATTTAGCTTCTAAACTTTTCCCAAGACAGGATACACACCCTGCCAAAGAGCCCTGGGAGATACAACTTTTCAACTTGTTTCTTTTTGTTAATTTACAGTTAAAACCAGGGCTTGCACAGGACTTCTGTTGTTTTTCTTGTTTTTATTATTATTTTCTTAAATCAAAACTAAAAGCAAAAAGGTTTTCTTTTAGTTACATTGGTTAAGGCTTAGAGGATTATATTAAAGACATAAAAATGTAATAAATGGATGTAATAAATACAGCAACACAATAATGCATAGTTTTCAGAAATACATTGTTGTAAAGCAAAGACACAAGTGTGTCTCTAGGTATGTGTGCTCTACCTGTTTCTGTACTCCGCTGAGTGGCAGAATTTTGATGATCAGTGAAGCAGTCTGGCCTTTCCACTGGATGCTTCTGAGCAGTGTCCCCACATTATCAATACTGAAGGGCTCTGACCAGCGCCAACTACCCCAACCCTCAATACAGAGATGTAGCAGCTGTGGAGCATGTACACACACACACACACACACACACACACACACACACACACACACACACACAAAAATTTTAATGGTCAGAGACCTAGCACAGGGTGGAGAGCACTCTTGATCTCTTACTGTTTGAAGATAAGATTCCATTTCAGTAACATTTCCAATGAAAGGCAATGAAAGACAGAGTTAAATTTATGGAGGTCTTCCCTAGAGAGCAAGAAACTGGAAATAACATAGTTTTCCAGATTTCTGAGCTGTATTATTAACTATAGGAACTGCTTAAGTGGTTTAAACGTAATGTTTGTGAGACCGTTTGGTTACAGAACAAGCAATTTGCCTCTGAAATAGGCCTCTGAAACACTGAAAAGGACGCCATTATAGTGACCCCATGTCTAATTTCCAACACAGACAGGTGGCTATTAGTTGACACCACCAAACTGAACATGTCAGAAAACACATCACAAAATACATTGCACCTGCCAAAGGTTGTGGGACTAAAATGGTAGCTCTGATAAAATAACCAATGTAAGGTCCTAGTAGTCATCTTCCCTGTGCTTTTAGCCTTTAGCCCAAATTACACTTAAACAAGGATAAAAGGATTATACAAAAAGATCTTGGGTCAGTCTTGCACAGTTTTAGAATGGTTTGGACAATATTTAACAAACAGACTGTTCCTGGTTTCACTGAGAAATCATTCATCAAAACAAAATGTTATATTTCTTGTGCAGTAACACAGGGGTCTTCAAGTCTGGGTGATGTCATTAGGAAACATGATGTTAACTTTCATAGCTATGCTGATGACACACAACTATATATCTCCATTCTTTTGGATAATCTAAACTCAGTAGAAAAACTGTGTGTCACATATTTTTCAGTGGATGTCACAGAATTTTCTAAACTAAATAAAGGAAAAAATTAAAACATTGATTCTTGGCACTAAAATTCTGTTTTATTTTACCTGTCAACATAGTCACTAAAGTAGCTTTTTATCTTTTGAGAAATATTGCTAATGCTGGCCTTTTCTGTTTTAGAGTGATACAGAAAAATGTGTTTGTTACAAGCAGAACTGATTACTGTAATGCTCACCTTACGGGGGTTCCTAAGAAATCTGTCTATCCTCTAAAACTTAGACCCTAACCATAAGCTCAGACCCTAGCAAAAACTAAAATGAGAGCTCTAATCACTCCTGTTCTAAAATAGCTGAACTGGCTACTTGTATCTATTAGAATAGACTTTAGAGTTCTGCTGCTGATCTATAACTCTTCAAATAATCTAGCATCTGCTTACATCACAGAATGTCTCTCTGTTAATGTTCCAGGTTGTGACCTAAGATCTACATATGCTGGCCTTCTGCAAATACCCTAAAACATAGAAATTGTGGATAAATAAAAATTCTTTCAGTTTTTATGTTTCTTAACAGTGGAACACAATTCCAACTTCTATTAGACAGATGAGACAATTATTATTATTATTAAACATTAACAGCATTCACACAGCTGACAATATGTAAACCAAACATGTAAACCAAACCATTTACCACTAATTATTATAGACAAAAGTCTGTTTTTAAAGGAAACTGAAATTGTGGTTTTATTACCAGTTCCAATATGAATCACCTAACACCGATCCTGTAAATGATGGTGATGTGTACAGCAGTTAACACAAATCTCCACAACATTAATCTGAACACCACTGCTAGAGTGGTGTACATACTGTAATGACAGCCACCAAATATTCTATGAACAGAATGTTGCAGCTAGATAAGTACATTTTAACCATTCTCACCTTTGAAATAAAAGTATGAACAGGTTTAAAGTTTAAATAGAACTTTGTTTCAGCTTCACACATTGTCTCACTGCTTACATATTTCAGTCACTGTGGGTGTAGGCTTATTTTAGATTGTGTATGTGTAGAGCAGATAAACAAACAAACAAAAAACTTCACTAACTGAACTTGTTAGTGAGTCAGTCAGACAAGGCACACTGTCCGACACACGTCTAGACTTGTGATCCCACACACGGTTTCCTCCCAGCTATAACTCAAATCTGTTTACTGTTAAAAAAACAGATGTAGTGAAATTACCCACCACAACATTGACACTGCCTTGCTCCTTGTGCTCAGCTTCTCCAATATATATATTGGAGAAAAAGAGAAAAGTAAGTAAGTTCATACCGACAGATGGGGTCCTCCATAGCAAATACTGCACTGTTGTAAAATAAGGTTCTGTGCTACTAGTAGGCACTTGTAAAGATCAATGGCATTGTCAGTATTGAAATGTACATGGCCAAGAGCCATCTGCCACAAGTCTGTATTTCAGTTGAACTTGCAGTTCCAACTTTCAACTTAAACTTTCAAATTGCAGTCCTTTGACAATCTCTGCTACCTGGCTTGAGCCCTAAAGAAAAAATCACGAGGCATAAATTATTTCAAAAATCCACTGTCTCAAGATGTGCCCATCACTTTGAGCATGTCTGTGTTTGTGTTTGTGTTGTCAAGGACTGTCTTAGCATGTGTATGTTATTACAGATATCATCTACAATGCTCTAGCAGCTGTTCCTACGAAACAGTGGCTTCCCAGTCTTGGGGGGAGATGGACCAGAACATCATTCCAAACTCTCTCCATATTTGCACTAAACCCTGACCTCAATCAAAGTCCTGCCATAATTTACGCTCCAGCATTCTCAAAAAAAACAGACCTCACCACAGAGCTCTCTGCCCCAGAGCTTAGCTCCTCTGCTGGACAAATTAAAAAGCAAACAGGCTTCTCTGTATTGTTTGGTGCATGAAGACAGGCTGAGACAGGAAATTAGGCTGTCATTTGGGAGAAAGAGAAAGCCACTCGGCTAATGTAAACCAGTTAGACATACAAAGACAACAAAGACAGAGAAACCTAGCCAACTGAGAGACAAAGCATGTAAAAAAATATTTGGAACAAATAGCATCAGTACCACATGAGTTCAGGGAATGTCTAAGCAGACAGGTAGAACTGGGCCATGAACCCATTATGATACAACTGGTTTAATGTTGCTTTACACACACAATGTGAGTAAGCCAAATAATTTGAGTGCAATATGATAATGTCAACGCTATGGTCACAAGGCAAAATTAGAGGGGTGTGAGTATGTACTTCCACACCAACCACACTATGAATCTAAGTGGCAGAAAGTCCAAAAGCATCGCCGTATTATACTGCTGCTTCAAGAAGACAACAGGACATAAGCTCTGGCAGCAGACAATAGTTGCAGACAAAGGTATCAAGGCCAGGACTGGAGCAACAAAACCACAGAAAATATAATGGCATATAATTTTGCATAAGCTCAACTATTGGTTTCTACTAAAAACACTATGCCTCGGATTCTATTAAAAAATACTTATTCATTTGCACGGGACAATATGAGGAGACAATTGCCTGAGGAGCTATAAACATTGCACTTGTAATAGATGGACATGCCAACAACAGGTCATGGCCTCAGAATAGCTGAAAGGTAAGATGCTGCACCAAAAACTCAAGCATGTTGAAAAAACAGAATAATATGCATCTAACACTTAGCGCTTTTGACAAACACGCAACAACATGGAGCTGAATATACTGAGATATTAGCCTTAGCAAGTTTTGTAAATAATTTATTATATCTTTTTTTATATTATATATTCATGGGACAACACTGGAGATATGACACTTTGATACAATGTGAAGTAGTCAGTGTACATCTTGTATAAATTAGCTGTGCCCTCAAAATAACTCAACATGAACGTGAGTACACCAATAAGTGAAAATGTCCAAATTGTGTAAAAATGTTGTGTTGCCACTTAACACTTAAACTCTCTTGCACATGGAGTTCACTAGAGCTTCATAGGTTGCCACTGGAATCCTCTTTCACCCCTCCATGACGATGATCACAAAGCTGGTGGATGTTAGAGACCTTGTACTTCTCTATCTTCTGTTTGAAGATGCCCCACAGATGCTCAAGAGGTTTTAGGCCTGGAGACATGCTTGGCCAGTCCAGCACCTTTACCCTTAATTTCTTTAGCAAGGAAGTGGTCTTTTGGGTGATTTGTTTTTGGCTATTTTCACTTAGGGGTGTACTCACTTTTGTTGCCAGCGGTTTAGACATTCATTTTGTAGTTATAATAACAAATTTACAGTTATATAAACTGTACACTGACTACTTTACATTGTATACAGTGTCATATCTTCAGTGTTGTCTCAAGAAAAGATATAATAAAATATTTACAAAAATGTGAGGGGTGTACTCACTTCTGTGAGATACAGTATACTATGGCTCTTTAACCCTCAAACTGCTTGGACAGAACAGAAGAATCCAGATGTCTGTTACGGTCGGGTGCGAAAGTTTGGGCAGCCCTGTTAATTTTCCTGATTTACCTTTATAAAGCACTCATTGTTTGGATAAAAAAAATCCGTTAAATATATCATATAGGGGGCAAACACAGTGATATTTGAGAAGTGAAATGAAGTTTATATGATTTACAGGAAGTGTGCAATAATTGGTTAAACAAAAGTAGGCAGGTGCATAAATTTGGGCACTGTTATTTTATTGATTTCAAAACCTTTAGACTTAATTATTGGAACTCAAATTTGGTTTGGTAAGTTCAGTGACCCATTACCTCCATACACAGGTGACTCCAATTATGAGAAAGGGTATTTAAGGGGGGCAATTGTAAGTTTTTCTCCTCTTTGCATCTTCTCTGAAGAGTCGCAGCATGGGAGTCTCAAAACAACTTTCAAATGACCTGAAAACAAAGATTGTTCACCGTCATGGTTGAGGTGAAGGATACAGAAAGCTATCTCAGAGATTCAGCTTTCAGTCTCCACTGTGAGAAACATTGTGAGAAAATGGAAGACCACAGGCACAGTTCAAGTCAAGGCTCGAAGTGGCAGACCAAGAAAAATCTCGAATAAACAGAAGCGAAGGATGTTGAGAACAGTCAGAGTCAACCCACAGACCAGCACCAAAGACCTACAACATGATCTTGCTGCTGATGGAGTCACTGTGCATCGTTCAACTATTCGGCGCACTTTACACAAGGAGATGCTGTATGGGAGAGTGATGCAGAGGAAGCCTTTTTTCCACCTACATCACAAACAGAGCCGCTTGAGGTATGCTAAAGCACATTTGGACAAGCTTCATTTTGGAATAAGGTGCTGTGGACTGATGAAACTAAAATAGAGTTATTTGGGCATAACAAGGGCCGTTATGCATGTAGGAAAAGAACACAGCACAAGAAAAACACCTGCTACCTACAGTAAAATTTGGTGGTTGTTCCATCATGCTGTGGGGCTGTGTGGCCAGTACAGGGACTGGGAATCTTGTTAAAGTTGAGGGAGGTATGGATTCCAATCAATATCAGCAGATTCTGGAGACCAATGTCCAGGAATCAGTGACAAAGCTGAAGCTGCGCCGGGGCTGGATCTTCCAACAAGACAATGACCCTAAACACTGCTCAAAATCTACTAATGCATTCATGCAGAGGAACAAGTACAACGTTCTGGAATGGCCATCTCAGTCCCCAGACCTGAATATTATTGAAAATCTGTGGAGTCACAGATGGAGTCACTGAGAGCTGTCCATGCTCGGAAACCATCAAACTTGAATGATAGAGATGTTTTGTAAAGAAGAATGGTCTAAAATACCTTCAGCCACAATCCAGACTCTCATTAGAAGCTATAGGAAGCGTTTAGAGGCTGTTATTTCTGTGAAAGGAGGATCTACTAAAGGTTTTTTTTTGGTGCCCAAATTTATGCACCTTCCTACTTTTGTTTAGACAATTTTTTTTTTAATTATTGCACACTTTCTGTAATTCATATAAACTTCATCTCACTTCTCAAATATCACTGTTCGTCCCCTATATGATATATTTAACTTAATTTTTTTCAAACAATCAATGCTTTATAAAGGTAAATCAGGAAAATTAACAACGCTGCCCAAACTTTTGCACCCCACTCTATCTTGTGTTCAAATATGATATGCTATGATATGTCTGCACTGATAATAGTGACTGCGTGTGATCCAATACTAACATACTACGCCTTTGCTGTACTGAGTTTACTGTATATAAAGCTTACGTTCCTGTGAAACTAAAATAACTAAACTGGTGTCTAGGTTAATGGCTGGTCACCAAACATCTAAAAATCTTAAAAATCTCTTTTTAGAAACACCTGACCTGACTTAGCTTTCTACCAAAATGTTTGGGTAAAGTTGAACTAACTTTAAGTTGACAATAATCAGAGGTTGTAATGATGACGTGTGAGTTATGTGGTTTGTGTGTGAAGTATATTAAGGTTAATGTTAGATGCAAGTGTGTGTATGTTGTGTTTGGAGAGTGTTTAGTGTGAAACGTGGGGAGGGTTGTAAGGTATGAGATATTAAATGTGTGAGGGTAGTGTGAGAGTTTGTGAAATGCGTGATTTGTTCATTGTGCAATATGATGGTGTGAAAAGTGTATGCTGTGTGTGTTGTGTTTATGTTGTGTGGACAGTGTGGTATGTATGAGGTGTGAGTGTATATTTTGTATGTTTGGTGTCAAGGTGTGGTGTGTATACAGTGAGTGTAGTGTGTGGCTACAGTGTGAGTGTAGTGTGTGTGTGATGTGTACTGATGTGGGTGTTGTGAATGCTTTGTGAGTACAGTGTAAGTGGTGTGTACAGAGTGAGAGTTCTGCATAGTGCGTACAGTGTGTGTGTGGTTGCTAGATGGTTGCTAAGGTATTCCAAGAGGTTGCTATGATCTTGCTAGGCAGTTGCTATGGTACCCCAGGTGGCTGCTAAAGTATTGCTATGAGGTTGCTATGGTATCCCAGGTGGTTGCTACGGTGTTACTATGTGGTTGCCATGGTTGAATGGAAGTAGGGTAAATAGGCATGCATTTTTCTATTCTATTCATTCTCTATGCGAAAAATTCCAGAAAAAGTCTTTCCTACATGGAATCCGTGCATCCGAATGAGTGCATGAAGTTGTGACTGTGAGGCAAAGGAACGACAGTGCTTGGTTTGGGCCCAAAAATGTTTGGGACTCTATGGGAGGAACAAGGGATGAAAAAACAACACATAGAGGCGTATGGGTCAGTATAGATGTGGATTAGCGAAAACAAAGACAAATGGACAGTGCGGCTCAATCCAACACTACAGTAAAATTAATTAACAAAAGCAGTAAGTTTTTCTGTGGCAAGCCACACTTCTGCCTAGGTAGAGAAGATGAACTAATCTGTGTGTAGAGCCACCATGGTTAGCTCCAAGATTAACTTTTTTTTTTTACGTCACATGTCCAGAAGGCCTAGTGTTACTTCACCTCTACCCCATCACAAATTCTGCAGGAACCGCATGAGATTATTCAAGATATATGGGATGAATAATCACACACACCATTAGTATCCTCTGCAACTCTATGCCGTGACATCTGGCATGTTGCTGTAGCAGCCCAAGTAACCAGCCAACACTAATATGCTGTTTTTATGACATGTATTCTCAATAAAACAAGATAGTTTCTCATTATTATGTCATTATGTCAGTTTTGTTACATATTTTTTCATAAGAAAACAATACTTTGTCATAAAAAAGATTGTAATGTATGTGGGTATGTGGACTGGCCATGTATTCCTAGGTATTGCATTTATGCATTGTTGAACTCTTTATTTTTCTTTCTAGATATCAGCAGTGGACCTTGTTCTGGCAGTGTTTAAGTTTAACCTATATAAGCCCACAGTGATGTATATATCACAAGCCTTTTAAAAATTTCATCCTTCACTTAAACACAAACACCTATATCAAATTTTCTGGATCTAGTCACATGACAGTGGGTGGACATATGACCATGTTTAGAAAACAGCGATGTGCTTGGTTAGTGCAGTTTGAGACAAAACCAGCTCATTTTAAAAGCTTGTTTTAGTACCTGTAAGGTTCCAACCCATTTAAGAGACCTAACGTTCTGATAACATGTTTTATGTTATATATACCCATATTTTTTTACAGTGTGTGCACAATTATTAGGCAAGTCTTATTTTTGAGATTATTTTTATTCATCACCAACTGCAGTGCTCTTGGTTAATCATTTATTGTTAATAAACCTCAAACATAAATATTCTTAGGAGAATATCTGTATGTGCACAATTATTGGGCAACTACTATTGTACAGAATTAAATGAAAAATGCAGCTAAATGAAAAACACCTGATTGTTGAAGTGAGTGGTATTACCACAGTCAGATTCAAGAAGTTCTCTGGCCTTCAAAAAAGGTTGTAGGTGCACAACAATTAAAAACCAGCCATTTAAAAAATAATAAGCTCAAAATAATAACTGGCAACATTGCCAGGTCAGATTGTTCCAGCAAGTTCAGCCCATACGTAGACCACAAGACTCATCTCAAGTAATCCTAAAACATCATCACAGGACCTACTGGTAGTTCTTACCATGTTAATGGTACAACATAGAATATATAACATAACAGCTATAAGTTTTATATGTAATAATTCAAATAATTACAATCGAACCCAAGCCCATCTTATCAAACTACAGGCTGCAGTATGTTTATAGGGTATGTTTTAAAAAATACAAGTGCTTTATTCTGCAGTAGGTTAATGTGTTGTGGCTCAGTGTAATTATGGCAGGTTTTGGTTAAGTTTTAAAGTGTATGTCTTTCACATTGTGTATTTTAGTGCATTTCAAGTCTTTATAAATAACATCAACAGGCCACTCATCTCTCTGAATACTGTACATTTAAAACAGAACTCACACTTTGAGAGAGCCCCTTAATGTATTCAGCGCCTGTTGCAGTGTTTCTGGCTGTAGTAATAAAACGTGCTGGGTACTAGTTTGTTACCCATGGAAGATGAAAGCACTCAAAATATAATAAATAAATAAACACATAAATAATTGTATATACTATATACATAAAACACAAAATAAATAAAATCCAATAAAAATCTTATTTTGAAATGGTTAATCAAGCAAGGCTCAACTCATGTGACTCAAGTCCCCCAACTCTAATGAAGGGAGGGTTTGTTATGCACCAGATTTCAACTAAGTGTTTCTTGCCAAAAATAAGAGAGACACACAAGTACCTGTAGGGATTTGTGAGATCTCCAGCAGTACTGGTGGCTATGGCGACTTGCTAGCACCACACTTTCATCTGTGTCCACTTGACCAAAACGTAGAGTCTCCTGAGTGTCATTGCAGATTACATAGTGACTGAAGAGCAGCTCCTCTGCTACTGGGTTCAGGTTCTGCATTATTAAACATAAACACACAGAGACATGCACTCAAACAGTAATTAAACAATAACAGTCAGACATTATACTTAGAATAATTATAAAACAAATCAAAATGCTCGTTCTTATGCTTGAGTATGAGATTTCAGAAACTATGCAGATAAAAGTAGTGTGTAGTAGGTTACAAACTTTGTGGTCAACCGTCTATGGATTAGTACATTACACTAAGGAGGGGCTATACATGTTTTTGCAAGTCTTTTTGTAGTTTTTGTTTTTTTCAGTAGTGTTTTTGTCAAGTAGTCTTTATCAAAGTCTTCAGAAACCATTAAACAGGCAGGAATTTTGTTAATGGAGAGAAGTGGCCTACCCCACGGAATAATTCCATACATACTTTTCTTGTTCAGTGTTTGCCTCATTGTCGACTTATAAACATGTCTTTTGTAGTCAATTTTGTTAGCTGACCACTCTGGGGAAGGATAACAATGGTACTGAATTTCCTCCATTTGTACACTATATGGTTGAAACTATCAGTGAAGGCCTTTTGAAAAAAGTTTTGGAACTTCCTCCAGCCTAATAAGCACTGGTAAATAGCAAGTCCACAGCACATTGAATACATGCATTTTGTCACACTTAAGGTTTACTTCTCATGCATTTTCCATATCTGGTTTGTGTAAGAAACACCGCACAGTACAATGGTGAATAACCACTTTTGTTGCAGCTAATCTATGCTACTGGACCTTTGCTGTAATATGCAGATTTTGCTTTGATTTTCTGGCCAGGGAAGCTGAAGAAGCTTAAAATGGGCAAAGCCACTGGGCCAGATGGAATCAGTCCGAGAGTACTGAAAGTTTGTGCCAGTCAGTTACGTGGAATTCTATAGCCTTCTCTTCAACCTGAGTCTTAAACAAGAGCGGGGTGCCTGTGTTGTGGGACCATCCTGCCTGGTTCCTGTCCGAAAGAAGTCAGACACTTGAGGGTTTTGAGCTGGTGGCCGAAAGGAGGTCACTTAACAAACTCACTGCTATCCTGGACAATATATCACACCAACTTCATGACCTTCTGGTCAGACAGAGGAGCACTTTCAGCAACAGTTGCATCCCATTCATAGTGGTGCTTATTATTATTAGAGTACATCTTTTTATTTGCTATTAAATCTGGGGTTTCATTGACATAAAGTCCAATCATTTTGAGGATGCGAGTACTGTAATCTTGTTGCTTTCATCTTGTTGGTTGATGGGCACTGGCATCTCAGGTAACCCTTGTTCTGTCTTTGTTAGCTTCTGGCTCTCCCTTTTAGACAGGCTGCTATAGTTTAGTCTGCTGGAGCCATTGTTGGACTCCACACCATATACTGTTCTCATTTATCCTTAATTGAACCGAACGTCTGTGTGTTTCCTTGCTTATAGTCATTGGTTAATCTAAACACTTTGCTCAGTAACATACTGGTTTCTGTTTCTCTATCAGAAATATTGCATATTAATTACAAAATCCTATCCTCTGTTCCTATTGTTTCTGCATTTTTGTTTTCCTATCTGGTGTTGAGCACAGGAAGATGGTTTCCCCTCTTTTCCCCAATGTAGTGATAAGACTCTTGCCCAAGTACTCTTACTGATGTAGCACAACATAGCCACCCATGCCAGCTAACAGCTAACAGCTGGCATGCCCCCCTTAAGATAGAAAGTGCGAAAGTGGAGAGTTCTACAGGTTTCAGGGAGACCTATCGTCCAGCTGACAAGAATGGCATTTTCTTGAATGTATTAAATATTTAATATATTAAAGATTAAAAAATGGGATTAGTATTTTCTTCATGTACACATGGCTTCCCATCTGAATTAACTGTACACACATCAGAGATGTGTACCATTACTGCATTAGGGCATTACTATGCTTTGATAACAGTAATCCGATGTGAAATGTTTATAGAGAAACGTGAGGAGTCAGAATAACCTTAATCAACCTTAATCTTATGTTGTAGCAAGAACATGTTCCCTAATACCTAAGAATAGTTTTAGGCCTAAAATGTATTTTTTAAATACATGCCCGGCAGAGAGGTACATGAAATAAGTTAAAGCATTTTGGATTTTTAGATCTATAATGACAATTTGATATATTTCTATTAAATTATTTTGAAGATTTACCTGTCATTTTGGACGATAAATAAAATTGCAATATTTGTGTCACAGAATTACAAGACAAGACAATTAGCTTGACAATTAACTTGTGTGTGTCTATGTGTGCGTCTCACCTGTTGCCATGCCTGCAATGCTGTGTCCAGTGTATGTATGGCATGCTGGCCCAAAGAAACCTGGATGGGATCCACGTGGAGGGTCAGTTGGGTGTGCGTGTGCTGGGACTGGCTGTATGTGTTGATGCTATGACCCTGGAGGTTAAAGGGTTGCAACAAAGCTAAGAGGGTAAGGTTTCTATAGTCCACCAGGTGGCAGTGCAGTGTGGAGGAGAAGTGTAGCTCCTGGCCTGGCTGAGCCCCATCACTCCACTGACGCAAAAACACAAGCGGCTCCTGCACACGTAACGTCCCATACTCTTGCTCAAATGGCAACTTCCTGTCTGGCAGGAAGGGGCGAAGCTGTTGTGATGGTACTATGGAGTAAATCAGCAAAGGGAAGAGCATCAGAAAACACCACTCTCTAGTGTGTATAGTCAATCAGAGAGTTTCACCAACATGTGTGAGTCAACCTTAGCTCTGCGCAAAGCTGTAAACCTTCACTACAATTAAGAAAAGAACACTAAAAGGGTCTAAAAGGACTTCTATTTTGTTTAGGCAAGACTATGCATTATTGGCTAGGACTTCTCCTGGAATCATGCATTGTAGCAAAGTATTGTGGACAGCTACTCAGTGCAAAAAAATTATTTGTGGTCTTTCAGAATATGTGTACACCAACTCTAAAAAAAACAAAAAAACCAAAAAAAACACCTGTCCACTTCATGATTACTTATATTTAAAAAAAAAAGCCTAAAATCCCACAATAATCTCTACAGAAACACCACTGTAACATCTTTCCATGTGTGCTAGATTGATCAGGACATGGTGGTAGAAATGCATGTGTGCTACCTGTGCCTATTTGTTCTAGGTGATGACACAGCCTCAGCTCCAAGTGGGCCAGCCTCAGGGACACCCCAACTGATGGTACAAACCATGGTGCAAAACAGGAGTCCACCCGTGTACATGCTGCCAATATTGTGGGACATACTAGCTGCTCACATGGCATCTGGGAACCAGACTCACTGTCTGAACTAGACAGTAAATTAGGCAATATTAATTAATGTGGTATTATGTTTGTCTTACATTATTCAAGGGCATGACTTTTTCAATGAAACACACAAGCACACACTATTTATCTCTTTTGTGTTGTACATTGATTTTAACACAGACTTCTACAACAAAATAATTAGTAAAGAACAATTTTTACATCTATGGAGAGCCAAAATGTGTTTGTCAATTATTCTTCCTCCTCCAACACACAGACACACAGACAGACAGACAGATACATGCACACACACACACACACACATACCTCTCATCTGGTCCATCTCCTGTACTGTTAACTATGACTCTCCAGAGGTCTGAGGCTACAAGTTCAGTCTGGTGTGTGTGTGGGTTGAGGGGGGGGAATGTGAGCTCACACATGCTACATTCAGAGAGGCTGAACTCTCTGTAAGGAACAAAGGTTCTTCTCAGTTCATCATAGTATTCCAAACTACAGGGCACCTACACAGACAAAATGAGAGATAGAGGTTTAAGACACAACAAACATAAGTGCAGAAACACACCGAGTTCTGTGCAGCAATGCTGATGATCGCATGTAGGAGCATACAGTCTGTATATGGGTGCTCTTAGTTTAAGGCAGTGTCTTCCAATCCTAGTATAGCATCCTCCCAGCAATACCACAACAGAGCCATACGATTAGCCACTTTTAAAAATGGAAATACAGTGCTGGTTAAAAGTACACAAACCCATTATGATTTTGTAAATTTTTACATATAACTGACTAAAGTAAGATCGAATCTCTGTCTGACTCAGAATAAGGATAATAACAGATAAGGATAACCAGTAATAGTTGTCATTTCATTTATCGAACTAAATATTTCAAATGTCAAACATATGTGAACCTGCTATATTAACCCCAACGTCGCAAATAATTGAACATCCCATTACTGATGATTTAAACTTTTTGATGATTGAACTTTCCACGTTAAATAACTTCTTATGCTTTATGTTGGTGGGCTGTCTTGCAGGAATAACACACCTTTAAATGTTCTGTGTTTTTAGGGTCGCTGTCATTCTGCAGGACAGATCTTCTGTTGAGGTTCAGTATTATGGATGGATGGCCTAATATGCTCATAAAATGCTCTTAACAATCCCAATGTTGATTAAATCTAGGTTTCCTAGAAGGGTAACAATGGTGTTGAATTTCTTGGGATTGGAGAAGCCCATATTTGTCAGAAATAGTTTTGGGACCTTTTCCAGCCAAATGAACACAAACCATTTTCTCAGAAATTCTCAGAAATCACATTTGGCTGAGGCATGGCATGCACTATCTACTAAATACATACCAAAAGTCATGGGACAGAAGTATGTAAACTTATTATTAAGTGGTGTTACCTCAGAGGGTGGTTTTGGAATGCCCACGGCTGTTTAAGTTGTGAGTTGTTATTTTGTGTGAGGTTCACATTGCCCACAAAGACTAATTTTAGGACTATAATTGTTTGTGATTTTTTTTTTTATTGTCATAATCAAAAAGAAGAACTGATCATACTTTATGTCACACTGATGTAGACATAAAGGGGTCACAAACTTCAGGCAGCACTGTAAAAGGTTTTGTTCCAACATCGACAATATGTAATTAAAGAGCTTTGGGAATGTCTAACAATCTCCTCTGTTCCCCAGCCACTCAGAAGGTGCTGAAGTTTATAAGGAGTTAAAACCAGCTATTAATGTGTGTAGGCTTTTTGTAATTTAATTTCTGCTCTCTCCAGATGGACTCTCACAGCATCAAATAAAAATCAAAATAATTAGTTTGAAGTAATCTATAAAGAATAGGCAACTTAAGCTGCTTAACTTTTAAACATCTCTCCTTCCTTTCATTATCCATCTTTTCTCATGTCTGGGTATATTTTTCCTGTCACTAAACTTTTTCTGAGTTTACTGCCTCTGAACAAAGCAGCAAAGACACACCCAGGTTCACAGTAACTCTCTTCTTTGTAAGTGCAGGTGTTCCTCACCTGTAGAACATCCCCCAGGTCAGCCGTGCTGATTTCTGGATCTTCTGTGGTATTAAAAGGCACTGGGGTGATGCGTACAAAGGTGAGAACTCGGGGTTCAGGATACCTCCACATCATTACACCAGGACTGTCCTCTGTCTCATTATAAAACATCACCTCATGTGCCCCTGGGAGCTTCTGAGAGACTACAAAGAAAACAAAAGACACATTCAGCTAACACACATTTAAGCTAACAGGACTACAGAACCCTGATTGCCAGAGAATCCCAACTCCGTGAGCATTAATTTGTTCACATGCAGATGGAGCCCTTTCATACAGAGTGATCTGTGAGAAAATGGTAAATGACTTACAAAAAAGTTTTAAAACTCACCAAAACAATCTCAAACCAATGTTTTGGTGTAATGTAAGTTGTAGTTAAAGATGAGAATGTGTGTCTCACAGGGCTGACAGAGTTTTTATTCTTTTTACTCATTTCAAATCTGTGCACAGGCTATTATTGCTCAAGCAACACAGATACACTCTCTGTCTCAAACACACACACATATGTACACAAAAAAACCCTTCTCTTGTCAGGGTGAAGGAAGTGTACCTGAGTCCTGGATGTACTGGAACAGGCCAGTGCGCAGGTCATCAGAGGAGTGCTCTGTAAAAGGAGAATATGGCCCAGAAGAGGGCGGTGGGTGGGATCTGAATGGGTCCTCCTTAGGCTCCTCCTCCTGTCCTCTCATCTCTTTCAAGTAGCTATGTAGGTACTCTTGAATCAGAACAAGGCAATTATAGTGCTCCTGACCCCAAAACACCTACCAAGGGAGAGAGACAGAAAGAGAGATTAGAGGTGTGCAGTGGTCTTGTCTTTTATACCAGAGATGAAGCAAAATAACCCCACGGTGTGTGTGTGTGTGTGTGTGTGTGTGTGTGTGTGTGTGCGTGTGTGTGTGTAGGAACAAAGTAAAGTAGCTAAATAAGAGTTATTATGGGTGACTCAGAGAGTGGGGGACACTTCCACTCACAGAAGCCATACTGATTATAGCTAAAATTATTATTATAGGGCAGGCTCTGGTTAACCATAAAACTACAATCACATGCAAAATGCTGTACCTGTAGTAAGCCTCCCTTTATGTCCAACAGGATTCTTGGCAGGTTTTCTATGATGGAGCTGCCACTGTGTCTGCACCAATGGGCTTCCAGTTCTGCACTGCAAGAGAATGGCCCCACAAACACCCTGGTTCTCTTCTGCAAAGCCGTTTGAACTAATACATCCTCACACTGTAAAAACACACTTACGTCCTTCATTCTCTCTGCAAAAAAAGGGGGGATCGGGTGTGGGGTTGAGAAAGGACAAGAAATTGTCAGGCATAATTCTAAGTGCAAGTGAAGCAAGTGTAATCCTGAATTAAATGCGGTTAAGAAAATTAAGACTAACCAATGCACATTTACACTCACAAATTGCATTTATAAGAAGTAACGGTTGCATAAACTATTCAAGCACACACAATTTAGCAATAAACTTTAGAAACTTTAAGAAAAATAAATACCCAGTTAAAATATTACCTTAGCTCAATGAAATATTAGCATTTAACAAGGTGAACCTGAACAATTGTGGAAAAAATCGTCGTTTTAATTATTAAAAAATACCTGCAAGTGTCTCTCATTTGTGTCCATGCATCATTGGCCCAATAAAGACTTTATGTTTATAAAAGTAAACATCTGCTGAAAATATAATTATTGCATTTCAATATCTTCCAAAGACATCAAGATTTTTATGAAGAGTGGCACCTGATTGTGAATTTGTTTTTAAATTTCCTAGGTTATTTGTGAAGTTCCATGATGACTGGACCATGTTGAGCCTGCCAAACGCATACTTTACAGGCATCTTTAACATCATACTTATGAGACTTATGATACTGTCTATACAATTACAGGTTGATTCGAAGAAGCAGCAGGAGCAGAGAAATGTTTAGTAACCTCTGCTGCCTAATATGCAATAAACTTAAATCTCAAAATCATGTGATATAACTTACATTTTTGTGAGAACAGTTGTAAGCAGTAGTGATCTGATTTTAATAAACAAAGACACCTTTCCCCGATAGTACTAATTATTTTAAATATTTGATCATATGATCATTTTTGACCAGCAGACACTTGTGAACAATTTTAGACAGATAAGTTGGACAGAACTGTCAACACGCTTGTGCTTGTGTGTAGATTCTGTCGTTACCAATAACAATACCAAATAAGAAAACAATGTAAAAAAGGTATAAGTTGGGTGTTGTGGGCACCATACAAGGAAGACATTTTGTGAATGAGGACCACAGTTGTTTTGAAGTACCGGTTCTTGTGCTGGTAGCCAAAAGCTTCCATCATTCCTTTACACATTCGTAGTAGGCCTGGACTGACAGTGTCTTCAGTCCGATAAGACTGTAGATTGCATTGGGCTTTGTTCTGTACCATGACCTCTTATGTCAAGTGGCATATCTATCGTGCAACCTAAACTAAAGCTGGCTTTAGTTTAGTTTTCGCTAGTCATCCTCTTCTTGCTTATGTCTTTCTACAGTTTAAATCTTACACTGATCCTTTTTAAAGTAATATTTTAGAATCAGAATCAACCGTTATTTGCCAAATATGTTCACACATACAAGTAATTTATCTTCACTTACATTAGTTCACAGAGAGTGACAACATTTCACACGGTACAAACACACACACACACACACACACACACACACACACACACACACACGCAGACATGGAATGGTGGAATGTGGGAAGAAGCTTCTCTGTAGCCTGACTGTCTTGATCCTCATTTGGCTAAAGCACCAGCCTGAGGAAAGACACTGGAACAGATGATGGCCAGGGTATAATGAATCAGTGATAACCTTCTCTGCACACCTTCTGGTTCTTGCAAGACTCCACAGCCATCACAGTTCTGTCCAGGATGGTGAGTGCTGGAGGGGTTGGGGGTTTCTGCTGAAGTCCACTGTGATCTCTGCTGTTTTTGCTATGTTGACCTTTAGGTTGTTGTGGATGCTCCAGAGGACTACCTGATCACCTGTCTGCAGAGGTCAGTGTGACAGGTCTGTAGTCATTCAGTCCAGTGATGGTCGCCTTTTTGGGAATGGGTATTTTTGTGGAGCGTTTGAAGCAGGGTGGTACAGCACACAGCTCCAGTGACCTGTTCAAGATCTTTGTGAAGACAGGTGCAAGCTGGTTTGTGCAGTTCCTCAGGCAAGAGGACGATACTCCATCTGGGCCTGCTGCTTTCTTCACCTTTTTTTAAGAGTTCTCCTTGCAGATCTTCAGGGCAGACTGAATGGGTGCGTGAATGGCTGTATAGGTGTGTGGTGCTGGGCTTTTCAAACCTGCAGTAGCATGTGTTAAGATCGTCAACCCCTATTGTCTGGTGAGGTGTCCTTTTGGAGCCAGTAAAGTTCTCCAAGCACTTCCTGATGGCTCATTTGTTGACATCATTCTGCTCAGCTTGCTGGAGTAGTTCTTCTTTGCAGCTCTGATTTCTTTGTTGAGTGTTCCTTGCCTGATTATACAGTGCCCAGTCCCCACTCCTGTAGGCTACCTCCTTAGACTCCTTAGAAGAGCAATATGCATCCCTTTATACAGTGTAGCAGTGATCTAAAGTGTTATTGTCCCTGGTGGGGCAAGTAACATGCTGTCTGTATTAAGTCTGTGTGTTTGTGATCCGTGCTGTTGACCTGGTCTGTGAGAGCGTGCAGTGCCTCGCGCAATCAGTGAGCCAGGTATTAGTGAGACAGAGAACAACAGAGAGAGAGAAGTCCTTGCTGGTCCTGTTTAGCAATGCAAGTTTGTCCATTTTGTTTCATAGAGAGTGCTGGTTTGCCATGTGAATGCTGGGTAGCGGTGTGCGTAATCTGCGTTGTCGGAGTTTGATGAGCGCTCCACAGCGCCCCATGTTTGTGCGCTTGCTTCTGCGCATGCAGAGGAGAGCAGCTGCTAAAAGCAGTCACCAAAACGTCCAAAAACTTTCTGAAAACTAAATAAAAAATCAGGAGTAATGCCTTGTGGCATGGACAGCCTGATCTTCAGTAGGTCATCTGGGCTGTATGTGAAAGTGTTTGGATCACATGGAACACAATAAACAAACAAAACATGACAGAGCTTCTGACCAGCAGTGCAGTCTGTGGCGCCATGATGGGCCTTATGGCGTTAGGACATTATTTAGAATAAAACTACACTTATAAAGCATAATCAAAAGGTTTAAAATTAGTTGATTAATGATTATTAGTTAGGTCAAACATTTTAAAAGAAATAATATGCAGTTACAGCACAATAATTAATCTGATGTATACAAATATGTTATGAACTTGTTTAATCCTGTGATAGAGAAGACAAAGTAAGATCACAAAGTAAACATCTAAATCTGAGTTTTTAGAGTATACATCAATGTGCGTGAACTGTAAACTGTAAACCTTTTGGCAAACAACAAATTGATTTAGCCAATTAATAAGCAACTGCTTATTAATTATTTTAAGGTTTATATTTGACTTTAACTGTTAGATTTTAAAATGATTAAGATATAATTTTAAGATCTATTTTAAAAAATCTTTTAAAAATTCATAACCAATAATAAACTTTTTTTTAAAAAAACATTTATACACTCTTTAGCGGTATTTTATATTCTTATCGTCTTGTCCCTTTATAGTTGTATTCTAAAGTGGCACTCTTAACTGACACAGCCATGTAATAATTAAACGCGAGGATTACCAAACGTTTTTATGCCAGCAGGCAGGTGTAGAATTTTCATTTCATTGTCATTATTTATGCTCTTTCAATGTTTTATTACATTCTAATTATTGCTGCTCTTTCAGTCAACAGTCAATATGAATGACACATGCACATGTATGTATTTACATAAATGAGCTAATGCATAATAAAGACCAAAAGAAAATTAACGGCATACTTAAAATTAGATAAAAGTGTGGTCACGCCTGCTTTAAGGCTCTGACCAAACACATCCTCAACAACTCCACTGTAGATCAAAATGGAAGTGGCATTAACTGAGGGCTGGCATTAATAATCTAAATGCTCTAATTAGTGTTATATGTCAAAGGTCACTTTTTCAAGGTTGACATCAACAAAATACCACGACTTTTGCAAATAAAAAAGTTCACTCTATAAAGGAACTGTGGTCATCAGTTTAAAGCTCAATACACACATACATGGGCCACAGCACCTTTGCTGTAAACAACAGGAGAGTTTGGTCACAAACCTGTGAGCAGGAGGCACTAATGTTTAAGTCTAAAAATAACTGAATTATACAGGTTTTACAGGCTATTGTTTCCTTCTCTCACTGCATGCTTTCACCAACTAGGCTGTTTCCCATTGTTCTATACTGATGACCATTCTTGACTGTGTTTACTAAAGAGAAAATATCAAACAAGATTGTGCAGTCAACCTGGCCCAAAGCCTGTACTATTGTCTCACAGCACAGTTATGTCCTACTTAGTAAACAAGTGCAAACTGTTATGGTTTTAATTAAACATTTCAACAACGACTACAACATCTGTGCAACATCTGGATGGCCATGGCATCATGCTGGATGGTTCATGCTATCTCTTGTATACCTCAGAAGGGTGTTCACCAATGCTTCTCCTGGAGATCTGCTTAGATCTTTTCAGATCTAGTACTAAGCTCGATTAAGTGTGAGAGATAACAGTTGAACAACACTCTGAAGGAAGGTAGATCTCCATGAAAAATGTTTGTGACCAGTGCTACAGAGACATTGTTGCCTGGAGTAATGCTTCACCTAAACTTCAGAAACTTCATGGAGAAAATTAAGTCAGTCTGATAAAGTGAAGCTCAGCAGCACCAGTTCCTGGAAATGGGAAAGATATGGGTGACTGTTCCCTCTCTTAAACACAGCAGGGCTTTTGGCTTTTCGTTGGCTAGCAGCGAAGCTAGTGAACAAAGAGAATAGTTGTTATGAGAACTGTCATCTATATCCAATGAAAAGACATCGATATAGCTATTGTAGAGCTAAACGGAGACTATACGAGAGACATGAGGAAAGAGCTTCCATCTAAAAAAAAAAAAAACAACAAAAAACCCCAAAACAAAACAATAAAAGCTCTATCGGAAACTAATTGAGTTCAGTGCTAGCTATCTCCAAGGGGACTTTAGTTGGCCAACTCTAAGGATGACAAGACCCAATATGGAGAAAAGCATAACCCTTTCCATGGCGAGCAGTAGCAGCTGGAGAAAAGGACAAAGGAAAGAAGTCATGAGTGAAAGAAAGACTGAACGCGTTTGGAAGAAACTCCCAATACTGATATGAAGCTCACATAAAACTTTAGGCAAACAGACGTGTGGAACTGAATTCATGCTTGCTCCCTCCTAATTTATAAAACTGTTCCCCCAGACTGCACTTTCTACATAACTCAACCCACTGACTGAACAAAGTAGCATGTTATATGTCCGTATGCTGGACATATCTAGAGGTTATGGTATGTATGCTATATTGTCAAAGATATTCCTTCACCCATCCAAATAACTGAATTCAGGTATTTAATCACTTCCATGGCCACAGGTGTAAAAAACCAAGCACCTAGGCATGCAGACTGCTTCTACAAACATTTATGAAAGAATGGGTCACTTTCAGGAGAGGACTTTCAGGAGATGAGTTTCAGGATTCAGAAGTGAATTCCAGCATGGTATCGTAATAGGATGCCATCCGTGCAACAAGTCCAGATGTGAAATTTCCTCATGACTAAATATTCCACAGTCAACTGTCAGTGGTACAACAAAGTGGAAGCAATTGGGAATGACAGCAACGTAAAATGATATAACGGGGTCAGAGGTGTGCAGAGGTCGCCAACTTACTGCAAAATCCATTGGGACAGACCTCCAAACTTCATTTGGCCTTCAAATTAGCTCAAGAACAGAGAGATTTATGAAATGGGTTTCCAAGGCTATGCATCATATTAAACACTATGGATTAAGAATAGGGTACTGTATCACTCAAGTTCATATGCATGTGCAGACAGTTGAGCGAATCCTTTTTATTAGTGTACATCGACATTCCATCACTAGGGAGGGCTCCAACTGCTTGGTGGAGCGAATTCCTACATCCTTCCAACAGGGACCTAAGGAGTGTGTTCCCTTTACTTTGGGAAGTCTCTACACTTGTTTTGATGTTTATATACATTTATTTGTTTTGGATAGGGGAGAACTGTTTTGGTTTTATTTAGTGTAAGAAAAATGCAATAATAGGGACTGCAGCTTTACAGAACACAGACATTATAAACTGTGCCTTGTATAAAGTCATAATATATTTATATAATTTAAGTTAATGTTAATGGGACCCTTAGGCCAATCAAACAGTGCAAAGTCCTTACCAAAGAGAAACTACTAATACTGCATTCCTGCATGAAACCAATGTTTAGATGTGAACATATAAAACTTAAAAACAAAAACAAACATGGATTCATATATGTTTTTTTTTTAATCATCTACTGGATTAATATTAGTTAGAAATGCTACAGAAGTAGAAGGATGTTTTGTGTGTGCTGGCCATCCAGAAGTAGAATGTTCCAGCCCTAAAAGCTAACAAAGAAAGTTAACATTCTAATGTCTGAGATAGAATTGATTGTTTGGAGACACCTTAATCGATCAACTAGAGATTATACTTACTACTCATGTTCTCACATGTCTTATCCAAGAATTGATTATTGTATATTTGTCTATAGAAGTAAGCAAAAATAGTAAACTTGCACATTGTAAATTAAATTCTACTACTTTGAACAAACATAGATTGGGAGATATGATATACAAGATAAGATCCTAAAACTATAGAGTTTACACCAAAAAAAAAAAATAAGATTGGTATTTACCAATTACAGAATTAAGTATAAGACATTTCTTATAGGACAACAGCACAACAGGTAAAGAGATCACTGATAACTTACTAAAAGCATATGAAGATACTCCTTATAAAAAATATATTTCAAAATTCAAAGAATGTGATCATTCACATTCCATGGGATGCAGGGACAGCAGATAGAAATAAAGTATAGATCCGAGAGAGACAGAGGAACAGTAGTGGACATATAAACAGAAAGATGGATCAAATAAAGTGTACCAACCTAAAGGCTTCTGTCCGTTCTTTGTAATCAGATTGCCTGTCACGCTGGAAACGGAAAATGTGAGACTTGGCTGGGCAGGGTGTGATTCTGGCTCAATGACAACCACCATCTGCACGGTTTGCAGGGAGATCTTGTGGAAGGGAGCAATAGTCTGCACAGCGTCTGCTAGATAGCCTGGGAAGGATGGTGAGTTTGTGGTGTTGTCATCTTGTTTGGCAAAAAGAGAGGGGGTATACATCTTACTGACAGAAGGCTGAAATGTACAGGAGGTGGTATCAGGTGTGCAGCTGCCATCAGGGAAGATACTTCCCCAGAAGGTCTTTGCTTGCTTCAGCTTGGCCAGAGATGGGTTCACCTTTAAGGGCCTACATAGCGCCACCTTCAGTTCAGCTGCACAACAACAATGAAACAATATACAATTCTTTAGTAAAAAACAAATAAACAGATTTCCATTTTTCTAAAAAAAAAAAAAAAAAAAAAAAAAAATTAAATTAAAAAAACCCAAAACTAATAAATAAAAATGAATACTGTGCTATAACTTTCCATGAACCCCAAAGGGAAGATCAACAGAAAAGTACAGGAAAAATAGATACAATGGAAAAAGATGGTACACATACAGTATATATAGCAAGTATAAGTTAAAAAGTCTATATACACATTTAGAGTAAGTCTGTGTAATTTGATGTGATCATTTATATGTTTAAAAACAAATATATATATATATATATATATAAATAATTTAATTTACATTAATGGAAGCACTTCATGGCAGGCAAAATCTGTTAATTGATGCCCAAATAAATGATGCCTACAAAGTTCCCCAGTTTATAATGTAATTAAGAAATGACAGTTAACAGTAAAAGTGGAAGTAAAGTCGAGTTTTGAAAGACCAAGAAAATATTCAGGGATAAAAGCACAGAGGTTGATTAATCAAAACCCTTATTTGACTGCAAAAGACCTCAAGGAAGATGTAGTTGACTCTGAATTGATGGTGCACAGCTCTACTGTGCAGCAACTCCATTGTTTTGCTTGTGTAAGGCATTCTGGTATTTTGTGACATGTTCACAGCTTAGTAAGAGACTATTCTTACACTTACTGTTTTGACACATTCAGCTAGAATTACCTTCAAAGGTGCCATTTTAAAAACTGTAGTAAATGAAAAAAGAAGGCAGAGCTTCCATCTTCCATGAAAGGAGGGAAGGCAGGTTTGTGAGTGACACTTGTATAGTAGCGGCTTTATTAAAAACATGTTTGAGATTGTGGAAGAGAGAGGAAGAGAGTGTGTGAGAATGTGGGAGAGAGAGAGAGAGAACGAAAGAGAGAAAAACAGAAAGAGACAGGAATAAAGAGAGAGAGCAGGCCCTGAGGTGAGTTTTAATATAAACCAGTCTGTGGTTTCTGCTTGTCTGCCACGTCTCAGGTGTCAGGCTCTATTATTCTTGAGAAAACTCCATGATCAGAGGCTGCACATTGACCTGGGCAAACCCACATCATTGGGGCAAATATGCCTGTTGGTGGCTGTGTTTTGCTCTGAGTCCTCTCATGCAGCATTGGGCTCAGTGACCTGGCACTGACCCATAGCTCGGAGCAGGATCTGGCAGTTTATTTGCACTTTAAGTTACAGCAGCTTGCAATCTCAGGATAAAATAGAGTAAAAAGCTATGTAATTTTAATTTTGGAGCACAGACAATAATATCTGAAATTACAAAATTGTAGAACAATCCATCCCTGTATTTAAATGGATGCTAAATGACAACAAAAAAAGAAGAGCCAGAATAAAGGCATAATTTTATCTAAAACTTAATCAGACTTTCAGTCCTAAAAAGTTCTAATCAGGAATGAGTGTGTGCCTTGTTTTATTTAAAGAACAGAGACCTGTTCTGATCTTCACAACACATAAAAAGAACATTGCTACCCATTTGCAGTTGGCTAAATATCACAAGGACAAGCCAGAAGGCTATTGGGGAAAAAAAAAAACAAGGAAGAATGAGAACAAAAATAATCTTTTTGGTTTAAAACGAGAACCGTTATGTTTGGAGAAAGGAAAACACTGCATTCCAGCATACAATTCTTGTCCCATTTGTAAATCTGGGTGGTGGTGGTAGTATCATGGTTTGTGCCTGTTTTGCTGCATCTGGGCCAGGACTGCTTTTGAATGTTACCAGCAAATTCTTAATGAAAAAAAATGTCAAGACATCTGTCTGTGAGCTAAATCTCAAGATAACATAGGCCATGCAGCAAGACAACGACTGATTTGATTGAATTCCTAACCCTAATCCAATAGGAATGTCATAAAATTCCAATGTGCAGGACTGTTCAACAGTTAGCGTCAACGGCTACCGAAAACAAATGCCTGCATACATTGCCACTTATATATGTAATACTGGATCCTTCGCCTCAATAAAAAATGACAAGGTCCAATATGATTGTCTCATTTGTTTAATTTAGTTCTCCTCATCTTTTACTTCAACTTCAACTTTTAAAACAAATCGGGTAAAAATTTGAGGTCAAATTAGAGTTAGAATTAGAGAATAGAGTTTAGTGGAATCTAGCTGTACCATGAGGTGGAAAAGTGGTTTAACACTCTCAGTAACACTACTGATCATATATTCTCAATGTACGAGTGTAGAATGTATTATTGTGCTTGCAATTTAATTGCAGTGTATGAATGCGTAGAATACATGTAAATTTTTATCTGACCTGGCCCATTGAGAAAGTCTCTGATAAAGAGGGAAAGAAGAGGGGGTGGGATCCCTGTCCTGCTGTCTGCCTCTCCTGCTACTGTCTGCAGCCAGAACACGCTGTAGTCCAGGGACTCAGGGAGAGATTTCCCTGCATCTGTGAGGGAAAGAAGGAAAAAATATATAGTTACATATTCATATTCAGAAAGTAAAGAGTGAGAGAGATTTCACATATGTCCTTCTGCATTCTAGACTCTTATCAATTGAGCTGAAGGTAAGAACTGGCATACCTAGAGAGGTGTAGTCATAGTTGACTCCCTTTAGCAAAAGGTCAAACAGTGAGAGCTCTAAGCGCTGTCTTCGCTGGTGGCAGCTTAGCAGGGCTGAGGGCTGTGTGAGCTGCAGGAAAAACAGTGGCTGCAGTAGGCCTTCTCCTACTCCCCTTCTTCCAGGCTGACGGACCACAGTAACACCCAATGCTTGCCTTGCTGATGCCCTGTTTGGAGAAGACAATTCCTCAAGCAAAAGTAAGCCTGCTCCTGCTGGGCGTCCTACCCCCATGAAGCTGTTATCATTTAGCAGGTCCTCTGCTGTCAGAGCTGAGAGATCAGAGATCGACTCAGTAGGCTGGTCAGGCGGGCACAAGTAAGTGTGCTCCTTGGGCATGTTGAGGGCACTCTTGCCTGTGCATCCAGCAGCCTCGGTAGGGGGTTTGGAAGCACAATCCATGGTATATGTCATGACAGTTAGATGACCGGCTGTGAGGAAGATGTCAAAGGGGATGAAGGAGAGATTCTTGGTAATGGAGGGCTGGTGTGAGGGTCTGGGCAGTCTGTGCTGGTTTGAGCAACTCTGTTGGTCGATTTGAATGACGCGCAGACGGGCACTGTCACTGCCAAAGCCACTGTCTTGACCACAAGGGGCACTACCCTTGCTCAACTTTTCCACACAGCTTGCAGCATACACACCTTCCTGAATGTCCTGTCCAGGTGTCTGCATATAAACACCACACACCAAACATGAGAGACACGCACAGACACACACTTAAAATACACCAAAGAAAGAAACATTTATTTTGTTTTCCCACATTTATGCAAGGATCCACATGTTTTTCATTCTATTCTTTTAGCATACATGTTCTGGCAGCACTTTATAAAATCGTTTACACTGTAAACCTGTCTTTAGACATGTACTTATGTTCAGTGTGAGTTTTTGACAGTTTAATTGATAATGTCTAATTTGTAATGTACATTCTCTACCTCTGGTACGCTTGGTTTGTGAAATGCACCAAATACCTCTGAAAACTAAATGATAATACTCGTAACAAACTTGTTACATTCTGCAAGCATGTTAAAGGTGCCTGGTTACAGTTGCTAAGTTGCACTGCGACAATTATTTTGGGAACTTAACAGAAAGAAATGCTTAGATTGGTTTAATTCATTCATTTTTACAATAATGTTAGTAATGAGCAAGAAACAATATAAAATACCAAAGTAATCAGTTCAGTAATGCCTAAAATGTTGGACTGTGACGTTGTCGCACATGTAGGATAAGTGATAGGAAATCAAGACTTTTATATGCTATGACTACTGACCAAGTTTGAGATTTACGAAGAGACTAAATGGTATACTAACATGGCTAATGTGAATCTCAATTAAACTGTTGGAGCTGAACTGAACTGAGCAGCGCCTACACAACATTGGACAATCATTCTTAACATATCAATCAATCAATTGTCATGGCTGTCAGTCAATATTAAGACAGTCAAATGGACGGTGGATAATGACTGGCTGATGGTGATCTGTTTAAAAAAAAAAAAAAGATAAACTTAAAGATACAAATTTTTGCCTTATACAGACACTGAAAAGTTAGTTTTTATAGTAACCACTTCTGAAATACAAATGGCAAAACTGACAATCTTTTGACACACAGGTCTAACAAGTTTCATTAGAATCAAATGCCTTAATGGGTTAGAGTTGTTTTAGTTCATAATGTGTTAATCCAAAATGATTGGTATATGGGAGGCACACTGCTTACAAATGTATTTTTCTTTTGACAATTACTGAAGTTCAGGGCCTTGAAGATAATTTGATACGATACCCATTTAAACACCTATGACAAGTATGCAAAAGCTATAAGAAGCCATTTTTATGGAATTTGATCTAGATGTGCCAAGCAGCAATTAGCTTTATGTCGGAAAGCCTCAATGTATTGAAGAAATGGGACAAAATCCTTTGTTTTGGCAACCCATATTTAGGCCAGTCAGACTTGTCGCATGTGCTTCAGTAGCTGGATAAAGTACTACCTACTGCCTAAGTTTCATGTCTGTAGGCATTATGGTCTGTTCTGCAGGATTTATTTAAGGAATGAAAGAAGATTTGAGACATGATTTGTGAAAAGGTTTATTTTTAAATTTTATTTAACTGCTGAAAGTACAAAGATAAATATTTAACAAACTGATGTGACACCTGCAACCCACAGTGCTGAAACATGCCACAGTAAGCAGATAAACTGGTAAAGGATTTGGTATTAAAGATGGGTCATAGGTGTTGAACGGATTACTGACATCAGATTATTAAGTGCATGCAGACACATTGTCAAATGTCATAAAGTTCTTTTTTACGAGCAAGGATGGGTGAAAGCTCACATTTTACATAAAACCACTATGACTTTTTTTACATTAAAATGACAGAATTCTGCAAAATTAAAAATCCATATTTGATGGTTATTTGACTACAATGGATAGTCTCCACTGTAGCTAGAATCCACAAACTTTGTGAACAATTAGTGAGAGAGCAAAAATCTTATTTCTTTAATCCTAATTCTAATAGCTCTCATCTAAATTGTGTTGTTAGTCAGAGATATTTGAGTTCACTGGGTAAATCACTAAAGCCTGTTGAGGATGTCTGAGTGCCAGCAAATTCAAACATCTTTAGATACAAAACCAGTGCTAAGAGAAGATATATTCGGTTTGTCTAAAACATGCACCACTCAGACAAAAGCAAGAGAACACAACAGCGTGTGTAACACACTGTAAACCACACTTTCTCATTCAGAGTTCAGTGCACTTTAAATACTCTTTGGGACTTAACCTCATTGATGTAACCTTGCACTGTTTTCAGCAAACAACAAAAGACCCTTCAGACAGCATCATCTTGACACATCCTGTAGACGAAGGAGACTTCAAAAGCCTTGTCCCCATTAGGTCATGGAACTGTTCTGTGGTCTCCTTGATTCTCTGCTTTGGTTACATATTTGGGAAACAGAAACATTTGGGAAACAGAGGCGGGGAAGAGGTGAGGGCGAGGACAGAGTCACAGCCCAGGTGGATTAGGAAAAGTTATATATATATATATATATATATATATATATATATATATATATATATATATATATATATATATATATATAAACTGGACAGGATGTTAAGAGCTCAGTATAGTTCCACACAGGGAGGATAAGGTTCTCTTGGGATAGGAGAAAGCTGCTGGTAGAATGAAGGAAAAGACCGACCAAGACCAAGTTTTTTCTTTTGAGTAGAATTAATTTACTTCCGAGAGCCACCAGCAAGAAACTGCATCGAGTTTCAGCCAATAATCCCAACAAATTATCAACTAATCCCGACCATATCAACTAATACCCTCAATCTCATTCCATGCGATTTTGCAGGAGATGAAATATGCGTTACATTTTTTGTACGAACTTACTTAATATATAACTAAGTCACACTAAAAGCAGACACTCTTTTTTTAAATATTAGTGATTTTATCTGGATTTTCACACCAATTTAGACAAATTGTTGTCTTTTTTTGTTGACCTTTTTAAAGTACTTTTAAGTTAATAAGAGAATGTGCCATGAGTACATTGAGCTCATACAGAAAAATGAAGGTTTGGTGTCATAGCAGAGACAAAAAGCAAAATTAACATGTAAACATATAAAAATATTACAGATATCGAATTACAAATTGCAGACGTTATGAGAGGAGAAGTCTTGGTTAAAAGATTCTTATAATTTCTTATTCTTATACTTACTTATAATTAATAATAATAGGGCTCTCTGATAATTAACCTCTTGGGACTTAATCAAGCGTGGGCAATAGTGCTACCCCACCCTGACATGCAGCTGGGGAACAGGCATTTCCCCCAAAGTGCCTACTGCCTTTGGTTTTCTAAATAATCTTTAAATTTCAATCTTTCAAAAACACAGTAAATATTAACATTCCACAGCTGAACAGATTTCAAAACAGAGTCAGTAATTCTCCAACTTGGATACCGAGATTTTGATTACATTTAGTGATGGCCTGAAGAAACCCTTCACATGGTGATTTTTTTATTCTTACAAAAATATATGGAATGCATAAAATTACTTTACATTATTAAATCTAGGGCACTCAGCATGGTCAGTGCTCAGTGAAACCTCTTCTAGTTCTTGAGGTTCTAGGGCCATCTTGCTTGCACTTCTCTTTTGAGGAATATCCAAAGATTTTTGATAATATTTATGTTAGGGGAACCATGATAGCAAAACCTTAAGCTTGCATCTTTTGACAAAGTCCACTTTTAAAGTGTTCAGGAACATAACCATTTTTTTTTTCAATCCTTGGTAAAAGTTATCTGACAGTTCAAATCATTTAGGATGTCCCAGTTTTGCATGGTATTCCTACTTTATTTACTCTAGAACTGTGATCTTGCTTAACCTGTTGAAATACGTTTTTGCTACCATACCGGGGTCGGGGGGAAATTCAGTAAAATCCACATTCTTACTCAGAGAAAACAACAGTAACAACTATGTAAAGCTAAGACTGCCATGGGGATGCTGCTCAGAACCAGAGAACAGTTCGGGACAGAGGCCCACTCAGTTACAATGCAAGATTCATAGCTATATTCACCGACTACACCAATGGCGTTGCCAAAGCCTGAGCTGCTTTCGTATCAACAATCAGGTGTTCTTGAAGAATTTTGCAGGAAATGGTATGCACAGTTATTCATTCTGTATGTATAATTGAGAATTCTTTTCTTAAATATAATGTTAACCGATTAAAGGTACATAAATCATTTTAAAGGTATTGGAAAAAATTACAATCAGCATTTGGACAACAAAAAAAAACATCACAGCTAACAAACAATGGACCTTTAAGCCTAATAACTTTCTAAAATCTGGTCAGAACACAAACTGGACTGTAAAGAGGTGACAGATTAGACACACCAGACAAAGACTGGTGTGATATCATACATTAGTTTCTACAATGTGTAATGTTTAAAAAACAGCAGTGACAAAAAGGTAAAAGGCTTTTCAGCAGCCATAAGGTGCTATGCTAAACTATGCTATATTTCCCAGAAAAAAAGAACTTTGCTGGACCAGTCACCCTAACCTGTGCAGTCATTAAAAACCTAGCCATAGCATCACCTCTCTCAGTCACTTTGGTGCTTGTACCACTTTCCAGACAGTAACAAGTCAAACAAGCAGTTTGGCCAGTGTGTATTGTGTCTTTGATAATACTGTAGGCCTTTTTTTTATTTAGCTGGCTTAGGCACTGTCCAGGTAGGGGAGGTCAGTCCCAATGATCTGTTCAGCCGCCTTAAATATGCAATACTGATCTTTCCTCTCTTAGACTGTTCAGCTGGAATAGCACATGATCGTCCAGTCAGAGAGCTTTCTCTCAATAGCGCTATGGTAGCAGTTCACCAGGAGCTAAACCTGTTTCAGCTTTCTTTAGAAATTATATTCTTTGTTGTGCCCCCATGCCTAGACATGAGGTGTTAAGAAACCATGTTAGGTGGTTAGTCATGTGAACTCCACAAAACTTCTCCAAAAATGTAAAGGGGAAAGTGGTCTGACTTCTTTGTTCTCCTGACGTCATTGATTTGGACCATCCATCCAGACATTCTACCTTATTTCTATAGGCGCTTTCATTGCCATCTGGAATAAGGCCAACTGTTGTGGTGTCGTCTGCAAATTTGATTATGCTGTTTGAAGTTAGAATGGGGGTGCAGTTGTGCATCAAGACGTAAAGAGCATAGGGTTCAGCACACTGTCCAGTAGAGTCCCAGTATTCAGCATAACAGTGAAGAAAGTGTAGTTTGCAGTCCTGACACACTGTGGTCTGTCTGTAAGAAAGTCCAAAACCCAGGAGCAGATGGAGCTGTTCAGGCCCAAGTCCAATTTTCTGACTAGTTTGCGAGTCCACAAATAACATCCTCACATATTCGTTTGGTTGTTCCAGGTGTGTCAGTGCCATGTGAAGTACCATTGAGACTGCATTTTCTGGCAAACTTATGCTGGTCCAGATGCTGACAGATGACAGCTCTGATATGGGGAAGAACCAGTATCTTACAGCACTTCGTCAATATCTATGTTAGTGCTCCTGGTTGATTGTTGTTCAGGCATGTCACAGCAGATTGTTTTGAAACCTAACTGGCCTGCAGAGTGCTGGTGTTGTAGATAGTTAGGGCCTTAATTTTATTCCATTTGTTTTAAATTTGTTTTAATATCATTGTATGTTGTTTTAATATCATTGTATGCTCAGTATGCTGTTTGTAATTGTGCTTGGTCTCCCTAATATTTCTATTGAGGTTCCCTAAACCTGCTAAATAAGGCAGCCTCTATCCCACTCTGAAAGCAGCACCTCGACTTCTAATCACAGCCCAGACATTTTTGTTTAGTCCTAGCTTCTGATTGATTAACATTTTTATTGTTGTTTTTGTAAGTACACTGTAATACAATAAAATGTATGTAACGCAGCTGATGAGGCATATTGCTCCAAATCTGCCCGCTGTGCAAACCGATGCCAGCCGGTACTGTCAAAACAGTCCTGCATCATTAAGATAGCTTCCTCAATCTATACTCAAACAGTTTTGATAGCTGGCTTGGTTCTGCAGATTAAGGGTCGGTACACTGGGGTCCGTTTCAGTGAAATGTGTTATGACAGTCCAAGGTGTGCAAATGCCTTCATTTTGTATACCCGTGGGACGTTTTTCTACACCCAATCCACACGCTGCTGTAAAACCTAGGCATAACTGATTTCAGATCAGTGTGGTTAAAGTCCCCTGCTACAATAACAACACAGTCTGGATATGCCAACAACTAGTTGTTTATAGTGTTGTGAAGGCTCAGCTGTAGCCTAGCTTATCCTTTAATTTTGAGAGAAAAAAGGTTTATGTTTTTTTGGTTGTTTTTTATCTATATTACTTGTGTTCAACACCTAAACCATGGCTGTTTTGCCTGGGAGTCATAGATATTCACAGAAGTTGATGTATGAAGATGTGTGAATAACTTCTTTTTAAATTCAGCTGCATTTCAGGTTTTATGCAGTGGTCCAACTAAGAAGTTAACTGCAGCTGGTGGGTGGTTGTTGAGCTCAGTTTTCCCATGGTAATAATACAGTTAAACACTACTCAGAAGTATTACTATCATCTCCAGCCTGTCTGGGTGAACTTGGTTTTGAGCAGGATTCTATGCAAGTCCCTAATACTAAGCAGCTCTGAGCATAGACAGTCCTCTATAGTATATACAGGTGCCAATGATTATTAAATAAGACAGACAGAAAAGAAAAAGAAGGGGGATGTTCCGAGCACCCATTTGTAATTTCCTTTTTGGTATTCTCTAAGATTGTAAGACTTTTTTCTGCCTTCCACCACATAGCAATGGTTTGCCTGTGGTATGGACAATACTATTTTCTTCTCATGTCCCTCAGGCCTGCCATTACTGGGATGTTTGGAGAAAGATTTTATTGTAGCCGTAGACGGCTGGCTGGTTTGGTAGTGCTAGCACATGGAGGCATGGAATTTCCATTCTTTAGCTCCCACTGTGAAAGACGTCAACAAACACTTCAGGACTGAGACTGCGGAATAATCAAATACGAGCTGAGATCAAATAATAGACCCAAGTTCATGTTCGGATTCCTATTAGGATTGGCTGCTTTAGTTGCCAGTCCCTCTGTCAGCTGTCTCCCACCCCCACTTACAAGCTCCACTGGCATGCAATGAAACGACTGCCACTTCAAACGAGATAAAGTAAAGTTTCTGTGTGAATGTGGTGACCATGTGTATGAGGCAGAGAGTGCAGTGAAACACTGCTGATGACAGGGAGCTGAGAGCTGTCCATGCACAGCTTAATGCGTGCTTGTATTGTGGAGACTTGCTAAGGCAGAGTCATAGGGCCTGGCCCTGGGATTCCTGCATGGGGACTAACTCAGGTCTTTGCTGTGCATCATTTTCCACTTTGAAGCATTTTCTTGGTCTTTGCAGTATAACAAGCCACAGAAGTCCAGCAAGGAATCAGAGGGGAAAAAAACATTCTGTAATTGCCAAAAGTGAAAACTTCAAACATACCTCTCTTTGCCTGAACTCTAACATAAGACAAGCCTGGGGCAGTGCAGGGCTGAGGCAGACTTAAACTTACTTGAGATTCTGTGCCAGTGAACATGCTTGGTCAGTGACTCTTTCAAATGCTTAGTGAGACGTTTGTGTTCATTTAGCATCACAATAAACAATTGGGGTAAAAGTATACACCACATCCTCAAAGTTGTTTTCTCAGAGTGCTGTGCAGAGGGCAGAATGCGTGGGCAGTCGCCTGCAGCATGGTTCATGCCTCAGCAGACAGGAATGCTGCTGTTCTAGCAGAGGCAGAGCAGCAGAAAGCAGGTTGGCACAAATGCATGGTCCATGCTTCAAAACAAATTCATTAGCTGCCACCATAAAAGCCAGCTGCAACGTTTGTTTGAAATCAGAGCCCAGAGCTACACACACGCCACACATTCAGCACAGAGGGAGCTGTATTAAACTCTCTCAAATTGGCTAAAAAACAAATCAACAGTGTCTAATTTAGACATAAAAGTGAGAATTTTTTGGGCAAGCGAGTGTGGGATGCCTGAAAATATGAATATACTGAGTAAACCAACTCTGACACAGACTCCTTTATATACGCTTACGTAGTCTTATAGAAGCGTAGGAAGGAGATAACACTTCCAGTGGCCACCAGAGGTCTCTGCAGTATGTGTAATGCCAGAAAGGGACACAGTATTAAGCAGTACTGACTACTCTTCTATATATATATATATATATATATATAAATAAATAATATCCATAATAAATGTTTGATGTAACTGAAGATATGTGGTATAAATATAAAGTTACCCAAAGTATAAACTATGGGGAAAGTTGCAGACAATGTATAATAAACTCAAAGTTGCAGATAATGCACTAATGAATATCATAACGAATGAATGAATATCAGGGAGTTTTGGCCCAATACATGTCTACCTCAGAATTTCTACATGGCTGTGCACAAGTAAAAAATGCAAAAATGAAAACACAAAACAGTTTTGCAATGGCCTCAGTCTCTATATTTGAAGCCATTGTATATTAAAGATGGTAGCCCACAAGCAAAGACTAAAGAATATCAAGAAACTGAAAATATTCTGCATTGAAAATGGATGATTCAATCTTCGTATGAAAGCAGATTATTGCTGTTATTCTAACACAAAATATAAAAAAATGGTGTCTGTGTTTTTAAAACTATACAAAAAATGTGCATTTGCTTTAGCTTATTTTCATTTACATTTCATTGAATTATAATTCTGGAAAGTACAATTTTTTTAGATAGGAGAAAAAAGCAGTAGAGGACACTGCTGCATGACTTAAAACTTGTTTGTATTTCTTCTAGGGTTAGGGTTAGTTGGTACTGCTCCAAAAGTAATCATGTGGGTGAGTGTCCGTTACATAAAATTAAGATACATTTTTGTAGTGTTCTTTACCTCAGGTATTTTCTCTGCAGTGTTGAGAGTGCCCACATTGGCCTGCAGCAGCAGCTGGAGGAGTTGAACCTGAGACACACTTAGAAACATCTCTAGACCCGAGGTAACATTCACTTCCAAACTATGGCCACACACCACTATCTCCTGCAGACATAGATAGCAAGGTATTGTGTGAGAAAAAGGAAAAAAAATAAGAAAGAGAGACAGATACAGTAAGACATGAGGGAAAGAACAGAAAACTGCTCTTTATCCACTTGCAAATTCAGGCCACACACTCAGCACCTACACATGCTGTCCTCCCACACCCACATCTGGTTCTCTGTCACCTTTTGCTCCTCTGGAGCTCCTGCCCCCATACTCTGCATTGTGTAGCCTAGCGGTGGGCATTCTACATGAGAAAATGCTCAGAGAATCACAAAAAAGTAACCTTTTCATCATAAATTTAGACACACAGTACACATGGATGCATCACATGCCCTCATGCACATAAACTGCACTTTGTCACTGTGATTTGTGACTTCCCAAAAATGTGTGTCCAGACTACTAGGATGTGAAGTTGTATGTGGAACAGATGAGCCATTAGGCCCGGGGAGAGGGATGTCTGGGGAAGAATGAGGTGATCATGGCAATCAACATCAGCATCTGCCAAAAAACATCAGCTGTACAAGCATGCAGCCTCAAATTTTCATGGTCAAAACCATTCACACAAATTAGCTGTTGTGTGTAAGAATATGTATGTGTGTTTGCATGTGTGTGCATACATGATGTCAATAGCCATGATAAATAGCTGCTAGGTATGTCCAAACTGATTATTATTGTCAAATAAAAATTATTATCGTAATTATGTGTAATTATGTGTTTCTTCATTGGCTCTGCTTATACTTGGCATAAAAATGCATTTGTAGATCCGGATGTTGTCCATGTGCTCATTTAAAAGACATGTGCAACCATGCTTATGATCCAAATGTTTTCTGTCCTCATCCCAAGGTAATCAAGCATGCATTCTGATCTGCTCTGTGCATGTGTGAGCATAAAGTGTTCTGATGTGTATTTAAATATAGGCCTATACATAAGCCTACACAAGTGGTGTACACAGCATTCCCACTGATGCTGGCTGTGATTTTAACCCATATTATTAGCCTACAAACTTAGCCTTAACTGCTTTATACTTTTTAAAAATGTATTATTATTATTATTTTTAAATAAAGCATTTAATCCAGTACAGGCTACATAGCCTTAGTCTACTCTGCTCAGCAACCTTGTCATATTTAGAAATGTAAATATTATCAGCAGGAATGAGATCTAATAAATCTTTGGATGCAGATACTAATTTTGAAAAGGACAAAAATAGACATGCTGTGTATTGTTTGGATGATGATTTGATCACCACAACTAGATCACAATCAGATGTCAATCCCAACTGTAAACATCACTTATTCTTTCTTTGGCGAGAAAAAAGAAAAGCATTAATCTATCTATCAGTCTATCTGCACAAAATCTAGCACACCCAGGCATCAAAATACAACATTCACTCTCTCTCTCTCATTCACACATACCCACCTCCATTGAGTTGCTGTCAGGTGATAATGATTTGTTGTAGATGATTGCAGGAGCAGCTGTTATGCGTACACAGAAGTCGGTCAGGATTGGGGTGAGGATCGCTCTTCTCTCATGGTGCCTCCGAATGCTATAAATATACACACATTAATTCCATTTCAAAAAATATTTTTCTTTGCTTTAAGGTAGAGAGACACTATTATTACTGAACACACTTTGCACCTTAATATCAGCTATTACTTCACAAGACTGTATTGAATCCCGTGCTGAGTGTATATAGAGCGCCTGCAGTGCAGAGCTTGGAAGTATAAACTCTCCCTGTTCAGGTAATGTTCACCCCCACTGTTAACTATTATCCTGGAAACATTTGTTAGCAGTAAAACACATATACAGTGGTGCTTTAGAAGATGGTGTTAATTGCTACATCTGTTGCTATTTAAACAATGTGAAGTGCAAAGATACAGAATTTAAAGAGGGGAAGAATTAGTATGAGCTGAACTGCTATCTAGCCCCTCTAGTATCAATTAATGCCTCAGCAATCAAAGTGGCACTTAAGGAGTGTATAGGGAGCAGCTCCTCTTTCAAAGATGTCAGAGCAGGTCTTACAACCTTTTACTTAGGAACACAGTCATCTGGTTATGTGTGCACTGTCAGACAGTGTGTGTTTGTGGGCTGTGGTTTCTACCTATGAAGGTGACGTCTGAAAGATCACAAAAGGCTACAGTGAATCAATGAACAGTGAGAGTGTTCAACACAGTATAACTAAATCACCATTTGTTAGCCCTGCACCAAGTTAATCCATAAACCCACATGCACATATTGGGTTAGAGGGCTTTGTGATTTTAAAGGAGTATGGTGGGGTACTTTACTTGCCAGTTTTCTGGCACCACAGGAAGGAGGAACAAAATGACCTTATAGTCCCTATACCTTCGCTCTTCCGAATGTTCTGTCTATCAACACTAAAGTCACTTCCTGGTCTGAAAGCGAAGGATAGTTTATCTGTCTAGTTACGGTTGAAGTGAACGTGAGCAGAAGTGATGGCTCTCGTCTCTATCTTTCTCTCCCTCACTAAGAGTGTGTCTACCTGCTTGCCTGCTCAGTGTCTCCATCATAAGGGAATTGAGGATTATTTTTTATTTGACAGTAGTTGAACATGACGTTCTGGTGATAGACTGTGTGATTTTTGGGCTCAGTTAGTTTCCCAACAGGAGTGAAATACTGTGAAGGGCCAAACAGCCTGTTACACTGTGTTTGTTTTAGCTCCCGGCCTCATAAAAAAATGACAGACCTCATAATTATGATTTTGTACAGTGAGACCTCAGAGAGACATTAAATCCAATATTACATGTTTGTGAATGTATTTGTATTTAATCACACACAGACATGTATACACTTACAGCTCTCAAATGAATCATTTATAGTCAATGAAAGAGGTAAACTGACCTTTAATTAATTTCGTAGCCAGATATACTAAATTTTTTTGTTGCAATTCTTTGCAATTCAGCTTTGCATTCTGTCTGCTGGCCTGGGGGCTGTGTTCAGACCTTATAATGTAAACATAAAGCATTTGGGTTTTTTTTAGCTCCTTACTAAAGCCCATTCGAAAACAATTTGGCAAAAGACCACATGCTAGTAACTGTCTTAAGCACACATATATAATCAGTTTAAGAACAGCTGACACAGCTGTAAATGTAGATTTAACACCATCTAAACTGTAACGTACACAGCAAACTGGACTGTAAGGTGCACTGAAGTCAGAGTACGCGAGTGGAGCTCTGATGATTCTAAAACCACTCTGCTGTTTTTTCCCCATTCCTTGCTCATACTCCAGAAAAAAACCTGCACCACTCCACACAAATGGATCTTATGATATTTATTTTATGTTTTGAAAGTATGCACCAGATACTATGCATTCATTTCATTAATTATATAATTTATGGTCATAAATGGTCATATAATTTATGTCATTATATATATATATATATTTCAACACTCTATATTATACTCACTATATTTGTACAGGCATGAAACAGTGACCATTACAATCACTGTTTTGATCCAAGATGGCACATCGGAGGAAAGAGACACTTTCCATTTGTATTTTGTTTTTCTTTGTATTTGTTAATGGTGTCTATTGTATATCGTTGGAGCAAAAAGCAGTTACTGACCTACAAGAACAACATTTGACCTAAAATCCTTCAGCACGAATATCATACACATTTATTTTCCTTATTCCTTTCATTACTACATCTGCTTAATCAAAGCAATAAGAACTTTTTAACCTTATCTGCCCTTTGCCTTATGTAGACATGGATTTTTGAATGTTGCTTACATTCTACCAGATACACGCATGAGCAATCCACAGAAACCCAAACTTCTCTATGAGCGGATCAACGCTGATGGATAACACTGTGGGGCTACCAGTGCAGAGGAATCCTCTACAGGACTCTCAGGAAGTTACAATGTCTACCTCTTAGTCCTCCTAATCAGTCTCTGTCTCTTTCTCTCTTACTTTCTTTCTCGCTTTCCTTCCTCTTTGTTAAGCACTGGAATTTCTCCGGAGTGATCACATCAGAACCCTCAGAGCAGCTAGAGGCACCTGAGCATCAGCGCCACTGTGGGTCTCCTGCCCTGTTTCATCACCCAGCATGACAACAACCTTTACACTGACCAGCGTCTGGCTCTGATCATGAACTCTATCTATGGGTCGGTTCCATCTTGCAGTTACTCCCTCCTGGATTAATCAGACTGGATGTAATAGATGTTCTAAGCTGCTTCTCCTGTTAATTCTATCTTTCTCTTTTCATCCGGGTTTGACCTGAGGAGTTTGAGTTCCGCCCCTAAGCCTGGTTCCTCTCGAGGTTTCTTCCTTACTCAGGGGAGTTTTTCCTTGCCACTGTTGCCTCTGGCTTGCTCAAGGGGTCTTGGGCCTGGTTTCCCCACCCCCACCCTCAAATGTCTGTACATTAACTTTGTGTTTTTTATTTTAGTTTCTTTCTTTTTTTTTATAACACACTGATTTTCTGCTCTGAGACAACGTTGGTTGTAAAAAGCGCTATACAAATAAACATTAACTGATTGAGAAACAGCTAGCAGGTCAGATAATAAAAGAAGAAAGAGAATCTGGACTACTCATCATTCTGGGATATTTTAATACAGCAAATCAACAAAGACACGAGAGAAAGAATAGCAAGAAAAGAACCCATTGGATCATTGCTACACCACTAATAAAAAAAGGCGCACATCTCTCAGTCAGGGAATGATATTCAAGCAGCAAAGAATATTAGGACAGTTGGAATCACTGTCTGTAGCAAAGCCCAAAGACACCCAAGCTTAAGTTTTCTCACAGAAGGCATGATGCTTTCTCCTAAGCTTTCCATTTTTCTTTGCCCACCACACGAAGTAGGCTTCAAGTACCAAAGTGTTATGAGCCACTGCCATGCTTGATGTAGACAGGGTGTTTTTTTTTGTATCCTTTTCGCTGTTTTCCCCGGCAAGGTTCTCCGAACTCTCTTGCCCTATACACACGTGGACAAAATTGTTGGTACCCCCTAGGTTAAAGAAAAAAAAAACCACAATGGTAACAGAAATACCTTAAATCTGACCAAAGTAATAATAAATAAAAAATCTATGAAAATGAACAAATGAAAGTCAGACATTGCTTTTCAACCATGCTTCAACAAAATTATTTAAAAAAATAAACACCTGAAACAGGCCTGGACAGAAATGATGGTACCCCTGAAAAATGTGACCAACAAAACATAAAAAAGGCCAGACTGGAATTTGCCAAACTACATGTTGACAAGCCACAAAGCTTCTGGGAGAATGTCCTATGGACAGATGAGACAAAAATGGAACTTTTTTGCAAGGCACATCAGCTCTATGTTCACAGACGGAAAAATGAAGCATATCAAGAAAAGAACACTGTCCCTACTGTGAAACATGGAGGAGGCTCTGTTATGTTCTAGGGCTGCTTTGCTGAATCTGGCACAGGGTGTCTTGAATCTGTGCAGGGTACAATGAAATCTCAAGACTATGAAGGAATTCCAGAGAAAAAATGTGCTGCCCAGTGTCATGCAGGTCATGGGTGACGCAGGTCATGGGTCTTGCAACAGGATAATGACCCAAAACACACATCTAAAAAAACCCAAGAATGGCTAAGAGGAAAACACAGGACTATTCTGAAGTGGCCTTCTATGAGCCCTGACCTAACTCCTACTGAGCATCTTTGGAAGGAGCTGAAACATGCCGTCTGGAAAAGGCACCCTTCAAACCTGGGACAACTGGAGCAGTTTGCTCATGAGGAGTGGGCCAAAATACCTGCAGAGAGTTGCAGAAGTCTCATTGGCAGATTCAGGAATCGTTTGATTGCCGTCATCAAAAGGTTGTGCAACAAAATATTAAGTTAAGGATACCATCATTTCTGTCCAGGCCCGTTTCAGGTGTTTATTTTTTTAAATAATTCTGTTGAAGCATGGTTGAGAAGCAATGTCTGACTTTATATTTGTTCATTTTCATAGAATTTTTATTTATTATTACTTTTGTCAGATTACAGTTATTTCTGTTACCATTGTGGGTTTTTCTTTCATTAACCTAGGGGAACCAACAATTTTGTCTACGTGTGTATTTGTAACTTGCGATCAAAAGTCACACTAAACAAACCAATTGCCAGTCCATCTATTCAATGCAAAACCAATGCAGCTAATAAAAAATTTTGACATGGCATTAGTCACAACAAATTGAATTTTGTGTTTTGTTTGGAGAGACCACCTGTTAAATCAGTTGTGTTAAGTTATTTCAGTGTCAACTTCAAAATACACTTGCTAATAAATATAATTTAATCAGTGCTAAATAGTTTTGACTGAAACAGTATCTATTTAGCTCCTTTTCATGGCTCTTCATTATTTTCATTCTATTTATTGTGTTTTATTTTATAAAGACATTCAGTGTGCTAAAAAAGTGAATTCAGCGATGTATGCACAGACCGTTTAAACTGGAATCAGGCATATTTTAGGAATGTAAATTCTAAAACAGCATGTCACTTACTTGCTGGCCAGGTTCCACTCCAGCGCAGGATTCTGGGAACTTCTCTCACTCTCAGCAGCAGTGCCCCCTTTTGTCCCTTCCCCATCTGGCCGTAGTTGCTCCCATTGTGCAGTGCCTACATTTATACTCTGCAGATCAATCTGATACTGACGATCTTCTACTTCTGAGCCTGGGTCACGCAGAACACCCAAATTCATTGCACGTCTGCAAAAAAAACCAAGATAGATTGGGATCAATTACATCTTTATTTTATATAGTACTTGGCTAGGCGTACCGTTAACAAGCTAGGAGTATGATGGTGGCTGTCTGCAGTAAAAGGAGAATCTAGCAAACAATAAGAACAACACAAAGGTATGGCAATCTCAAACCACACTCTAGATTCCAATGTGTGCACACACAACCTGTCTATGACCATGGCGGGGCTCCTAAACTTGACACTACTTTTATTGAACCATTTTCATTTCCATCCAACGATGTGGTATCCTTTCATTCCTAACACATTACCCAGTCCATATGAGGAAAGATATTCTGCATGATTTTTTTACCCATTGAGAGCTTTTTTTTTGTTTTCAAAGTGTTACTTTAATTTTTTGAGCAGTGTAGTTACTGTACTTCAGTAGTTTTTACCGCGTATCTGTACTTTACTAAAGTATTTTCATTTTAAATGACTTTGTACTTTAACTCGAATGTGTAAAAACATAACCTGTCAAAACGAAACAAGCTTATTCCTGCATTCTTGGCATCCATGTAAATATCCATTTCCAGCCTTGACCACATCAAGGACCACTTGGAGGAAGGTACATAAAAGCAGGATGTGGTTAGTAAACAGATAAAACATATCGTTGTTGTCCAAAGAAAAACAGGTATCTCCAAAATGGCAACTTTACAGGAGAGGCCAAAAACCTCATTTAGTTTGAATGGAAGTCAATGGAACCAGACGTCTTTCCAAACAGTTTTGGACCATTTCTGTTGGTCCATTCTTTATGAAAATTCCACATGGTATAAAGAGCAGCTCATGTGATCAAATAATGCATAAAAGTAAAAATCAACAAAAATGGAGAAATGTTTTTCTTTGGACAGCGACAATATTGTTCCTGACTTTGTGGGTAAATAGACCACAATATAGAAATATGTACACATGCACTTTTGACTGGCAAGTGTCTTTTTCTGCATTTATACAAACTCTATTTCTTTATAGTAAATGTGATTTGTCTAGTTTCTGTTCATGGACAGAGATCCACAGAAAACTTGATTTTAATTTTAAAATTAAAAATTTAATTTGCGAGCCTTTTTAAAGCTGTATTTTATTATACTTAAAGTCGATATAAATAAATCTTAAACCAAAACTTTGCTTGTTTGCAAAAAGTTGTTTTATAGTTCTAGCAAAAGGAAACTGATCTCCTATAGTGTTTGTGCTTATAATCATTTAAACAGACATTAGCGTCAGCCTAATTAATGAGGTTCTTTCAAAGACAGACCTTCTATTAAGGACCGAGAGACACCACAGTCTCTTCACCTAGAATAAGTTTATTAAGAGTCTTGCAGCATGAAATGATAATAGGACATTAGAGTCATAATAAATAAAGATACTTTTATATTCCATACTTGGAATATAAAACATTTGAAGGTACAGTGGGGCAAAAAAAGTATTTTAGAAAGATAAGAGAGGTCTGTAATTTACATCATAGGTACACTTCAACTATGAGAGACAAAATGAAAAGAATAAAAAAATCCAGGAAATCACATTGTAGGATTTTTAAAGATCACAGACCTCTCTCATCTTTCTAAGTAGGAGAACTTGCACAAACAGTGGCTGACTAAATATTTATTTGCCCCATTGTAAATATATTAGTATTTTTACTCCAGTGGATGTCTAAAGGGAGGACATATACTTTTACTGGAGTAATATTTTATCTTGGGTATCTCTACTTTGACTCAATTACACGGTTTATGTACTTCGTCCATATGAAAACATGTGCCGTATATCAGAGTTAACTATCCTCATTGTAACAAAAATGACAAAACACAGGCACTGCTAAGGAAACAGCTACCCCACATTTTATGAAGTATATGTAATATTAATTAGATCAATAACTAAATAAAATTCACTGGCTTTAGTCACGATGTAAATACCAACACAAATAACAGGGTTCAATAAAATGACATTTATAAATTATACAAAACTACAAACATATGTGAAACATATCTCCATATGCTTGATATACCACACAGCCTTATATAGTTTATATACTTTTACTTTATATACTACTCGCCTTGATCCCACTTGCCTGCTCCAGAAACAACAAACCGTTTTGCCATTTTTATCTATTGGTAAAAAGGACTTTTGACATTTTTACTGGATCAATTTACAATCAGGTATTTAATTTCCCCTCCCCATGTTATACCACTGCTCAATTTTACTTCTCTTTCTTTACTGTGTCTTTGTCTATTGTTTAATGGATGACAATAGGCTGCCTCAACCTACTGTAATTGGTGAGTAAGCAAAACCATTCAAAAAGTGGTTCCTACTTGATCAGCACCGTAAGATGCAAACAGATCGTTGGGGGCAAAACTGATATTAACTCTTGTTTTTATTAGGAATTTATTTAACACTTATTACACACGCGCACACGCGCACACACACACACACACACACATACACACATACACTGAAGTGTAAAGGGTCTTGTCTCGTGAAAAAAAAAAAAAAGAAAGAAAAACAATATTGTGGTTTTCATGACTGCTTGCCATCCCCATGCGGTCAAAGTATTGCTATACTGCGGTTATTGCGACAGCCCCAGCGATTGTCACTGCTAAATTTGTAATATGGCTAAAATGAGACTGACTGTCCCATGCCTAAAATCATTACAGCCTGAGTTTGACAACCAGAGCAAAATGTTCTCTCATGTCTTCCCGTACTATCTCCTCCAGGTCCAGAGAAAATTCACACGCCTCCAGTTTCATGGAGCTTGCAAGTGCAATTATTCTAACTGATGGTGGTCTGTTTGAAATTGCCCTGTGCTTAGAGACCTCTGGTTAACAACATTGCCAAGATTTATTATCCAAGTCAAGTCCAATTGCACTTAATTTGCATCTAAAATAAAGGTAATTAGGGCTCTAAGTTGGAGCAGAGAGTGAGCATGAAAGTAATGTCTTGGCAAGAAGCTGGATTTAGGGTCCATTTTGGAAGTAGCACCTCAGGCCTAGCTTGGTGTTTATGGGAGAAAATTAAAGACCAGTGATAAAGCACCACAAGGTGACATCACTGTCTTAACATAACGTGGTCTATTTGAGGGACAGAGCTCCACACACACACACACACACATACACTCAGAAGCCCACACCCACGAACACACACCTGATATCAATTACACTAATATGGGTTTAATATCATTCATACACAGATAATCATCTTCAGTGGGCAATGCTACAGAAGGAAGCTCCTCCTCTCTCAGGGGAACACTAACTTGCTGTTGTTGACAGCAGGACTTGGCCTTCTCCCAAACAGCTGGAGCTGGAGCATCAGTAGGAGAGGCACAACATGGTACAACTTAGAAGGGTATAACTATTGGCGTTACATTGGGCAACACGAGAGGGTGTATGAGAACGGAGAAAGGATTTTTATTTACACAGCAATAGTGTACACTCAGAATCTTTGTGTTTGCACTTTGATTTCAACATCTTAATTGCTATAGTAATTTATCTCCCATGCAGTTTACATGTCAGAATAAGGATGTTATAAACACAGATTACAGACCAAGAGAACATAAGGCCAACAAAGAATGGGGTGGGAAGAGGTAGGGGAGAGAGAGAGGGGGGTGCGGGGGAGAGAGATTTTACGAGCCGAATAGGTACACTAGGCCAAAATGTGTCCCTTCTGTCTAAAGCTGTATTAAAACAATTGAGGAGACATGGTATTGTATTATCTTTGGGATAGAGTGCACAGCAAAGTAACAAATCAACTTGAGCAAAGCATAAGATATATAGTGTAGTCAGTAGTAGGCTGCCTAAAATGCAGACAAGCAACTAGTACTTGGTACTCCTTTTTAGGTACCAGAATCTCACAGCAGCTTCCCAGCGTCCCTGATAAGTGTCAGTTAAAAACATTATGAAACATTGCTTTTGACTGCAATGGCAAATGGCTTTTTACAGGCACCCACTGAGCACAAGTATCTCAAGTTTCATCTCTAGTTTTTAAAGCTCATATCTGTAAACTTACAAATAAGTTCAGGCATTGCAGAAAGGTGATTGTGGAGGCAGCCTTCATGCCTGTTCTGGATTATGGTGATGTGCTGTGCAGAAATGCTTCAGTAAAGACTCTGAAGGCTCTAGACCCTGTTTATCATTCTGCTATCAAACTTTTTAACTGATTAATTTAATAATTATTTTTCTGGTCACTAATGACTAATTTATCAATTATTATTAGGGGTCCGAACTAGTAGTGCTGGAACCCTAATATTTTTGTTAGAGTTTCTCTTGTTCTTCTTTTTAAAAATAAATCATGGAGAAAAACCATAAGTCATACAGACATGAAACTTAGTCAATAGGTAGTAGTCCCTTCCGCTACTCGGGTGCAAGACATGAGCCCAAATGTGTTTGGCCTCGTAACTCGTAAACCAACATTTTGACAGACAAAAAACATTTTTCCCTGCCTCTTTGGGACAAAACGAATCTATTTGACATTTGGACTATTTAGATTTGCCTGGACCTTTAACCCTAACAATTATCAAAACCATGTTGACCTTTGTAAACAATATGGCTGCCATATGCAAATAAAACTTCTTAAAAAAAAAAAAAAAAACAATTAAACAAACGATAACTAAGGAACACTTCATCCAAAAAAAATGGAAAAATTTGGTTTAGGACTAGATTCTGATGTAGTCTATCAAGTGTGGTGCATGTATATAGAAAGGTGGCACTATGAATGCTACATAGCTGTCTCTCAGCAACCGCATGTTCAACTTCTTTAAAACACATTATAAGTCAAATTTTAGGGATGACTCAATACCTAAAATTTTACGACCCCTATTAGCCAATTAGCTTTCAGCAGGAATTTGAAAGGCCAATCTTCATGAAACTTGAATGGTGTATCTTTAGAGATAATTTTTAACAAACAGGAAAGTTATACAATTTGGCTGCTGGTGGTGCTATTTGTAAAAATAAAGTATTTATTACATATTACATGTACATAGTTTCTAGCTTAATTTGTAATACAAGTGTACAGATAAAATTGTGATCTCATTTGGTTCAGTTCTCCAACCTGAATGACCTTGCAATTACATGTCACGTCAGAAATTGCTTGTTTGGTATTTTGACTTATTCTTTTAAAGACTACAGGTTACTGTAGAAAGATCAAAAGGTCAATCTGAACAAAACTTCATATACAACTATGTTGAAGGTCCCTGACCAATTAATCATAACATATGATGACCTTTTGACAAATTCTGGCTCACGTTGAGTTCCTTTATGCCAAAAAGGCACTTATGGATCCACAGTACCTCATTGAGGCATGCATATCAAACAACTTTGCAAATCAGATCAAATTTTAACAGCACATATGAATGTGATCCAAAAACTTTTTTGTTTTCTACTATGCTCACAGAGTACTACATTGTTGGGTCACTCCCACACTATATGGCTGTGAGTGAGTTTTTTAGCTGCAACTTGCTCTCTGGAGAATTATGATTATGAATTACAATGCATATCATGAACTGAACTGAGGTTTAAGTTGCATGAATTCTGTTTTGAGTGTTCAAACTTGACTTTTTAATAGCACACATAAAAGTGACTGAAATCAATGTTAACATATATAACACATTTATGTGAAATGTTGCAAAAGAAACCAAAAAGCAAACCCACACTTTTACCTGCTAACTGCACTTTTACCTTGTTAATTTTAGCCTTAGCTACAATGATTACTGACCCATAGCACTCAATGGTCATAAAGTTTGATCTACAGAGAACACCACATTCTTTCCCATTCATCTCTCACTGACCCATCTGGACAAAAAAGACAATGTGATAATATTGTTCTTTGACTCAGCTGTGCATTTAACCCAATCATACCTCAGCAACTTATTGGAAAGCTGAGCTTACTGGGTCTGACCACATTCCTCTGGATCCTAATCTTCTTGATTTGGAGGCCTTAGTCTGTCAGGACTGGCAAGAATACCTCAAGAACACCACACCACCATACTGAACACAGGCACTAGGTCTGGGTGTTCAGTTCCCTGCTATTCACAAAGCTAAAACATGACTGCAAAACACATCTTAAATCACATTCTTGAGTTTGCTGATGATACTACAGGGGTGGGCCTAATAAGCAAAAATAACGAGTCACCATACAGAGAGAAAGCAATTGTTGACTTTAAGTGGACTTGTGGTGAACACTTTTTTACTGAACATCCATGGTTCAGCTGTGGAGACAGTCAAAAGCTTAAAGACCCGTGTTGTGCACATCACCAGGAATGGAACTTGGTGGGTAGGTTTGACATAATGAGACGAGTGATTCAAGTTTCACGCTTGGCCACGAATGTGACATAAGCAGATACCCGACCAACTATATAAGGGCATCCTGTTGTGTATGCTTTCCATTTTGGTTCCTGCTGTTCAGGTTGTAGCACCCTTTTCAAATGAAGTATGTCTCAGAGAAGAGTTCAAAAGCAATTCAAGCTGTTTCAAAATGGGTCACATCGTGAGGCTCTGGGTAGACGGATCAGTTTATCAAGGTACTGTGCGCCATATTGGTCGTGTGGATACCACCATAGCACACGGTTGGTGGCAGGGGATAGAAAAATAGAATAAGCAATAAATAAAATTAAATAAGAAGTATTATCAGTGACATGAAGGATCTGGGAGAGTGGCAAACCTTGTTTTAGTCTTGGTAGAAATGACTAAGGACTTTTAGTAATCCCTTCATCTTTATCCAAGTTTGAGCTCAATTAATCGTAAAAGCCCAGCAGAGGTTTACTACATAACACCTAAGTGGGTAGGTACCAGAAGACAGTTCACCCAAAAGGGAAAATGCTCAATGGGATTACTTTGCGATGGGAAAGCAAACTGACCAACAATCCGGTGAGAGCATTCCATTAGCTAAGTGTTTAAATTAATACAAAAGATTGCCATGTACTGTATATAAAATTACGGATGTAAATACACACTTGCATACAAAAGAAATCTGTCAAGTGGTTGGGCCGGAGTTAATGCCGCTAGCTAGAGTCCATTCCTTTGTTTCTGTAACTCATAGGTTCTACAGGTTAAGTGAAACGTTTTGGGCCAGAGCAGCTGTTTGACTGTCAGCTTATGTTTACAGGTACTGCTGGCAGTACGCAGCAGCAGTAATGTGCAACAGGACACAAAATACTTCTTCGGCTGGGCGTCACATGCACATCAAACGCTATCCAGGCAGGAAATGCCCTGCAGACCAGATCCTGAGAAAAGACAGTTTAAATACCATTAGCTACTCCAAGCATGCCAAGTAACAGATATGTGCACACAGACGGATCTCAGACCTGAAAAATGACCATAGCACGTCCGACAATACACATTTTTATTAGTCTTGATAAAATAACCCTTTAGCTCACTGAGTGGGAACAATTACCTTTGAATTCTTTCGGAAACGTGTTTGAATGAGAATGAGCGTGTTAGTGTAAATGAGAGAAATATATCGTGTACATGAGAAAAAGAGACTGTGCATGTATAAAAGGGAATTGCAGAGGTGTTTGCAAGGTAGACAAAGCGTTTTTTAAAATATTACCTCAATGGCTGTCCTGCATGATTTTCTATTGTCCCCTGCCCAACGATTCAGTTTCCGAAAGGACTTTTTTTATAGACAGATTTGCTGATGAACATGTTTTAGGCTGAAAAGGCATGAATCTGCATGATGTTGTGTGTGTATATTGCTTGCACCTGGCAGGAGTTTATATTATTGCTCTGTAAAATTACAGTTGGATTTAAAGCTCTAGGAATGAGAAACGATACTGTTTTCCCTTCTGCTGATTAAAAGCTGCAGAATTTATTCAGACTCTGGACTATTCAGGATTCGCTTATTAGTTTGTCATGAGGCAGTTTGATTCTTGGATTGGATTATGAGAAGGTATTCAGTTGTATTTTCTCTCTAACAGTTGTACCATAAAAGTAGATAGCATGCAGCGGCTAAATGTAACGCTTCTAATTCACTATTAGAGTCTAAGGGGCAGATATGCAAAACATATAAAACATCATCAGATTCCAGCTCCATATTACACTACCCCGCCAACCCTAAAATCCCACACTATGGTCCACATCCTAATAAATACAACAACAACAAAAATGAGGGCAGATACTACCCAGGTGGCAACAACTGCTGATGGATTAGAGTGGTTGTACTCATTCAAGTGCCTGAAACTCTTTAGCTGCCTTCCACCACCCAGTTTGCACCTATTTCTCAAGCAATAGCCAAACACGTTTATTTCAGCAAGAAAAACAGACTCAAATATTTAGTGTGATCTGGCCTGCAGATGCTTTCTACATCATCTTCCTCCTCCATTTGTGTCAACAATGTGTGTGTGGAAAGTCTGTCAAGAGTGCGTGTCAAAAAGGACAAATGTGTAAGGAAAGCAGTACAAACAGAAAAGAGACACAATGCAACCTCTATTAAGGACAGAGAAAGGTGCTGTGTTCAAGAGTCCACACGAGAAGTATTATTGATCAAACGATGAACAAGTCCCCTTCCTCTGCTAAAGACTGCTATAGTGTAACACAAAGATTCTCACCAGAGCACCTCCCACTGCTGTATTTTGGAAGGAAGTGAATTGGAGTGATCTGCAATAAGTTAATAGTCAAGAGATGTACTACACGTATTCTAAAAGGACAAATAACACATGTTATAAAAAGAAGGATCCTTTAGTTGAACAGCCTGTACAGATTTTAAACTCGATTTGATATAAAGTTATACTGTGGTTTTCAAAACACACATATGTATGCCAAGATATACAAACTTGATCAGACACACATAGTGACACTATTTTTTCATTTTCTGTGCTTTTCATGTGATTTCATGTGCTCATAAGAAGGAAATGCTGTTAGTCTAAAATGGTTTAATTCTAAATTCAAAAGTTGGGCAATCCCCGCAATAAATAAGAAAGCATAGCACATTTGCTGAAGATCATAATTTTCTAGATTGTGGTTGTGTAGCTGGCTGGGATAGTTACTGTGGGAACATCTTGGAATCTGGAGGCAGAAAACAACAGCAGGGTTTTGAAGTCGGCCAAACTAAGAATGCAGCAACTCTACTTTTGTGCACAACACGGACACTATTAATCACCTCCAGTCTAAGATTGCCACACTCTACTACACCAACCTTTGCGCAGTTTCTTACACACTACAGGGTTAGCGTAGTGCAACACTTCATGATACATGGTACATACACAAGAAAACCCTTAAAAGTTGGTCTTTGGCATGTTCCCTACTCTGGCAAGTAAGCTGCAGACCATGAGATGATAACAGCACAGAGTACTGTTTATAAGGCCACATCACACCTACATAAGTATGTCATGACAACTGATATAACCCAACATAATTGTTTCTAAATGCTTATTCTAACAGGTGGCATATGCCATTTATTTATTTATTTTTTGTTAAAATAACATATCATACTTACGTGTACTTTAATCTTTTTATAAGCTTCATGCCCACTTTTACTACTACATTGTTCTACTTCCTTCTTTATTTCTTAATGGTAGGAAGTTTAATGGACGGTCCAGAGGAAGAGCATATAAAAGTTTGATGGTGTAAGTTCTGAGGCTGATAGGCTGACATAAACAAAGCTTGTTTCTACTCAGTTCTTCCTGCCTGCAAAAACAGAAAATGAATGCATGCACACACGCACACACACAAATACAGCCCAAACACCAGTTGCTAAGCTCACAAAACTATAACTCACGCACATCTCTGAAAGTTGGTGCTAATGGATCTAAATCCTGTCCTGCACGGAGCAGGCATACTGCTGTCAGAGCTGGACTGTTTTTCTGTGTGTGCCTACACTTAATCATGCTTTTAGAGTCCCTCTCTCAATGTGTGTGGTGTAACAAAAAAAAGGAAAAGAAAAAAAACCCCACAAATAAAGAAAAAAGGGAAAACAGGGTTTGGTGAGTATGTCATGGGAGGAATAGGTTTGGTTTGATCTCTACTCCCTCTGAAGCTGCATTCTATTAGTAAACTTTTCTATCCTTTATTACTTTTGTGTTCCTGAGTCAGTACTGCGTCAGGCTGTATGGAAATCCTCTTTAATCCTATAATACTCTGGCACAGATGTTCGCATATAATATTGTGTCATTCATGATCCATGTGTCCATGACAGTAAAGGTTAGAGTGTCATGTGTCTTTGGCTCTGCAATGATGGGTGATTTTGAGCAAACACTGGGACAGCCAAAAGGTGTTAAAGATGTATTCAGAGACATCAGTTACATATCGCTGCTTTCCAATGAGAAAACAAGTACCTTAAAAACACCAACAAGCCAAAAACCTGATGTAAGTCATTGGAACCATGACATTTCCCCATAGCGTAAACAGCAGGTGCTGTGTTCCAATGATGCACAAAAGTAAACAATGTTGTTTTCTTTGGACAGTGACCATATACACACATGGACAAAATTGTTGGTACCCCTCGGTTAATGAAAGAAAATCCCACAATGGTAACAGAAATAATAATAATCAGTAAAAGAATCTATGAAAATGAACAAATGAAAGTCAGAAATTGCTTTTCAACCATGCTTCAACAGAATTATTTAAAAAAATAAACTCCTGAAACAGGCCTGGACAGAAATGATGGTACCCCTGAAAAATGTGACCAAATCAACATGTTAAATCATGGTGTGTTCACTAATCAGCATCACAGGTGTCTACAATCTTGTAATCAGTCAGTGGGCCTATATATAGGTAGTCACTGTGCTGTTTGGTGACAAGGTGTATACCACACTCAACATGGACCAGAGGAAGCAAAGGAAAGAGTTGTTTCAGGACAGTAGAAAGAAAATTACAGACACGCATGTTAAAGGTAAAGGTTATAAGACCATCTCCAAGCAGCTTGATGTTCCTGTGACTACAGTTACATATGTTATTCAGAAGTTTAAGATCCATGGGACTGTAGCCAACCTCCCTAGACGTGGAAGCAGGAGGAGAATTGATGACAAATCAAAGAGACGGATAATACGAATGTTAACTAAAGAGCCAAGAAAAACTTCTAAAGAGATTAAAGGTGAACTTTAAGCTCAAGGAACATCAGTGTCAGATCGCACCATCCGTCGATGTTTGAGCCAAAGTGGACTTAATAGGAGACAACCAAGGAGGACACCATTGTTGAAAACAAAACATAAAAAAAAACGGACTGGAATTTGCCAAACTGCATGTTGACAAGCCACAAAGCTTCTGGGAGAATGTCCTATGGACAGATGAGACAAAAATTTAACTTTTTGGCAAGGCACATCAGCTCTGTGTTCACAGATGGAAAAATGAAGCATATCAAGAAAAGAACACTGTCCCTACTGTGAAACATGGAGGAGGCTTTGTTATATTCTGGGGCTGCTTTTCTGCATCTGGCACAGGGTGTCCTAAATCTTTGCAGGGTACAATGAAATCTCAAGACTATCAAGGACTTCTAGAGATAAATGTGCTGCCCAGTGTCAGAAAGCTGTCTTAGTCGCAGGTCATGGGTCTTGCAACAGGATAATGACCCAAAACACACATCTAAAAACACCCAGGAATGGCTAAGAGGAAAACACAGGACTATTCTGAAGTGGCCTTCTATGAGCCCTGACCTAAATCCTATTGAGCATCTTTGGAAAGAACTGAAACATGCCGTCTGGAAAAGGCACCCTTCAAACCTGAGACACCTGGAGCAGTTTGCTCATGAGGAGTGGGCCAAAATACCTGCAGAGAGGTGCGGAAGTCTCACTGACAGATACAGGAATCGTTTGATTGCAGTGATTGCCTCAAAAGGTTGTGCAACAAAATGTTAAGTTAAGGATACCATGATTTTTGTCCAGGCCTGTTTCATGAGTTTATTTTTTAAATAATTTTGTCGAAGCATGGTTGAAAAGCTATGTCTGACTTTCATTTGTTCATTTTCATAGAACGTTTATTTATTATTACTTTGTCAGATTAAAGTTATTTTTGTTACCATTGTGGGTTTTTCTTTCATTAACCGAGGGGTACCAACAATTCTGTCCGCGTGTGTATAGTAATATGTTAATTCAGTGAACTCACATGTGAACCCCTCTTCCACCCCTTAAAAAAACTATGACGCTTATTCTGGACCATCCACCTACAGCAGGGAGGACCACACATCCTCCAGGCAAACAAGTGCTATCCGTGAATGAAATTCATGTGAAGAGAATCTTGAGAAGGCTGAACCCACACAAAGCTGCTGGCCTTAACACCAGACAACTGATGTCTTCACATCTTCAACTTACTTGAGAATGCAGCTGTCCCACCACGCTTCAAATCAGCCAACACTGCAACAGGTCTCAAACAGTTAGAATTAAAAACACTATCACTCAGTACTCTGCTGGACACACTGTTCATTCATAATGGCATCGCCAGATCCACAGTGGTCATATTGTCAAGTTTACTTATACAATGCAGTTAGGAAGCTCATCTTCAACAACTATCGCACAGCCTACAGAGTTGAGGTAAAGCAGATATATCTGTGGTACAAGGACAACAATCACTCTCTGAAAGTTTTCATGATAAAATTTATGATAGCAGACTTTAGAAAAATACAGGCACCTCACACCCCTCTATACAGGTACATAAGTTGTGCAACACTGAATACATCTTAGCAAAAGCACAGACCTGCTCGCTCTGGAAACGTCTCAGCCTAAAACCCTAAAGCACTGTAGCCTATGGGGACTAGTCAATCCCTGGGTCAAGTTTTCCTTTATCATCTAAGGACATTTACAACAAAGGTGTTTAAGAAAGGTCTACAGAATCAGGAAGGATTGCTCTCGCCCCTCACATGGACTATATAGACCCTTCCCTCTCACGCATGTGATGTGTGTGTGTGTGTGTGCGCGTCTTGGTGTAAGGGTGGCAGGGTGTTTATGCTCCACCTAGGAGCAAACACAAAAAGAGAGTGAGGGAGCGATAATGGGAGGGAAGTATTCACAAGTATTGCTCACGTGCAGCAACAAAAAAAAAAAAAAAAGGAATGTTTTTTTTAAAAAATGTTTTTAATGGAAATGTAGGCAACACCTCGAAATGTTATACAATTTAACCAGAAAAAACTGTAAACATAACGGTATTCGTTGTCATGTTAAAACAAATTTGTCTTTGGTACAGGCGCTATGAAGGATGGTGTTATCCCAAGTAAAGATTGTCTTCATTTCCAGTAAACAAAGAAGACATGTCATAGCAGAAGATTTCAACCAATGCCACCTAAACAGGCTTGCCATTACTCACAGTGAATTTGTCCAAATTCTTGCAGAACTCTGAGAAACAGATTCTGTCAACAAACTGAAAGCTAGACAACCAAAAGGCACAATGCTGGCCTAATTCAGCTAAGATACCCCTACAAAACCCATGCTGCAACACCTGACCAATGATGACCCCGATCTGCAGAATAGGTGACACAGCAACTTCAGATAAACTCTTATTTGACCTATCAGGAGCTGTTCAGTGATGAAGCATATTTTTTAATGGTAAAGTGACAAAATGATTCACTGATACGGGTTGGACACAAACTTTCACTAGACTATTCCATCTAACATGGTTTGCCATCAACCCATTATTTAATGAACATTACGCAAAGTTGTTAGACAAAGATGTTTTTCCTCCATTGCTGTCAGAGGGTGAAACACTTAATGAATTCATCTAACAAGATGACAACCCCCCTTATTATGGACCCCCCTCATCATATATTTTATTTATTTAAGTACTGCTGTCTGGGTAAAACTGGGTCCTTGGGTACCACAATTTCGTTCCACTCCATGTACCACATGTGATGCGAATGAGAATAAAGTCTCCTTGAATCCTTGAAAGTAGCCTTTCATCAGATGCCATCATTTTGCCTGTTCTATTTGGTCTTCAAAGGACATTCTCACATGTTTCACATTGTCCATATTATCCATCAAACCATGTGAAAAAGATACAATATCTCAAAAAGCTGTTTAGCACATAACATGTCATTTAGAAAATTATATGTGGGTTTAATTAAGTAACTTCAAAAATGACAATGAGAACTCTAACATAACGAAACTATTTTTATTTTTTATTTAATTTTTAATTTAACAAATTAATTTTAACTTCAATGTCCTAAATCACCCTGTAAATTTTGATAAAAGGTATGGATAGCCTGTAGGAACACATAAATATTCTAACCAATTCAATCCAAGCTGAACCCAGCTCAGAAACATGGGGAGGAACCACCTCATGCTTTGTGTCGGTGCATCAGATCATCCCCACAAGAACGGGGGAGAAGACAAATAAACACCATATTAGTCCTACAGGGTTTACAACAGAAGAGGTTGTAAAAGTGTAGGAACAGTTATAAACTAGAGAGGTAGTGCACCAAGACTGTTCTCTGATGTGCACCCAACAAAACAAACAGTTGTGTTCACACAACATAAATAAAATGTTTCTAAAAGAGTTTAAGAGCAGGAAAGATCTATATATCTAGTGTGTTCACTCACATTCTCTGTGCATTGTTTGCAGATTTGCAGATTACAGTGAATACAGAATGTCTACATGTATCCTAAAGTCAAATTTTATTTAAATGTAATTTAAGGACATTTTTAAACTGTGAAATTACTCAAGCATTATTTTAGCTGAATTTAAGCTTATTCTACTGACTTTTATAATGAATGTAACGTTTTTTCAGTGTCAAGTTCTTATATAGATTTACATTATAGTGATGTTAAGGCTCATCAGAACCAACGTCAACATCAGAAAGAACAAGTAAACAGTACTTTAAAAAAAATACATCTTTCCTTGATTTTCATTTATGATCATCATTTATGATTAAATGGTGTCACGGCACTATGTTGCTATTATGTGAACTGCAGATGGAGTTTTTCCAAAAGCTACTTGTTCATCTTCATCTTGTACATCTAAAATAGCACAGTATAGGCTCTTCACTTCTATTCCGTCCATTCTGCTTTTCATTTCCTGCTCTCCATTTGGATTTTGTGTGCTGTCTGAATTACATTTATTGTATTATATTTTTTCGTATAACTTAAATGACATAAATTTGACTTGAGTAGCTTTAAATCTCTTAAAGCAAGCATGCCAAGAATGCATAAATCGTATGCCAACAATACGATTAAGAATGCAAAGACAATTTCAATATCTGCATCAGTGTGTACTCTTAGGTGCTCTAGCTGGCATGTACTACTACTAAAAACCAATAAAAAAATATTTACACCCTTTGTTGCCTTAAAAGACATAGCCCTAGACAGCCAAAAACAAATAAAAACACTTCTTAAAGTCACTCATTATCATACCAACATATGTCTGTGTGCTTGCTCAACAGAAGCTAACAATGAACCTGCAGCTGCGTCTGTAACAATGTCAATGCAATTTCTAATATAAACAATTAAATAAACTTCAAGGACCTGTGGGCTTTCTGCGAATGTCTGTAGTGCATTTATTTGTCATTGCGGACAACAGTGCGCATGGGCGTAAATTCTGGGGTGTACTTACTGGTAGATATCTTTGCGTAGTATGGTGCGGGTGAGAGGGTTATCAGCCTGAGGAGCCATGCTGACAGATCCTATCTTCAGCACAAGTGTATCCTCTCTGTTCTCCTTCCGTTTACAGTCTGCACACAACAACACCATACCAACAACTATAAATCCACATACACCACCTACCAACAACTGATTGTCACATGAATTGCTTTGCAGACAAGCAAGTGTTTTTTTAAAGAAAAAAAATCAGTGTTAGGAGCTCACCGCTGTTGCAGTGTGATTCCTGAAGAGGGCAGAAGATTCGGATTACGCTGGTGTTGACATAAACAAGTGGTAAACTGCTAGAGGACAAAATATGGGCTCTCATTGGCTGACCAGCAGAGTGGTGTTCTCTCACAGGACGCCAACATGGCTGGGGTGGCACTGTGTGGAACACTTGGGCCACACTGGCTAGCAGGGGGCAAGAGAGTACCAGATCGAAAGGCTGAGCCGTCAGCAGGATCTCATGCAAGTGCTGTGGGGAGCCATCGGCTCCACCTTCACTCAGCCTATGAGACCCCATCCCTCTTTCCTGGCGCACTGTCAACTTATGACGAACGTTGCGGGTCACTGCCTGTGTGTATGTCACAGACAGGAAGCCGTGTGGCTGATGACACACCTCCAATGCCTTAGCTGCTGTCTATTCAAACAGGCACACGAGTCAAACAGGTCAAAAGTCAAAAACAGATGGGTTTAGACAAACTATAGCAGAGAAGCATTGCTCTGTTGATGAAATTACAGGAAGGTGCTGTTTAATTGCTGATATCACTACAACTACAGAAACAATTCATATAGCATATTGATTTTTTTTTTACTTAAAGATGCAATCACATTGTTTTTTCGTTGTTTAAATTTTACAACGGTTGTTCTGTACAAAAATTCCCAGTTTCATGCATATCTCCTTGAATTGAGGTTCCATCTGTAAGAAGGTTTGCATGTAAATTATAAAGTTAATTTACATGTAAAACAACAGTGACTAAATCTTTAAGTTTCACAAAATCATCATTAAAGTTGAAGTTTGTAATAGATCACCGTTTGAATCAAATATGCCCTGATGGCTAATTAGAGAAAAATTTACAGAACAGTCACTGCTTTACAACTCAGCAGCTCAGCAGCATTCAGCAGCTTGTTTCACACATGACACAAATACATATATTTCTATGCTTCTACCGCTTTAAACAGGGTGTATCTCTCAGATACTGGAAGTTAGCATAATTTTTTGTCACATAAAAGTAATAATAATCAAAATCAAAAGATTTTTAGCTGAAAAACAATTAACAAAAAAAAACCTATCAAAATTATGTGTGCGTGCGTGCATGTGTGCAGGCTGCTGGAGACTCTGAACTGTTCAGTCAGAGAGACATGCACAGGCTCTTACAGGAGGAAAGAAGGCAGAGAAGTGGCTGAAGGGGTCATGGCGGCTGGCTGGGCGAAGCAGCACAGTGTGTCGGTTCAGCTTGTCCGTACATGAGAGCAGCACCCCCCCAAAGACACCTGGCCACAAAGGAACAGCCTCCCGACTGAACCCCCAACAGCAAGAAGAGAAAGAAAAAAGCAGATTTCTTTTTATTATTGACTGGTTCTTGGTTGATTTGATGCAATTGGATGAACAGAAAAGGCTGGGAAATAGTCAATAGCAACAGGCTTGTGAAAGGCAGATTATTAAAAAAAATAAATAAAGTGGGTCTTCATCTAAGATTGCGTACTGTCCATTAATGATTTATTTTTGAAACGTGGTGGTTAAGAAAAAAACAAGATATATGCAGTCCAATTCTTTCTTTTGATTCTCTGCATTGACTATCTGGCTAACATTTGCCAGAACGTTTTCAAGATGTCAAAAGCTTACTTGCAGTACTCAAAAGTACTTACTGCAAATACGTGGGGCATGAAAACATTTTAAGATAAACCTGAGATTGGTGCTACAGGTAGTAATCATGATTATACCAGTAGTATTTCATCTTAAGGTATGCAACCATTAATGCCAAGTTTGGCAAGGTATAATATAGTCCTTCAGTGGTTTGTTTTACTGTATTTGACAGCAACCAGTCTAAGCCCCATGGTTGGCTACTTTAGACCAGAGAAAGTGGAAATAGTTTTTAATTATCATTCACTCATTTAGAGTTTTAAGAAAATTCTTATGCAAAAATACATGGAATGTATGGAAAGTTCTATACTTTGTGCTATAAGAAAAAAAACAACATATATATGTATAATATATATATACACATATATACAGTGGGGTGCGAAAGTTTGGGCAGCCTTGTTAATTTTCCTGATTTACCTTAATAAAGCATTGATTGTTTGGATAAAAAAAATCCGTTAAATATATCATATAGGGGACAAACACAGTGATATTTGAGAAGTGAAATGAAGTTTATATGATTTACAGAAAGTGTGCAATAATTGTCTAAACAAAAGTAGGCAGGTGCATAAATTTGGGCACTGTTGTCATTTTATTGATTTCAAAACCTTTAGAACTAATTATTGGAACTCAAATTTGGTTTGGTAAGTTCAGTGACCCGTGACCTCCATACACATGTGACTCCAATTATGAGAAAGGGTATTTAAGGGGGGCAATTGTAAGTTTTTCTCCTCTTTGCATCTTCTCTGAAGAGTCGCAGCATGGGAGTCTCAAAACAACTTTCAAATGACCTGAAAACAAAGATTGTTCACTTCCAACAAGACAACGACCCTAAACACTGCTCAAAATCTACTAATGCATTCATGCAGAGGAACAAGTACAACGTTCTGGAATGGCCATTTCAGTCCCCAGACCTGAATATTATTGAAAATCTTAGAGAGCTGTCCATGCTTGGAAACCATCAAACCTGAATGAACTAGAGAATGTTTTGTAAAGAAGAATGGTCTAAAATACCTTCAGCCACAATCCAGACTCTCATTAGAAGCTACAGGAAGCGTTTAGAGGCTGTTACTTCTGCGAACGGAGGATCTACTAAATATTGAGTTAAGGTTTTTTTTTTTTGGTGCCCAAATTTATGCACCTGCCTACTTTTGTTTAGACAATTATTGCACACTTTCTGTAATTCATATAAACTTCATTTCACTTCTCAAATATCACTGTGTTTGTCCCCCTATACATTTAACGTAATTTTTTTATCCAAACAATCAATGCTTTATAAAGGTAAATCAGGAAAATTAACAAGGCTGCCCAAACTTTCGCACCCCACTGTATATATATATATATATATATATATATATATATATATATATATATATATATATATATATATATATATATATATATATATGCTTTGCAATGCACAATATATTATCCATACTGTATAATTGGCTTTATCTTCTTCTTGGTACACATTTCAACTAGTCCCGCAGTTTTCGAGATAACACCGCTCCAAATCCAAATTGTTCGGCCTTGACCGGAAATGGTGTGCTTGTGTAAAATGTTTTGATCGTATACACATGAGTTTTGTGGAATTTCTCACTGGGATGAATGGGATGGAAAAGTGCAATCTTTGTACTGTTCTTCAGTTCGAATCTGAGACGCCGTTTCTGAAACACCATCTCAGGACATACCTCCAAGCCTAAATTTAATGTTGATTCGACCAGTCTGTTAGTCTTTTTTCCCCATCCCTTCTCAACCCCATAGAGTACCGTTCATTTTTGGCCCCATTTTAACCTTATTGTTTCCTTTGACCTACAACCACCAAACTGCATGTACTTACTCAGAACAAGTGCCCAAACTCTAATCCGCAGATATACTAACCCACACTTCTCTATGTGTCGTTCATTCATCCCTCATTTATCTCATGGCAACCACAGCCTAACAGGAAATGGAAACTATTGAAGCGGTGCAACATTCCATGTTTTCTTCAAGAAATGCACTTTTCTTGTATTCCAATTAAGTTGATAATGTATTTTTATCTGCTTTTTCTGTAAAGTTTCGGCCTTGTTTAAGAATTGTCAGTGAATCACTTTGCCCAATGATATACCCACTCTCCATCACCAACAAAAACACTCAGCAACAGATTACATTAACCACCCTAGCCAATCAAAGCCACTGGAGACATAGGGAGAACCATACCCTAAACAGGAAAACAAACAGCCAAACAGCTCAGTATTTGCAAAACTTTCTGCTGAGGTTCAGTATGTGTTTTTTATGCAGAGATAAAAAATATTATTATGTAAAAAGATATATAAATCCCAAGATCTGCCTGCTATCTTGCCAAAGGGTTAAAAAACCTTTTGTGAACATGTTACAGTTACAGGAAATACAATTGTATATTTATAAGTTAAAATAGGGACTGTTTTATTAGTTTGACAAGAAACAAAGTTATAGCTTTTAATAGCACTTAATAATCTGGTAATAATCCTGTTTCTTCATTTTCTTTGTTCATGGTCATGGCCATGTAGGAATTTGGAATTTTTTCTCCCTTAATAATAAAAACCTTCATTTAAAAATTGCATTTTATGTTTACTTGTGTTGTCTTTGACTAATATTAAAATTAGTTTGATGATCTAAAACATTTAAGAGTGACAAACATGCAAAAAAAAAAACCTGTATATGATCAAATCACTTTGAACCTTTTTTGTTAACTAATACTGCGTATGTATATGTATAATATATGTATAGGTAAAAGGTGTGTAAGTGAAAGAGTGAAAACACCAAATAAGCAATATAAGTAAAATGAATGTATTGCTTGTTTTTTTGTACACTATGTTAATCTTTTTTCATTGCAGTCAAAAACCCTGCTAATCACATAAAGATAGTTCTTTAAGGAGATCACATTTTGTCTTAGAAATATTAATTGACAAGCATCACTTTTGTTTGCTCTGTCAAAAATACATAGATGAGGGTAGAAACTAGTTACAATTATTCAACAATTATTCATGTACTTAAATTAAATAATTTGGATTTTTACTGGTCTAAATATTTTCAAGTCATAATATTTTTTTCTTTTTTGCCCAGATTTGTGTTTGATAATACAGACTCCTGAGTTTTTCCCCATACCTGTGTTTTGTTTTGTTTGTTTTTAATAATATTTAGAAAGATAACATAAAAGCATAGGATGTTATCAACTTCTATAATTACTATACTTACAGAATTTTACATTCATAAAGGTTATTTTTATAATGTAAAGCTTATGTATTTTATTTGTCGTATGTTCATTCATTTGACTTTGATTTGGCATTGATCTGGACAATTTGACATTAATTTGGCTGCTGAAACTGCAGTAGTAATATTGCTCAAACACTTTCAGCAGTAGTGTTGTATGTGGTCCTCTTCCCAGGTCTCCAGTGGAACAGGGATGGCAGTTTAAGGTTAGCAGCAGCGGAACGTTTCAGAACTTAGAGCTCTCACCACTACTTTCTCCTTGCACTGTAGAATCACCCCTTCAAAATGGCCAGTCTGCCAGCCCTCACCTGGCCTAGAACATACACAATGCCTACCTCAAAACACTGACGCACACATGCAGACACTGTACTACGACCTCTCACTGGAAAAAGTTATTCAAAAACAAACAGAGCCACAGAGAGAGAGAGAGAGAGAGAGAGAGAGAGAGAGAGAGAGAGAGAGAGAGAGAGAAACACACCATGTTGTAGCCTACCTGCTCCTGTAGTGGTCGATATTGAAGCTGCCCACTTTACACTTCACCTTGGTATAAACATCCTGCATATCCACTGAGGCACTGAGGTCCTCCAGCTCACTGATCACACACATCTCTGAAACCATGCACATCATTCTCCATTACTTACACTCACTTACACAAGCGACATTTCTATAACATTTATATATTGGTCTTGCAACTATGTAACTGACAATAAGTCCTCCGTAGCAACTGCGGCCTAAGCTTTAATTTTGCGTATTTAACCCCCCGCAGCCCCGACAGCTATGGTCTACACAGTCAGTGAGCACAACAGGGGGTTCTCGCATCCTCTAATGCACCCACACCACCAGGACAGAACTGTCCACAGAGCAGCCTGTAAAAACCTATAAAATGTACAAAATTAAATTCCCCCAAAAAATAAGTCTTGTTGGCACTTTGTGATCATTTTCTTTAACACACTCAGACAAAGCTCTATGACCGACACATACAGGTACTAGATGAAATCACTTAATGAATGCACCTTCAAATGGGATTTTATTTATCTATATACTGAACATCTGTACTGTAAGCTGTTAAGCTGTTGACCTGCACATTGAGCTGCTATTCTCCTACCTGCACTGTACACTTTATATATCCATACTCTTCACAGCCACATACTTAACTACACACTCGCTACCTCAGCACACTGCACATGTACACTAGTACTCTACATTCTGACATACAGATACTGCTTTTACACTTTGCACATGTACTGTTGATGCACATTGTTTTGTCTATTTGTCTTGGCACTATACACCATTTACACATACTCTTATAACTCCACTGCAGAAGGAGCCTGACTGTGTTTCATTATACTGTACAACCATGTATTGGTATAATAACAATAAAGTTGAATTGAATTGTATTGAATATGGGCAATGTTCTGTAAAGCTCATGTGATTTGGCTACATGTTTAACAATAAGTTAGAACAATGGGGAAAGTGACTCCAACCTCCACCTCTCTCCTCTCTTTACCCATTTCTCTAACCTTTTTGCATAAACTTTACCTGTTTTAGCAGCTGAGAGGGTGAGACATATACCTGTCTTAGTGGTGGGATCTGGAGAGAACAGTTTGACAGTGAGTTTGGGCAGCATCCACTGCATCCACAGGCTAACTTTCCCACCAGATCCCCCGATACTGCTTGTTTTCTGCTCCAGTGTCACAGCTTCGCAGAATGCAGGGTCTTCACCAGCAGGCACTGAGTCACCCTGAGCAAACAAACACAAAGCAGAGTAAACATGTGCGTAATGTTTGCTGTCCTGACCCAAACTGGGCCCTGGGTGTGAGAAGAGTATATTAGGAATCATGTAATTAAGTTTTGAAAATGAGTTACATGTATATATCTGTGTGCCAGACCAACGAGTCCTCAAATACAGAGCGATGCCTGGGGGTAAACCTTTAAGGAGGAGGGCAGAGTTTGTTTTATATTTATGTGTCAGTGTTCTACTGCTTCTCTCACCCATTTACTGAGGTCTGGCAAGCACACAGTTTCTTTTTGTTTCCAGTTTTCTCTCATATTTTCCAAAAGACAAATTTGCCTGAGAGTGTGGGAAGATCAGAGTGCTGGTAACCAAATGAGAGTACAGTGTTCAGCTACTGGGGGTTGCTTTAAGAGCAATTATTTCAGACTGTTGAAAGGAAATAAAGGTAACCATGAACAATAAATTATGAAAGGTTTGCGATTATCCATCCCATGCAGTTTAAATATTCTCACGCAGTTCCTGGTTACAGGTTTGCCTATGGTGAATTTAACTATGAATATAATTTCTTTTTGGTGCAATTTTTTTTGATGATGTGTATATGTTTATGTTTGTAAAAGAGAGTCACCCTCTGGTTGTCACGAGTTGTGGGACAGCTGGCTGTCAATTTCAAAAGCTCACAACAGCGCGCACACACACAACTGCCTCTGTAAAAGGCATGCTGTAAAACACACAGTGGAATTCCTGCACTGTGTGCAGGCAGAGGCAGGTTTATTTTCTCAATGCAGTTTGTCTGCGCTCATCAAGGATCACAATGTGCTGAGACAGATGGAGTGTATGTGTGTGAAGTTTGAGCGTTTGTGTGTGTGAAGGAGACACAGGTATCAGGAGAGACGGAATATGTGCTTAAGGAGGAGAGCAAGGGCTCACTTATCCAAACAGCTCCTGCATTCAAGCTTAATCACCCAGCTTCCCCCAGGACTAAACACTTCTTCTGACGTTCATGTTAGAGCAAACACTCACAAGTGGTCCTGTCAAGATCCAGCCTGCAATCCCCCCTCTCTCTTGCACACTTACAAACACACAAGCTCGTGCCACTCCCCCACAACTTAGCTGTACTGTTTTGACCATATTCTTTACAGCTCTAATGAAAGACTGGGCTATTATTATCAGTAGTACACTAATACACTAATAAGTTGATATTATTGGCACACTCAGAAGACTCTTACACACGCAAGCATGGAACTCCTGGAGTTCCCTGCTGCTGATTCCAGTGTTCTTTCATTGTGCTTCCATGATATGGTAGTGTGTTTACTCCAGACCATAAATACTCTTAGCCATTTGTCTTCCATTAGCTTCAGGTTTACACTCAGTCAGCGAGAACTAAGAGAAATTAAACCAATATTCATTATAAACTTAAAATCCAAACACACCACACATGCTACATTAACACTGCAGCCACCCACACTGGTGTACTAATACAATGTGCTCTGCTGGGAAACACCCAGCTATAGCTAACTGTAGGTGCTGGTGCTGTTTTAGATTTTAACAGTAGACACAGCAGACAGACAGACAGACACACACACATATACATACATACATACATACATATATATATATATATATATTAGGGCTGCATGATATTGGAAAATTTTAACATTGCGATATTTTTCTTTTCTGCGATATATTGCGATATTAAACAATGCAGCACTTTTCACCAGATTTGGTCAAAAGTCATGAGAAGTAAATGATAATAATGCATGTTTTTTACCCTAAATAAAGGGTACCCATTAGGAATGTAACATGAGTGAACATTTTATTTAACAATCAAATCTTTTTTGAAGTTGTAAACATCATTAAACCAAAACTACAAAAAAATATCAGCTATACATTTCCCAGAGTGGTATACATAAATACAACCTAAATGTCATGGTGCTATACAACAAATAACTTTAATAACCTATTATAAATATCCACACAGCACCTTTGATACACAAATGTTTTAAAATAAACTTTTCTGAGGAACAGTAAGTAAAGTCAGTAAAAACAAATAACGATGAAATAAAACTTGCTGCTTGCAAACAATGGCGTCATTGATCCTCACTGATGAAGTGGACAGTAAGACTTATATAAGGATCCGCTGTCCGGCTGGACCACCAGTCTGTTGTAGCTGCATAATAGTGATCTTGCGACAGCTCCGTGCACTTCTCATATAACTCTGGGATGGCGATTTGAGAAAAATACGTGAGCGACGGTATTGCATGCCGCTTATCACGTGACCGGATCATGTTTTTAAAGCCCTTGTTGCGAACTGTGTTAACTGGTACCGTGTCTTTCGCAGGGTGAAACGTTATCGCGTCAGTGATTTCTCGCTGTGGTTTGGAACCTCTCTCGTATGGTGAGACACTGGTCAAGGCATCTAAAACAGTTTGCGGCTTTGGATAGTATGCTGCTCCTCATACAGAGCTTTTAAATGGTCAAACAAATTAGCTATGTTGCCTCATGCCGTGGCAACAATTGAAAGACACTGTCGACAAATTCCCCCCTTTCTGTAGCCGAAGTAGCTCCGAATATCTAACGCTGAGTTCCTTTTTGCAATTAAATCCCCCCTTTTCCTAACTTTTCCTCCTGCTCCTCGCTCATTTTCTGTGACTATGGGTGACGAGTGGTGGTGGGGCGGGGGGGATGGAGGGGGGTCTGGTCGGGGTTTTAGGGGTGGCGGGAGATGATTGAATGCTTCATTGTGCACGCAGGAACTAAATGTCACTAGCAACAAATAGCGAAAAAACAATATTGGAGCAAAATAAATTATATTGGGCAGACATAATCTTCCTCTGGTATGTAAAATAAGAACAGTGTGATTCTTCTTATTGTGTAAAGCAGCAAAAATATTGCAGCATGACGTGTTCGTTCAGTGACATCGCACGTCCTGCGAAGTGACTATTGCACACGCGCACATCGCGATGACGATGCTTAAACGATATATCGTGCAGCCCTAATATATATTTTATATATATATATATATATATACACACACACATAATGACGTATAAAACATCGTCCTGTATTTGTCCATTTGAAATAAACAACTGAAACTGTTAAAGATCTTCAGTGATAACCACCTATACTAAACAATCGTCTATACTACCCAGCATAAGTGTGTAATAACTGACCTCTGTAGGTGAGCTGAGGGTGTTGATGTCAGGGGGCAATGTGCCTGCACTGCTGTGGACAGGTGACGTGGGTCCAGCAGATTGGGGCACAGGGTCTGCAAAACCTGATGCATGCTGCAAAACTTGTCTCTTCTGCAGAAGCTCCCAGACCCTGCTCCAATTTAGAAATAACTCATACAACAACTGCACCTGAAAAATAGATGCAAAGATTAAAGTAATCATCAATGTAATCACTGTCATCATCAACACTGTTGTCATCATTGTGAATTTTAATGACGGAATAAATGCATCAGAATGCATAAGAATTATTCTTGATGATTTTTTTTTTACATTTCCAAATATTTCCAAATCTATAAAAGCACTAGTACCCTGTGAATGAAGTGCAAGTATATGCAAGTTTGTGTGTATATCTTTCCAATTAGTAGTTACTAAGTATTTAATTCCAAATGCTGTATTTGTAACAGTTCAGATACAAAAAATAACATTGTTAATGACATGGCACTTATATATCTTGTTTGTGGAAAGCTGTAAAAAACATAACCCGTGGTTACTATCACATGCTGAAGGTATAGAAGCACAAATAAAAAGGTGGGGGATGGTGCCTTTCTGCTTCTCCACAACACACACAGTGACACAGAGAGGTTACATGCATCTCTATTTATCCAGATCCACTCAACTCCCTGGGTGATCCAGCCTAAGCCTGACACAGCATCCTGCCAGGAACAAGTGACAGTGTTGGTGGTCCCTATTCCGCTCTTTAATGAAGGCATCCTTTCCTTTCATCTTTAATCTTAAATTTATAGGCTTCAATACATCTTTTTATTCAACCTCTTATCGAATATGTGTGTATGTGCTCGGCAGCGCTGGGAGAACCTTGTCTGTGTTCTGTATATCTACATATTCACATTATTTGGAGTGTAATGCTCTGCTGGAACATATGGTGTCTGTGGCATGGGGTAACACGTATTGCAGATTTTTTGTGCAGTTACACAGGCTTAGTATGAGGATGCTGTGTAAAATGTAAATATATGTAAATAAAAAACATAATGCAACACTTAATACAAATCTAAAAGATCCATATTTTATTTACAATAGAACAAAGAAAACAAATGGCAGCAACACATATCAAAAAAGGTGGAACAGGGGAAACAAATGGCTGAAAAAGTAAGTGATAATAATAAGCTGCTACTAAGTTACACAAACAATTAAAAAAAAATGCAGAGAATCTCTTAGAAGCAAGGATGTGCAGAGGTTTACCAATCTGTGAACAACTGTGTCTAAAAATTGTAGAACAATTTCAGAAAAAATAATGTTCCTCAACGTAACATTACAAAGATTTTGGATCTACCATCTACTGGAGATAATATCATTAAAATATTTAGAGAATCTAGAGAACTCCCAGGGTGCAAGGGACAAGGTTGATGTTCAATACTGAATGCTTGTAATCTTTGGGCTCTCAGTCAGCACAGCATTAAAAACAGGCATGATTCCGTATGGGAAATTATTGCATGGCCTCAGGTACTCTTCCAAAAATCACTTTTTGCAAAGGCAGTTCTCAGTGCAGTCCACAAAGCTAAACCTGTATCATGCAGAGAAGAAGTCATATGTCAACATGATCCAGAAATGCCACCATCTTCTCTGGTCCAAAGTTCATTAAAAAATGGATTGAGGCAAAAAATAATCCTATTCTGAAAAAAGCTGAATTAAAATTTTTGATTCATTTTGGAAACCACAGGCGCCGTGTCCTTCAGAAGCATCCGGCTTATCAGCAGTGCACATTTAAAAAGCCTCCATCTCCGATATAGGGCTGCATTAGTGCCTATGGCATAGGTAGCTTACACATCTGGACGGACACTATCAATGCTGAACAGTATATAGAACAGTATGTACAGTATTTAGAACAATATGTGCCCCAGCCTAATCTCCTTCAGAGAAGGCCTTGCATATTTCAGCAAGACAATGTGAAACCACATACTGCATCCATCACAACAGAATGGCTTTGCAGAAGAAGAGTCCAGGTGCTGGACTGGCCTCCCTACAGTTCAGACCTTTCACCAATAGAAAACATTTGGGGCATCATAAAATGAAAAACATGGCCAAGAAGACCCAGGACTGTTGAGCAGCTATGGTGCAACCTTCCTCACCCAAAACTCCAGCAACTGGTCTCCTGACTTTACAAACTGTTGTTCAAAAGAGGAGACGCTACATGATGGTAGACATGCCGCTGTCTCAACTTTTTTGACATGGGTTGCTGCAATCATGTTCTAAATTAGTTAATAACTTTTATTAAATGGTAAAATGTCTCACTTCTTGAAACTACTAAAATTGGGTTAAGAACTGTCCAATGCATTATTAAAAAGTAGAATGACAGTTGTGAAACATGATCTTTGAGAAAGGAATGTTGCTGAAAAATGAATATGACTGATCGTGATCTGCGATCTCTTAAACGTAAAATCAAATCGTAGAAAAACTACAGCAGAACTCAGGGATTCAATCGTTAAATAGTGAGAGTAAGAGCATTTCCACATACACAATGCGAAGGGAACTCAAGGAATTGGTACTAAACAGCTGTGTGGCCTTAAGAAAACCACATCAGTGAGGCTAACCGACAAAAACGGCTGGTTTGGACTCGGGAGCAATGGAAGAAGGCCATGTGGTCTGATGAGTCCAGATTTACCCATTATGCCTTATGCTAACGAACAAGCCTGTGGGGACAGTGCTATTATTTGGGGTTGCAACAGTTAGTCAGGTCTAGGTTAAGCAATGTTACCTGAATGTACTGAACGACCTTATTATTCCATCAATGAATGTTTTCTTCCCTGATGGCAAGGGCATATTCTAAGATGACAACAAAAGAGCCCTTACCAAAGGGCTAGAAAATAAAGCAAAAGATGTACTAAGTGGCTGTAAATAAGGTATGCGCATGGTTTGTAGTTTTTCATTTTCAACATCAACAAATAGGGGTTTCTCAAAGCTAATTATTCTGTAACCAGCTGGTTTAGTAAGTAACAACTGTTTAAATGGCTTATGTTTAAATCGCCAATAACTTTGCACAACATGGCTAATAGGGGTTGTAAATTTTGATGCATCAAGTCCTTAGAAATTTACTTATAACGTGTCTCAAAAACAAGGCCTGCAAAATTAAAACTCAATCGGACATACAGTTGCTGAGAAACTACTACAACCAGCTATGTTGCATGTATAGCACCCCTATGGACGTAAATGCACCAAGCTTGATGGGCTACCTCAGAATCTAGTAGTAAACCAAATTCTTAAGTTTTGGATGAAGCATTCTCGAGTTAGAGATTTATATATTAATTATTTGTTTTTAGTGTTCATTTGCATATGGCAGCGATATTGTTTATGAAAGTTGACACTTTTTTGTAATTATTGAAGTTCAGAACCTAGAGAATTTTTTCTAAATTTTTGTGCACAACCCCCAAGACTAGTTTGTAAAAGTGGGTTTTGCATATTATGCAAACTACAAAACCCAAAATTAGTAAAAAATTTCGCCAAGGCCAAATGCATTGTGTTTTGTAATAGCTCCCCCTTGAGGCCAATTAGGCTAATGTTTTGCACCTGAGTATGGAGGGACTACCTCCTATTGACCAAGTTTCCTGTCTGTACAACATACAGTTTAGCCTGCACACTTTATTTTGGAAGAAGAAGATAAAGAAAAAGAAGAAGAAAAATAAAAAAAAATTGGCTGGCTAGGAGTCCGAGCACTGGCTGTGCTTGGACCCCTAAAAATGGAGCTCACTGGCTATTTATCACTATGTGTGCCTCTCAGACATACACAAAAAAAAAAAACAGGCAGAGCAAGAGGGAGACAGAAAGATAGAGTTTGTGCCTAAGTGTGCATCTGATCAGTGAAGCTGCAACAGCCCTCAGGAATCAAACACACATGCACAAACTTACACTTAAAGATGTTTGACCAGATATGTCAATATTCATTTCAATATATATATATATAAATAACTAAACATGAAATTTAATAAAGCTAAACTGCAACTAGAACACTTAACACTAGTTCACCAACAACTTAAAATAAGCCTACTATTAGCAGGATTGGGGGGTTAGTTAGATTTGTATCACAAATCTTAGGACTCACGAGACTAATACTGATAATAAACTTTTTTTTTTTACTTGAGAATCAACACAGATGCCTGGAAATAACTTGATTTTTGACAATTATTTTTCTGACTTTAAGAAATTAGGTCTTGGGATTTTTTTTTGTAGGAAAATGATTGGGTCATTTTTGTTGCGATGTGTGCAATTCCCTTTCAGCATTCGCCAGTAAGGTAACGTTTGTTTACTACTAATGCAAAGCATTCTAGTCTACATTCAACTGATGTGACCTACAATGTTTAGTAGATATTTGATTTCAGAGTTGGTGATGCAGAGGCAAAATTGTTCTGAGAGCATATTGAGGGCAGTAAGACAGTCTAGTCTTGTCAATATTCATGTACTCATAAATATATAGACATAAAATAAGGTCAATCAATTAGTCCAACACTAAAACTGTAATAAGGCAAATGTAGTGACTGAAATTAAACATGGTTTTAAATAAAAAATTTTTTTAATGTTTTAAATAATCTACTGAGTCACAATTTTGTCACAATCACATTTATCAGCCCACTACACACCCCCTCACACAATGTTCAACCTACACACTGTATTCATCATGTCCCTTCCTGCACCAACACACACATACACGCACAAACACAAACACGCGCACACACTCTAGCACACGCATGCACACACACACGCACACATACACAGTATACACATTATTGCATCATTATTGGCCATCACTTGCAAAAGGGATTTCGCTAGATTCCAAAAAAGGAATTAAGGAATGTATAAGGTCAAGAGGCAGCTTGAAAGAGACAGACAAGAACACTAAAGTAGAGAACTGTAAAAAAAAAAAAAAAAAAAAAGTGTAGTATACCTGTGGGTTGGAGAGTTTCAGATAAAGTGCCTGTAGGTCTACGTGAAGACAGATGACAAACGCATGTCTGAAGTCAGGTGAAGTCAAGCCTGTTGGGGGCCCCGGCTGAAGCTTCTGGGAGGTCACCGCAAGAGTGGAGGTGCAGCCTATTGGTTCCAGCAGAGATAAAGAACGCTGATGCCCCAGCAACGTATAGATACTGAACTGGCCAACTGTCACTGTCCATGGGAATGCATCACCTTAACACAGACACATACACATAATCGCTTTACTGAAGGACAGAAACAAAGAAACCACCCCCTTCCCAACACATACGCACGCACACGCACACACACACACACGCACACGCACACACGCACACGCACACGCACACGCACACGCACACACACACACACACACACTCTCACTCATAAGTTTACACACATCATTTTACTACTTCTGACTATTATTATCATCATCAAAGTAATCCTGCTGATACTTGCCGCAGCTAACTGGAAACATTAACTGAGCTTATCAACATTGTACAATTGCAATAAAAATATAGTGACTATGTAAAGTATACTGCCTTGAAGACTATGTTTATAGTGGGTTGTTTTAATTAATTAGTACAATGGGCAGAATGGAGGATTTTCTGTAATAGAGCAGAAAGCTAAGAATGTTTTACAAGAATAAAAGCATAAAGCATAAATATTATGCAGGAGAACAGTGCAGCTGTGTATTTCCACATACACAAGTCTTCTAAAACTGTACACACTGTGTACACTGTAAACAACAGTACAGAACATATTATAAATAGATGTGCAATCTTGTAGCCATAGAGAAAGTGGCAGTACAAACTGATATGAAGTGTAATGTCCAGTGTCCAATAATGTCCCAGCACAGTGAAGAGGAGTTGTACAGCATGAACACTGTTGGAACAAATGATCTCCTGTACCTTTATTTGCTACAGCGGAGCTGTATTAGTCTGTTGCTAAAAGTGCTCTGCTGTCTGACCAGAAGGTCATGAAGGTGGTGTGATGTATTGTCCAGGATAGCAATGATTTAAAAAAAAAAAAAAAAGGGACTCGCATCCGCTTTCCAACATCTTGCAGCACACCATGAAAGACCTTAGACTTCTCAAAAAATACAGTCTGCTCATCCCCTTCTTGTACACAGCCTATGTGTTTGCCTTCTAGTCCAGTTTGTTGTCGAGCAGGACACCCAGGTATTTGTAGGTATCTACCAGAGATGGGCACTCGAGTTAGCGGCTCGAGTTCGAGTCGCACTTGAGTTGCATATAAATAGACTTCAGACTTGACTTGTAACTCGTCTATAATGACTCCCGACTCGACTCGGTCCAAAATAACACATGAACATCAAGTTTCTTTCCATTACCATCCGGGCACGGTGTGCGGTTACAGGAAAATAATTCCTTTGTGTATGTGTACTTTATGTCATTGATTTGGGACACGGCTCATGGACACGGACAAATCACAACATCCGACTTCAGCGCGTGAGTGATATCAGTGAGCGGCGCCAAGTGTAAACACAACGCTGTGGCATGGCTTCGGCGGGATCGCCATACATGGTAGCCTTTGGTTACAGGGAATTCAAAAAATCTTTGTGTAAATTGATTTAAGACTTGACTTGGACACTAGCCTAAAGACTCGTGACTTGACTTCACGTTCTGATCAACATTCTGACCCACGATGGTAATGGGGCTGATCGTGAACCTCTTCCTCCTGAAGTCCACCACAATGTCCTTTGTTTTGGTCACATTGAGGAGCAGATGGTTCTTTGCACTCCACTCTACAAAGCTGTTCACAAGGTCTCTGTATTCTACATCCTACCCATCCCTGATGCACCCGATCTACACCCGAGTTGTTAGAAAATTAAAAAAAATATTTGTTTAGGGATAGCACTATAATTTGCAGGACCTTTGGCTTTCAGGACCAGGGTCAGAAAAACATTTTATAGACACTAGCTGATACATGAAATTGTATAACAAATGATCATTTGTTTTACTGGTCTAGAAATCTACATATATATATACATTGGTGAGGTTTTTGATAATGATTAAGAACCACTGGCAATAGTATTCATGTCTATCCCAGAATATTTGCTGTCAGACAAAATCTAATTGGGGCAGAAACTGATTTTTTTTTGCTTATTCATTTATGTTTTATATAATACTACAAAATAAAAGACACAAAGTGAACTGAACTCTTTTGGAGGTGTCTGGGCAATCTGACAAGATGAATGCTGCTGCTAAGAAAGAATGAAAGCACTTCTTCATCTGCTGTAGAAGTAGTTTTCACACAGTCACTATACTTTCATTTATACTTTACATAGTCACTATATTTTCATTGAATACCCATTACACTTTCATAACAGTTTTACTTCCATCCCACTCATAGTGCTGTGGATTATTATGATTATCATTATTGAGTACTTCTTTTTATTCTTCTCTTTTATTTATGTACATATTCTATTATTGTATTATTGTTCTTTACTGTACTTGCTGCAATATGTGACTTTACCTGTGGAATTAATTAAGTGATCTATCTATCTATCTATCTATGTAAAAAAATAAGAGAAGAAATGTTTATAGTGGGTTGTTTTAATTAATTCGTACAATGGGCAGAATGGAGGATTTTCTGTAATAGAGCAGAAAGCTGTGTTTGTAGCTGCCAGCACTGGAGAGGATGTTTGTTATCATCACATTTGACACAGTTTCAGTTTTTAGCATACATTAATAAATAAAGCCAAATTATAGACTTTTGAGAAACATGAATGTTACGGACAGGGGATATTTGATGTCTAGTGAGAAAAAGAGCAGGTAAAAGCTATTTGAGACACTAAAGAAACACACTGTTAACTTTAACAGTGTGAACAACAGTGCTGTGACATTATTGCTTTTCCTCCTACCCTCCTTCACTTAGATCACTTTTAGCAATAACAATCAGTGTGTGTGTTTTTAATTAGATGTCCAATAAGTTTATATAGTTGTGACAGTTAGGTGTCCACATTATTTTTGTCATATAGTGTACATAAAATATACATAAATAATTTAAATTACTACATGATAAAATTAAACTGTGTGTGAATGGCCATACAGTGCCAAGCAAAAGTTTAGGCACCTGAGTCAAATGTTCTATTACTATAAATAGTGGTGTATAAAAGGTGAACTAATCTCCAAGAGGCATAAGGTTAAAAATGAGACATTATTTTAAACAAGAGTAATGTATTATTGTTGTTTTAGAAATATTTTTGGCCTTAATTAGCAAAGCTAATTATGAGAAAAAGGAAGGAAGGTAGGAGAAAGAGTGGATTTAAGATTAACAAATCCTAGAAAGGAAAATCAGTTGCTTTGTATGAAAAGCTTAGGATGAAAATGGCTTCTACAAAAGGATACTGATGCTTAACACACTGTGAAATCAACAATACACATGATAAGCTGAAGGTCCCCACAGTACCCTGATCTAAATATTATCAAAAAAGGGCAGTGTAAGCAAGACTGTCCAAGAACACAGAACTAGAAGAAAATACCACATGTCACATAAAGGACTTACTAGCTTTGAATTTTGAAGGGGGTGTTACTAAATACGGACCATGCAGGATGCGCCTCTTTAACGTTATGCCTTTTGGAAAATTAGATAATCTTTTACATGCTTAGCTATTCACAGTAACTGACATGTTAACACAAACTGTAGGTGACTTACCATCCTCCAGGACTGGTCTAGGTATAGTAAAGGGGATTTCCTGCAAGGGCTCCATGTGCCTGTGTCCAGCACTGATCACACTGATCTGGGGCAAGCAGACCACCAAAGTCCCTGGCATTGAGGCCTTGTTGTGGTACCAGCTGCGCACAGTGCCTGGAATATCACCACACACTATAGTACTGGGGCATGGCAGGGTGTCATTAGGAACAAACACACAACATGACTGCAGCTCCACCTGTTGAAGGGAACAGACAGGGAACACACAAATCATTTAATTTCTATTTTCTTTTATTTGTAAATTCTCTTATCCTCCTCATGATGACTATGGACATTTGGCCTCTGTGTCACATTATATTTATTATTAAGTGAATATAAATTAGACATTTTACATAAACATTCAGCTGGATTTAATCAGAATTTAAATGTGTATGGATGTAACTGTGTAATGTGTAATAGTCCTGTTAGAAAATTATAAGGGATTATATTTTCCTCAGATTAAAATTGCAATTAAATGTTATAATTCTCTCATATTTTCACTGAGAAATTGTGCTAATTTATTGCAAGCGTTTCTTCTGTGACCTTTTTTAATCAATCTTTATGACGTGTGCCAAAAAAAACTGCAGACGGAATACACCACACATCTGCTTTTATGATAGCACTTTACAGATAAGTAATATGTAGGTAATGATTTTATGGTAACAAATTATATTTAATCATTAATTAAATCCCAATTTACTAGTTGTTACTAAATAATAAATCAGAAATTGTAGCGAGTTAACAAGGCAATTATGAAATGGTAAAATAATGGCAACAAGTTGTTTCCTTCCTAAAAGTTACCTGCTTATTTTATTTTTCTCTATGTGTAACAAGTGAAAATTATAGTGGTGAAAAGGTAGTAATGTAATAGAAACACAATGGTAACAAAATTACCCGCACTTTTTCTAGTCATTAATAAATAGAAAGATAGTCATTGTATCAATATTTAGCAATAAAATGATAAAAAAAAAACAGTAACAAGTTTTATTTACCTAAAATGACTCGCTTATTTTATAGTTCTTAATGAACAATATGAGATTAAAGAGAGAATAATAATTCAGTACATTTAATATGTAATATAAATGTATATACTGTATATTATAGAGGCATTAACCCAAAAACAATTAAGTAGTTCTGTTGTAATGACCTGGTATCAGGGCTGCAAAACACAGGGCCGTTTTATTTCTTACCTGTTGTGTATTTAAGTGTTCAGACAAAGTGTGATGCTACAGGAAGTAATTACAGTAAAAACTAGATGGTATTAGAGCTGTAAAATCCAAACTTACTAAAAAATTACTTGTTTCTTAATTACTACACTTCCCATCAAGTCATAACATCAGTTCAACAGTGTTTTGTGCTTCACATGTAGGTCCACCTAGACATATACTGTATACATAGACATACTGTTCCCCAGGAAGCTCTTATGTAAGTCTATTCTATTACTTTACTGCCTTGTTACCACAACATCAACATTTACTTATAATACATGCCCAGTAACAACTGGGAAACTGGCATTTAATGAATGATTAAATACAATTTACCAAAAAATGACCATATCATTGATACCGCGTTTATCCCTCTCTTATAAATTTACAGACTTTTCATTCCTAATTTTATATTATGTGATAGTGAGTAAATAAAACAGAATTTCGCCCTGTAAAAAGTGTTTAGATCTTGCCTAATGTTGTTTCTTCTTTGCTTGTTTTCAAAGCTCTGTCTGAAACCAGTGTACATTTACACACCAGCATGTCAGGGATGGATACACACAATAGTTAGTCTATGCAGTGCCATAGCACTTCCCTAGAAACAAGCACGCATTTTAAATACTAACACAGTTGATGCTTCTAAATACCTTGTGGTAAAAAGCTGAAGCTCAAATCTTGAAGAAGTATGGATAAGAATAAAGTTTTCCCCTTAAAATGTTTAATCAACAATTGGACCTACAGGTTGGATAGTTAGTGTGCCAGATTCCCTAGAAACAAGCACCTAACAAGTTATTCTTGTGTAAACAGATGAGCAAATAACATGGTGTAAATCCACAATAATGCAATACATGTTACTAAAGGGACTGAGATTTACAGTTAATATGAATATGATTGCATGGAGCAGGTCCTTAGATCTTTGCTTATATAGTGCAAGGTTTAAAACTAAAAACTGAGTAAAAATGTAAAAGTGTCAGGGTATCAATGTTTGTGTGCATGCACATGTCAAGTGAAGTCAAGTCAAGTCAAAACAATGGAAAACAAATGCTCTTAAGGCAAGAAGAAGAAACTTTGAGACAAACCAACACTCAAAAGGGTGTGTGTAAGCTGATCTAGGACTAGAAGGAACAGGTTAAGCTGAGTTTTTAAGTGAAAAAATTGATAGATTTGCTCAAGTTTATGCAAGATAGTGATGACAAACAAGTATTCAAAGTGCTTGTACCATTACTGTGGTCAGCTCCACACTTACGACCCTAGTTTTCAGTGCATTGTGACCGTCATTTATTTGTGAGAGCAACTGACATATTCTTCCAGAATAAGAAGAATGTAGTATGGCCTGGTTGATTTTTTTTTTTTTACAGAGTGAGCAAGGGCAACCAAACAAGTAAGCTGTTAATGCCACATAGCAGTTCGTTCTTTTCTTTAGTTACATTCACCACACATTATGGGACTGCACCTTAACATATACAGTGGAGGAAATAAATATTTGATCCCTTGCTGATTTTGTAAGTTTGCCCACTGACAAAGATATGAACAGTCTATCATTTTAAGGGTAGGTGTATTTTAACAGTGAGAGATGGAATATCAAAAAGAAAATTACATTGTATAAAATATATCAATTTGATTGCATTTTACAAAGAAAAAAAAAGCATTGGATCCCCTACCAAACATTAAGAGTTCTGGCTCCTACAGACAAGTTAGATGCTCCTAATCAACTCGTTATCTGCATTAAAGACAGCGGGCTTAAATTGCCACCTGTATAAAAGACACCTGTCCACAGACTCAATTAATTAGTCAGACTCTAACCTCTCCAACATGGGCAAGACCAAAGAGCTTTCTAAGGATGTCAGGGACAAGATCATAGACCTGCACAAGGCTGGAATGGGCTACAAAACCTTAAGTAAGATGCTGGGCGAGAAGGAGACAACTAGCCATTGTAAGAAAATAGAAGAAATTCAAAATGACTCAGTCGACCTCGATCTGGGACTAAAACTACACAGGGGGAACCTGTTAATGATCTTAAGGCAGCCGGGACCACAGTCACCAAGAAAACCATCGGTAACACATTGCGCCGTAATGGATTAAAATCCTGCAGTGCCCGCAAGGTCCCCCTGCTCAAGAAGGCACATGTGCAGGCCCGTCTGAAGTTTGCCAATGAACACCTGGATGATTCTGAGAGTGATTGGGAGAAGGTGCTGTGGTCAGATGAGAAAAAAAAAATGGAGCTCTTTGGCATTAACTCAACTCGCTGTGTTTGGAGGAAGAGAAATGCTGACTATAACCCAAAGAACACCGTCCCCACTGTTAAGCATGGAGATGGTAACATTTTGTTTTGGGGGTGTTTCTCTGCTAAGGCCACAGGACTACTTCACAGCATCAATGGGAGAATGGATGGAGCCACATACCGTAAAATCCTGAGTGACAACCTCCTTCCCTCCACTAGGACATTAAAAATGGGTCGTGGCTGGGTTTTCTAGCATGACAATGACCCAAAACATACAGCCAAGGCAACAAAGGAGTGGCTGAGAAAGAAGCACATTAAGGTCATGAAGTGGCCTAGCCAGTCTCCAGACCCTAATCCCATAGAAAACTTTTAGAGGGAGCTGAAGGTCCGAGTTGCCAAGCGACAGCCTCAAAATATGATTTAGAGATGAGTGGACCAAAATTCCTCCTGACATGTGTGCAAACCTCATCATCAACTATAAAAACGTCTGATTGCTGTCCTTGCCAACAGGGGTTTTGCCACCAAGTATTAAGTTTTGTTTGCTAGAGGGATCAAATACTTATTTCTCTCTGCAAAATGCATTTCTCTCTCCATTTTAAATACCCTTAAAATGATAGACTGTTCATATCTGTGTCAGTGGGCAAACTTACAAAATCAGCAAGGGACCAAATATTTATTTCCTCCACTGTACCTTTGAAAGCTCTGTTCTTTTAATTATATTCTGATTATGGACCCCTGATGTACTGAATTTGACCTTCACTTTAATTTGAAACCTAGCAAGACAGCTTGGGTTTTTTCTAAATATAGTCGGATTTCCATTTTCCATGAGCACTGTGTATTCCGTCGGTCATGTTATGTGTCGTTCAGTTAGGGCTGTACCCGACTCAAAATTTTGTCAGCTGAATCGGATTCGCCTGTCCTGGCGGACGATTCGACTCGTTCATGTTTTTTCTCCATATACATTATCTAGTAATCAGTAAATCAGCTCCACTTTCACTTCAGCTCCGCTTTCAACACAATCATCTCTTCCAGACTCATCCACAAACTAAGCACACTGGGAATAAGCAACACATTATGCAGCTGGATCAGGGACTTCATCACCTGCAGACCACAGTGTGTTAGGATGGGTGAATACACCTCACCCTCTCTCACACTCAGCACAGGATGTCCCCAAGGCATTGTTCTCTCTCCATTGTTGTACACTCTGTACACCCACAACTGCACTACAACCCACAGTTCCAACACCGTCATCAAGTTTGCCGATGACACAACAATAATCGGCAACATCACCAATGATGACGAGGGCCCATACAGAGAGGAGGTCAAGCTCCTCACAGAGTGGTGTGCCGCCAACAACCTCTCCCTTAATGTCAGCAAAACCAAAGAGCTGATCATAGACTTCAGGAAGAGGGGGAAGAACGCACAAACCACTGAACATTGGAGGCACGTTGGTGGAAAGAATGAGCAGCCCACACCAGCCATCCCCTGTTCCAACCTCTGCCCTTCGGAAAGATGTACCAGAACATCCTAGCCAGAACCACCAGGTTCAGGAACAGCTTTTACCCTAGAGCTGTCAAACTGGTCACCCCGGCAGCGCCTACCGCAACATGACTACACCACTAAAGACTGCCACTGATTTCTAGCCAGGACCCCCAGCACACACTGGGCGTACCTACCTCACAGGACTGTTTGCACTGCACTTTAACTTAATCTGTATACCTGAACATCTCAGCTATGTACTTATTTATTTATCTATACTGAACATCTGTGCCAGGAAATTTGGCTGTTACCTGAACATTTAAGCTGCTATTCTCCCACCTGCACTGTACACTTTATATACTGTTTACAACCACATACTACTGATACTGCTCTTACTCTTTGCACATGTTCTGTACACATACTGTACTGTTTGCACCCATTGTTTTTGTCTATTTGTCTTTGCACTACACTATTTATATAAATATATACAGTGAGGAATATAAGTATTTGAACACCCTGCGACTTTGCAAGTTCTCCCACTTAGAAATCATAGAGGGGTCTGAAATTTTCATCTTAGGTGCATGTCCACTGTGAGAGACATAATTTTTTAATAATTTATTTGTGTTACTGCTGCAAATAAGTATTTGAACACCTGCCAATCAGCAAAAATTCTGGCCCTCAAAGACCTGTTAGTCCGCCTCTAAAAACTCCACCTCCACTCAACTTACTATTCTAAATTAGAAGCACCTGTTTGAGGTCGTTAGCTGCATAAAGACACCTGTCCCCCCCACACAATCAGTAAGACTCCAACTACTAACATGGCTAAGACCAAAGAGCTGTCCAAAGACACCAGAGACAAAATTGTTGACCTCCACAGGGCTGGAAAGGGCTAAGGGGCAATTGCCAAGCAGCTTGGTGAAAAAAGATCAACTGTTGGAGCAATTATTAGAAAATGGAAGAAGCTAAACATGACTGTCAATCTCCCTCGGACTGGGGCTCCACGCAAGATCTCACCCCATGGCGTATCAATGATCCTAAGAAAGTTGAGGAATCAGCCCAGAGAACTACACGGGAGGAGCTGGTCAATGACCTGAAGAGAGCTGGCACCACTGTTTCCAAGGTTACTGTGGGTAATACACTAAGATGCCATAGTTTAAAGTCATGCATGGCATGGAAGGTTCCCCTGCCTAAATCAGCACATGTCCAGGCCTGTCTTAAGTTTGCCCATGACCATTTGGATGATCCAGAGGAATCATGGGAGAAAGTTCTGTGGTCAGATGGTGTTAATTCCACTCGCTGTGTTTGGAGGACGAACAATGATGAGTACCATCCCAAAAACACCATCCCTACTGTGAAGCATGGGGGTGGAAGCATCATGCTTTGGGGGTGTTTTCTGCACATGGAACAGCCCAGAAACCTGGCTGATCTGGAGAAGATCTGTGTGGAGGAATGGGCCAAAATCCCGGCTGCAGCGTGTGCACACCTGGTGAAAAACTACGGTAAAGGTTTGACCTCTGTAATTGCAAACAAAGGCCACTGTACCAAATATTAACATTTTCACAGGTGTTCAAATACTTATTTGCAGCAGTAACACACAAATAAATTATTAAAAAATCGTACATAGTGATTTCCGGATTTTTTTTTTTTAGATTATGTCTCTCACAGTGGACATGCACCTAAGATGAACATTTCAGACCCCTCCATGATTTCTAAGTGGGGGAACTTGCAAAGTCGCAGGGTTATACTTATTTTTCTCACTGTGTATATATATATATATATATATATATATATATATATACACACATATATTGTGTAACTGCACTGTAGAAGGAGCCTGACTGTGTTTCGTTATACTGTTCAAACCTGTATTGGACAAAAAAGTTGAATTGAATTGAATTGAATCAATTTGCATACGTTTCAGATCTGATGTCCTCCTCATTTAGAAAGTCACCAGAGTCACAGGAACATATTTTTGAACTAAAAGAGATGTGGCATATGATGAACAATCTGAATTGGAGAATTACAGAACCTATCTTGTCTTTGAACTGCTAAATAAAACCAAATTAGTCAACATTTTATTATTTTTAGATGAAAAGAATGGTTGACCTAAAACCGTTTAATCATATTACCTGCGCTAAAATAAATATTTCTAGTTTAAGTGAGTGTGCTTATCTCTGAATAAAAATAATCTTAGCTGTAAACAAATAAATAAAATATCTGGAATACTAAAATAACGGAATTACAGGAAAACAAACATCTTGGGTCCGTTTTTCCTTCACCGCAAACAGCCATTATGTCTAAGACGAAGGCCAACTCACTCGTTTAAACCAGTGCTCGATATTTGACTAAATGAAGAGCAAAATTAGGTTTAATTTGTTCGGATTCTCTTCTTCAAAAGCTCCTAAAGACTTTTTTCTGGGACATCGTTCCACCTATGTTTCTTAGCTTCACAGCTTTAGCTTCCTTCAACAGTGAACTGCTAGCGCACTTTGTCACATGCATTTCTAGCCCAGCTAGAACTTAAATATATATTTTTTATTCCCTTTTAATAATTAAAAATTCTTGTGCATTTCTTTACGCTTTTGTCTGTTTTACGGAAAACAAAACAAACAAAAAAACGGTCACTGTTGTCAGATTCTCAGTGAACAGGGTTTTTTTTTATTTAATTAAAATGCTTTCATGGAAAGGTAGCTTTTTGGAACTTGTAAAGTAGTGTTTTACATAGTGCACTCTAATGCAGAGAGTCGGCACCTAAAACAGCCTTTCTGTTTAGCCAGCACTATCAAGCCTCTGCAAGTCCAACAGAGGCCTACAAAATTCAGCAAAAGAGAAACACAACATTTACCCACTATTCCCAACACAGATCTGAAGAAACATACACATACCTCCCAAAAGATTCTGGATGTTTAGGTTTTAATGGACAGGTCTACCAGTTTTTCTGCTATTAACCATTTAAATACGCACAAAAACATTTACCTATTCTTACCTATTACCTATACCTAAAGAGAGAAAAAGAGAGAACAACAGACTTTTAGAGTGCTGGGTCAGGCCCTTTGGGGAAGAACTTCCTGAGAAGAAAAGTGCCACCTGCAGTTCTGTAGCAGCACAGGCAGGGAGTCTTTTCCATTTGGAGCCACTGCAGATACAGCTACAGTAAAGGAATGCATGAGTCTGCATTCTCTATGCGTCTTTGTACGTTTTTAATGCTGTGGCTTAAAGGCCATTCTTGTACATGTGTCCTAAGGATGAAATCATAGACCTGTAACTGCACAGCATAGATTCCTGCTGCTAGTGTGTATGCTTGGTGCAGTCATCCTCCTGTTCAAAGCCCACCCTCACACACTCCTCATACTTAACACAGCTGGCCCATAAGGTGTAATGTATATGTTTAAGTATGGGCTATGTACATTTATTTTGTTGCCACAATCATCCCAACCTTTTTTTTTTGTGGTCACAACTGTGAGTGTTGCTGGCCCCTATGGTATGAAGCAGAAAAGTGGAGAGGAAGAGGGCAATGTTTTATTAGTAGTTCAATTTAAATATAAGACCATGTCTGTCTAAATGGGACTGCTTGTGAATTAACTTTCACCAAATCTCACCAACAGTCAGGAATAGTGATTTCCTGTGCTATGTATGTCTGTGCGTCCCTGTTGTTGTAGGGAAGAAGAGGTGAGAAAAACCCTCTCATTTTTTTTGTTAATTCATCATAGCACCAAGGCAAAGCAAAAGAGGACACATGGTTGAGGTTATACAATCGTATCACTCTCCTATCAAAAGCTTCCTGCTCAGCAATTAAACCACAGAGGACTGCCCTTACAAATAAGGCTCTATCCACTTCCCCACCACCTCGCAACATTTTGGCACTCAGCAAGCCACACACCATGATAAAGTAGGCAAATAAGAGGGGTTTATAAGAGAGTTTTTAATAAGAGAGTTTGCTACAATTCTGAGAAGAAAAGAGATGGCAGGAGAGGAAATCAGCTTTGCAAGTCATCCAGTAAGGCCTGCCAAAAAAAAAAAAAAAAAAAAAAAAAGAGAAAAGGAGGAACAAGATTCATTCTCCTGAATGGTAATACAGAAGGAATATCATTCAATAACCTCTACAAATGCAGGCCTAACTGCTTACAGAAGCTAAAGCTAAAACTCATGGCTTTGTTGGCTAGGGTGGCATTAAGGGCGAAAAAACGCTTCATTTGTTTGTGAGGGCAGGCACATTAGCTCTGTTGCCACTGCTTCATTTGTAAAGCACAAATGAAGCAGTGGCAACAGAGCTAATGTGCCTGCTGTGTTTTGTTGATCCAGAGTCACACTGTTTTTAGGTGCTGGTGGTCACTAAGAAGTTGTGAGAAATCGGAGGAGGTTAGTTCTGAACCTCACTGTTTGATTTTAACATACAGGGGTTGGACAATGAAACTGAAACACCTGTCATTTTAGTGTGGGAGGTCTCATGGCTAAATTGGACCAGGCTGGTGGCCAATCTTCATTAATTGCACATTGCACCAGTAAGAGCAGAGTGTGAAGGTTCAGTTAGCAGGTAAGAGCACAGTTCTGCTCAAAATACTGCAATGCACACAACATTATGGGTGACATACCAGAGTTCAAAAGAGGACAAATTGTTGGTGCACATCTTGCCTTCACCAGCATCACGTAGTGACCTGGCCACTATCCTGCAAGAAGAATGGCTTAAAATCTCTCTGACCACTGTGCAGGACTTGTATATGTCATTCCCAAGACGAAATGACGCTGTATTGGCCGCAAAAGGAGGCCCTACACCATACTAATAAATGATTGTGGTCTAAAACCAGGTGTTTCAGTTTCATTGTCCAGCCCCTGTAGTTGGTATAATCTCTGAAAATATAGCCATCCGCATATAATGCAGAGTACAGATGATACAGTTCACTGCAGCCATTAAGTTTCTGCAGACACTCATTTTTACAATGAGACAAACATCGTAGCTTGGACAACATTCACAGAGTTGGAGAACACTTAAATGCTTGTGTTAGAACATTTATGTGTTCATATATTTATGTATTATAAATCTCTGGAACAAACACAGTTTCAAACAAACACAATTTCATTTATTTAATAAAAGAATCTAAGCACAAAATTAAAACTCCAAATGTACAAGTCAGGAGTATTAGGGGTACATAATTACTTTTTCTACTACATAGTCTTACAAAAAGAATGTATACTCACAGACACAGTACTCACATAACTGCTGTTTCTGGCAGCAACAACATGATACTGTTCACATTATGGAAAGCAAATTACATATAAGACTAATTTATAAATAAGTACTAAATAAGTAATATGAACTAAACCATAACTAAATAAATGTTTTATCTGAGCAGCAGGTCAGGCTCAACAGCCACTAAAAGGTCTAGAGCTATCATTGCTCTTAAGCTTAAGAATTTCAGGCTCTTTTAGGGATAATTCGGAGGACAGATTCCACTTGGGCACTCTGCTCTTCCAGTATCCTGCTCTAATCAAAAGCAAAATCAAAAGCAAAACCAGAACAGTAATCACAAATCATGTGACAATTCCAAGATCTGACAGAGAGGAGTAAAGACAGTGGGGGTGTCCAGAGTGGGGAAGAGATGAGGAGCGACAAAGGTTGAAGTAATGAGTGTGAGTGAGGCACTTCAGCCTGGGGTCAAATCCTGTTCATGGAAACCATCTGGCCTGCTCCCTATGAGCTACACGAAACACAAACCATCTCTCCCAGAAAAAAACAGCACAGAGAGAAAATATCCTTCTCATTAATGCATGGCAGCTGCACCAGTCAACGTTACTTCATTTTTCCATGGCAACGGCCTCTCTGTTGCAAGAGATCCTGTTTCAGTTTTGGTAGCAACGTGCTGCTTCGCCAAGGTTGAACACATTTATGTGTTAAATAGTAGAAATTACTGCAAAATTGAATCACCTCTCGCTTAGAACCCCACAGAGATAAGAATGGCAGAAGCATCTTACAGAGAGAAACTGGAAAATGAGGAGGGAGGAATGAGTGTGTCTAGTTTTCAAGACTAAGGTCTAGTTGTCTCTACAAGCCATACCACATAACAGTCAGTCCACAGTTAAATCTACAGAGACAAGTAACTCTCTCTGACCAAAGCCCACCAACTTCTCCCAGACCACATATAGTTACTTTGCACTGACCACTCACCTTAAACATATCACCCGCATGAAATACCAATGGTAGGCCAGTGATATTCTACCTTTTCAAGCACTAGTATGTTATTAAAAGTACTCTTTAAGTATTTCATTCTAATACATTCAATTTCATTAATCTACTGTTCACATTTTCTGCACAAACTTGTCATTACTTTAAACCTTTTTTTTTTAAATGTCATTACTTACAGGTAAATAATAAAGAATTAAACAAGCTTAAGTGCACCCTTTACTAATATCCTATTGTAAATTCCATCATTATCATCATCATAACTTTGCAACTGTAGACCTAGACCTAGGCCTAACTGTTAACTATGCTAATTTAGAACACTAGTATAGCAGTGATGGGAAAGCACAAGATGAAGTGCACCATGGGTCTTCAACAGATTACAAAGATTACTTATTAGTGATTAATGTCATTAAAATATAAAAATATCAATATGAACTGCACAGCAAATCAATATACTTTAAAATAACTGTAATAGCTAAAATAAACCAAGGTACCTTTTGATACTTAAGTACATTTAAAAGCAAGTTTCTTACTTTAATATAAGTCAATATTTATTTATATAGTGCTTTTTACAACAGATGTTGTCACAAAGCAGCTTTACAAAGAATCTGGTGTCCAATCCCCCAATTAGCAAGCCAAGGGAGACAGAGGCAAGGAAAAACTCCCATAGTTAAGAAGGAAGAAACCTTGAGAGGAACAAAATAAAAGGAGCGTATAGTGTTTGTAGGGTAGAATAATAAATGTCTGATTAGTCTGTAGTTAAGTAGCTTGGCCATCAGATGTGTCAGCAGGACGCAGGCCAAGCTTCCACCGTGCAGGACAGCCAAAAGCTCTGTGGTGGTTAAAGGCAAGCAGTGGCACCAAGTCAAAGAAGATGTAGCAACAGCATCAGGGCACATAGGATGGGTAGCAGTTCAGCTCATATAAAGAAGGGGACTTGTACTTCCCTTCAGTAATATTATACCAAGGGTAACTGCAGGGGTACTTTCATCCAAGTATAGGACGATGCAAGTATACAGTCTATTCACAGCTAAGTTTTACACAGTTAAAAAAACTAATGCGACCAACACCATTGGCTGAGTGAAGACGCTGTGAGCATCCCCAGTGAGATTGTGCAATAAACAAGATGGGGGTTATTTGCTGCTAAACAGCGAAAGCATCTCTCCAAACCAAAGTATTTTTCGCTTTCTCTTCCTTCTCTGGACTATACACGCTCCAAAGACTGGATAAGCTTGAAAATTATATCCCCAGTTACTACTGATGCTAGTTCATCATGAACAAATCACCAAGGACAAGATAAAAACAACGGTAAACAAAACTCTACACCTACCTGTAAGTGACCACCCCAGCAAAGACTACCCTGTGAAACAGACCAAATCACCTTCACCATGCGGCACAGAGGTTACCGACATCCTTCATTCAACAGATAATAATCTCTCCATGCTGGATGCAAGAATTTCACTAGCTGAAGTACTGCACAAGGAATATCAGGAAGTACGCGAAAGCTTGGAGTTCAGTCAAGGGTAAATTACCTTATAACCAATGAAACCAAATCACTTCTACACTCTGTCAGTGAATTCACTACTCAACTCAAGTGGCTAATGAAAATAAAAATCTGAAAGAAACTGGCATAGAACAGCTACAACAATACAACAATACAACAAGCTACAACAATAACATTTCATCGAGTTTACCGCCTGAGTAACAAAAAACCTCAGAATCAGCGTTCTCGCCTCATCATCGCAAATATTGAACGTTAAAGACAAAGAATAAATCATTAGTTAACAAAAAGAACTCAAATATAAGAGATTTTAGAAGGATGGAGAAAGCTCCTTGCTACCAGAAAGCTTTTGAAACAAAGAAGACTACAAATTTCAATACTGTTTTAGAACCATCCTGGGACAGAACCTCACACCTACACACCATGCACTCTTGGAACTCCACAGACACAATAAAACAGTTCATCCATGATTTTGGTCTTTGCGATGGTTCAAGAATTCACATTCTATTCATTAGTACACAAGTCATACTCAGGTATTGATTATTTTTTAATTATGATATTAAACATCTCACACAAATTCGCCCTATTACAATAAATGACTATGCCTCCATCTCAATCATATAGAATGGAAGCCAACAACATAAACTGAGTTTTAGATTTATTACCTCATTACTTAAAGATCTGGAATTTGGTAACTATATTAAAAGAGAGTGGGCATCCTTTTAGAAATAAATGATTCTCGAGAAATATCACCATCACTGTTATGGGAAACTGGTAAAGCAGTCTTAAGAGGGAGAATAATCGTGTATGCTACAAATAAGAAGAAGAAAAAGAAAAAAAAAAAAAGAAATAGAAGACTAAACGAATCTAGAAGCAAAAATTTGTGAATCAGAAAATTTTAATGTAAACAATCCAAGTGAAGACAACTACAATAAATTAAGATGAAGATCATAATTCCAATAAATCTGGAAAAAACCTGGCAAATGTCATGAAGCAAAATAATAATAATAAAAAAAAAAAAACAATCCCAGTCATAAAAAAACTCAGCAGAGAGACCCTCAGAGACACCTGTTTTTCAGAGACAGACTTTTTTTAAAAAGGTATATTCATCGGACCATGAGCCAAAAATAGAAGACATTAACACATTCCTGAACAACATAAATCTTTCAAGACTAACAAAAGAACAAAAACAAGTATGTGATGACTCAAAATTGTTGGACCTGCACAGATACAATAAAACAGTTCAAAATAGTTCTCACTAAAAAGATTCAGATTCAGAGAATCATTTAGTAAATGGATTCAAATTTTATATACTGCACATACCGCCACAGTTAATAGTAAAAGGTTAATATCCCAACCTTTTACAATACACCGAGGCACTAGACAAGGATGCCCACTCTCTCTATCTTCAGTGAACCACAAAACAATAAGTGGTGACCTCCATCGCTGGGCAAACCTGCCCCTCTCACTGCTTTGAAGAATAGCCTTAATGAAAGTGACAGTATTGCCAAATATATCTGTTTTCTATTATTCCCATACAACCCTCACCAACCTGGTTTAAATCTCTGGATACTTACATAATCAGATTTTATTGAAAAAATAAACCGTCCACAGTCAAACTCACTACATTACAGAATCCAAAGTCGTATGGTGACATAGAGGCTTATCATTACTTTCTTGCAAATCAACTTCAATATATACTAAAACGAATAAAACCCAGCACATCAGACAGATCATGGATATACATTGAACAACTACACTAACTGTTGTCACTAACTACAGGACAACACCACCTGCCTGTGACAGCGATGCCACTCTTCCAGATGCGCTAAACCACTTCTACTCCCCGTTTCGAGGCACAGAACGGCGTGACAGTGAGTAAGACCACCCCTCCTTCCGACGACCAGGTGTTGTGTCTTACAGCAGCTGATGTGAGGAAAACTCTACGCAGAGTTGACCCACAGAAAGCCACTGGACCAGACAACATCCCTGCTAGAGTGCTCAGGGAATGTGCGGACCAGCTGACAGATGTCTTCACTGACATCTTCAACATCTCCCTAAGCAGTGCCACCGTTCCAACGTGTCTCAAGGCAACCACCATCATACCCGTGCCGAAGAAGTCTTCAGTGTCCTGCCTCAACGACTACCGTCCCGTTGCACTCACACCCATCATCATGAAGTGCTTTGAGAGGCTTGTCATGAGGCACATCAAGACCCTGCTGCCTCCTTCACTAGATCCTCTGCAGTTTGCGTACTGTCCTAACCGCTCAACGGATGACACCATATCCACCACGCTTCACCTGGCGCTCACCCACCTGGACAATAGGGACACTTATGTTCGAAATGCTGTTCATAGACTTTAGTTCAGCATTCAACACAATCATTCCTCAGCACCTGATCGGAAAGCTGAACCTACTGGGCCTGAACACTTCTCTCTCTAACTGGATCCTGGACTTCAGGGAGACCTCAGTCAGTCCCGATCGGACGCAACACCTCCAGCACCACCACGCTGAGCACCGGGGCCCCCAGGGCTGTGTGCTCAGTCCTCTGCTGTTCACCTTGCTGACTCACGACTGTGCAGCAATGCACAGCTCGAACCACATCATCAAGTTTGCAAATGATACGACTGTGGTGGGTCTCATCAGCAAGAATGATGAGTCAGCATACCGAGAGGAAGTGCAACGGTTAATGGACTGGTGTAGAACCAACAACCTGTCTCTGAACATAGACAAAACCAAAGAGATGGTTGTTGACTTCAGAAGGACAAGGCGTGACCACTCTCCACTACACATCGACGGCTCCACTGTGGAGATCGTCAAGAGCACCAAGTTCCTTGGAGTTCACCTGGCAGAGGATCTCACCTGGTCCCTCAACACCAGCACCATAACCAAGAAAGCCCAGCAGCATCTCTAATTCCTGCGAAGGCTGAGGAAGGCACATCTCCCACCTCCCATCCTCACCACCTTCTACAGAGGAACCATCGAGAGCATCCTGAGCAGCTGCATCACTGCCTGGTTTGGGAACTGCACTGCATCGGATCGTAAGTCCCTGCAGCGAGTAGTGAGGACAGCTGAGAAGATCATCGGTGTCTCTCTTCCCACTGTCATGGACATTTACACCACACGCTGCATCCGCAAAGCAACCAGCATCGTGGATGACTACACACACCCCTCACACACACTCTTCACCCTCCTACCCTCTGGAAAAAGGTACAGGAGCATCCGGGCCCTCACATCCAGACTAGGCAACAGCTTCTTTCCCCAAGCCATCAGACTCCCTAACACCCAGAGTTTGGTCTGAATAACTGCACACATTCAATGAGTGGACTGAACACCCACACACACACAACCTCATCTTTTAAATCTGTCCACACATAACACTTAAAGTATACAATGTTTACATGTATACCAAATATGGACATAACTGCTGCTGCAAAAAAAAAAAACGTTCATCTTTAAAAAAAAAAAAAGGACACAACAACACTTTACTGCACCCACTACCACTGGGCTATCTGCATTGTCCCCTCCCTGTACTTATTGTTTGCTGTTTCGTGTATTGTAAATTGTCTTGTGTATTTATTGTATTTATTGTTTTATGTAGCACCTTGGTCCTGGAGGAACGTTGTTTCGTTTCACTGTGTACTGTACACCACTGTATATGGTTGAAATGACAATAAAAACTACTTGACTTGACTTGAACAAACATTATGCAAAGATGGTTTACTTACCATTTATTAGTCAATTAGTTAAAAAACATTCGTGCTTTAACAATATAACTGTATCTACAACTTTGATATCTTCGTGTAACTTTAATAAGATAACTAATTCATATACCAACCACGTATACTCCCATTTGGAACAACCCAGACTTTACTATCAACAAGAAAACATTAAACATTTAATCTTGGATTAAAAAAGGTATCACATATCTCAAACACAATTTATCACAACTCCACTCTCGTATCACTTCCACAGCTTACCCAGAAGTGCAACAGTGGGAGCATTGACTTTTTACAGTTCAACCAGATAAGATCTCTGTTACAATTATCTCCACCAGTTTTGGAAACCAGTTATTTTGAAATTACTATCCAAAATATATAAACCAATCGAAAATTCAAACCGCAAAATCACCATACCAACCAGACAATGGGAGGAAGACTTATCATTGGCTTTTCATACTGATTTCTGGATTAAGGTGCATTGCCAAGAAAACCATGCTTAAGAACTGAAAAATAAAATATAACTTTAGCATTACTCACTGAAAAAATATATTAATAGACTATATATATCAATGGAGAAATCATCTAAAGCAATCAACCACAAAAACAAAACGTACTCTTAACGTATATCCTTGTTGGACTCAATGAGAACAATGTAATAAATAACAAGTTGAGATAGTTTAAAAAGTTGAAATAGTTCTCTGATGATGTAGATTACAAGGACCTGTCCACTGCCATTGCTTATTCTTTATTAGTAGACTTTTTCAGGCCACAGCACTTCTATTTCCCAGATATTTTTGGTTAGCAAACTAGAAAAAATTCCTTTAGGCTACTGTGCCCGAAAGAATCATATCAGCATCGGCATACTATGCCATTCCATTATTATACTTGTGTCACTGCTGGGCTGACAATAGTCTGCTACCCAAATTCCATCTGGTCAGTGGAGGTCCTCTTTTCAGTGATGCAGCAAATGATGTGCTACAGCTTCCATTTGTATACCAATACAGTTAAAGTCAGAAAATGTATATACAATTACAAATAAAGCATTCACGTTTAGTAAATATGCTTCTATGTATTTACAACACATATTTCATACAAATCATTACGACATTCTGAATTTGATATTCTACTTCTAATTTACTCAGCTTTTCAGTCCACCATGGCCTGAATGGAAAGCAGAATAATAAATTCTCACATTCTTTCATGAGAAGAAAAATCAGACAATACCCATTTGTAGCTGTATTATTTACAGCATTTACTGCACACTCAGGGTACAGATCTACCACCTGGCTCATCTGGGTTTAAATCTCTTTCTCATACACATCCCATTACACTTCTCACCACAACTAACTGCCACTAACTGTGTGAGTACAACAGTTCATAGGTTTAATAGTTTGAGTCCATTATTATGTGTGTAGCATTTACACTGTTACTAATATTTCAGACTACAAAAGGATGCAATGAATGGTGGAAAGAATCAAAGATACAAATCTTCTGTAATAAAGCTTGATAAGGCTTTGTTTAGTAGCACAGTGGCATGTAGGCTGTGTGGGTATAAATTGCTACTGGGGCTTAGGTGCCTTACTTTTAGTTGTGTCATGTTGGTTCAGGGAATCTAGCCACAAGGCTAGTTCCATAACCTCCAGTCTACAATTGCCCCAGCTAAAAGGTAAAGCTATGATGGGTCTTGTGTGTGTTTGGTAAAGAAGTGTTGGATAATTTACCTGCAAAGTAAGTCGCTTGACAGCGTCCCAGGCACGGACAATCAGTTCTTTCATCCGCTCCTCAGAAGACACTGCATAATCAGCAGATGACCGCATGATCTTCATTGCAATGGAAAGGGGGCGGGACTCTACACATGGAAAAAACACAAACATAGGTGAAGTCAATCAAATTTTTACACTGGTATAAGATAAGATGCCTTTATTGTCATTGCACAGTGTACATCGAAATTGAGCAGCAATCCAACGGCACTTTACACACAAAATAATTAAACATATGGCTAAAATATATAAAAAATTTAGAGAGAGACAGAAAGAAAAATATTAAATAAAACAATAATATACATATATACACATTGCCTAAAAAATATATTTAAATATAATAAATGACTATAAAAACTGTATATTCTAAACAGACAATAGACAGGTGAGGTAGCTGTTAGTTATTGCACATTCTTTGGATAACTTTTAGAGATATAATTATTGCACATCAAGAGGTTTTTTTTTTTGCATAGAAGAAAATACATATCATACTCGAGGACAAATAGTGCAGTGAGTGCTACACAGAACAGGGTTGAAATGGAACACTGGAACAGTGAACATTGCTCTATTGGAGTCTGTGCCAGGGAAGTATTGAGGTAGCTCTATTGGAGTCTGTGCCAGTGAAGTGTTGAGGTATAGACAGTAAGCAGTAAATAGTTAAGTAATAGTAAGTAAGTAAGGTTGAAATACTGCAGTCTCCTGGACTGGGCGTGTGTGTGTGTGTGTGTGTGTGTGTGTATGCATGCAGAGGAACCCTGAGTAGTGTTTACTGAAAGTGATGTTAAGTGTTGTTTCTTTGGCGATGGTAGATCTAAACACCGCAAAACCCATCAAGTCAAATTTAATAACTAAACAACAGATGAGGCCTCAAAGCTCTATAGTGTTCAGACACACATACATACTCACATGCATACAAACGCCCTAATGGAGGATTGCATGTAAGATAACTGTAGCAGTGCTGTGCCTCATCATAACAATCCAGAGATTAAGAACACTGTTTAAGGACTGCACAGAGATGTAAGGCAATCACTGCTTATTGTAGTTTATATAAACATGCAGACAAACATAACTCAAGACTGAGTATTTCTAGGAACTGAACTGAAACAGTAATGGGCATGATAAGGCTAAAGCTGTAAAGCCAGGACCTTGCAGAAAATTGCAGAAAAATAAATAAATGAAATCAGTTAAAAATAAATACACGTGGCTTTCAACCACCAGATGAAAGATAACAGCACCACTTTAAATCCTGTACTACTATAGCCTCCGTTACTATAACTTTGGGATCTGTGCACTAGATTAATTGACGTGTCTTCTGGTTAGCGTTAGTGTTAGGTCCTTCTCCACCCCCACTGTATTTGGGTGTGTGCTAAAAAAGTATGTATGTATTTCAGGGTACCTGTTACAGTCTTGGTTTTAACAGGGCTGCTGGCATAGTCAGACGCCTGATTGGATAACTGCTTGGCTAGTGGAGTGCTACCTACTGATGCTTCATCCTCTCTCTTCATTTTCACAATGGGAACCCCACTTGCAGTCTGCAACATAAGAGACCAGAGGAGCAGATCAATAAGCATGCATAAACACTTTCTGTTCTTAAATCACAGTCTCACATTTAACCTTAAAATCACAGACAGAGAATACACCAGTGAAATTAATCAAATAAGCAATCAAGCATGTTACACATACAATGAAAGGGCCACACCAGCACACAAAATTTCTAATGACTAATGAAAATAATCCAAAATCCCAATAAAAATTCTCGCTTTTATAGTGGTAAGATTCTTGACTATTTTTTTTTCTATTCCTACTCTTATAGTTGCATGATAGCACTAACACCTCATACTGCATGCTAGGGTCTCACACCTCATTATTTTATTCTCCTCTTCATCTGACATCCCAGTATCCCTGTCCTTCACATTTGGTTCTCTTATCACTGATTTCAGGCCTTCACCTCCTCATCCTGCAGCTAACGTAACATTCTGTAGGGGCGGACCCTGACCCTGACAGAGCTGGGGCCACTTCATAAAAAGCCAGTGGTGTGTGATTGCACTCAAGCACAGCTGTCCACAGACAGCCCTCCCCACACTCTTGTTTGACAACCGTCTAGCCGGCTATAAGCACATTAGCAAGCAGTTCTTTCTCTCTGTTATTCAGTCATCCTGAGCAGCAAATATGTTTATTGTTTTGTCATTTGTTTTGCTGTTTATTGTATTAATGCAACCCTGATTATTTGGAACAGGAACACTGACAACAAACAACTGGGTTTAACAAAAAAACATTCCTGAGAGTATTTGATTACTCTCTTAATATTTATAATATGAATCATTTATTTTTTATATTTATAGAATTACACTATTTTTAATATTTATAATATTGATATGTTTGTGAACACAGTTTGATGTTGCATCCACAAATTCAAGTTTAAAATCTAGCATGCAAAAAGGAAAAGACATATAAACAGAATGCAGAAATGCTGCTGCATTCTCTGGTCCCGAGTTAATTTAAGACGGACTGACCATATTCAGTAATTATTACAACAGCATGGCTCTGCAGTAAAAGGCTCCAGGACCTAAACTGTGCTCTTCCTGCAATCCAGACCTGTCACCAAATGTTTTTTACATTTTTATTTATATTTTGCACAGTGTACTTTTTCGGGGTATGGGTAATACATATTGTCTGTTATCGCAGCAGTACATGTGCACTCGTCGTGCCAGACTGTCATGCAGTGACAAAAAAAACATGCAGGAACTGCACGAGAAAATTCAAGCTGCATGGGATGGATTATTGCAGGGCACAATTAGGAACCTCTAAAACTCCATGTTAAGATATGCATGTTGCATTAGCAAACATGGCAGACTAACGTCATACTAAGAGACACTACTTCTGTATGTGTAGTTCAAAAAATATTGTCAATATCAGTCTTATTAGTATTATTTCTTTCTTTGTTCCTAGTAACCTTTCTCTGCCTTATGAATATCATTGCAATCTGACAGATCCTTCTGTGTCCATTTTTTTTTTTTGATGATAATTGTATGTATAATGACAAAGTATAAATTAATTAAATTAAATTTGATAAAAACAAAGACAGATATTCCTACCTGTTGTGTCTGTCGGCTAGCACTGGGTCTCTGAGGTTGGTGGAGTAGCCAAGTGGACAGAACAGGATCCACATTAACAGCAATGCCTTGTACACTGACGAGCATCACTGCACCTACAACACACACACTATCAACCATTACATAAGCAAAACACACAGTAGGCATACACACTTAATTAGCTCATAATATTGTGTAATTTCATTCTATTTAAATAAAAAAAAGGCACACTAAGACACGCACTAACACATACACACACACTAAATTCAGATGATGGATTTAATAAAGAAGCTGCTCTCACTTTGAAATAATATGTAAATTATATTTGGAAGAGGTGCTTAATTTCACTCTTAAGCCATAAAGCAGTATGACAGCATAAATAAGCATTTTAGCTGATTCTTAAATAATAATCTTCACCACCAGGCCTGGCCAGATCTAATGGCCCAGGAGTGCAGCTATAATCACACATGCCATTGGGATTAAGGAGAATTCTCTAGAGTATTCAGGAATGCCCCGGTCTTTAGATAAGAGAAGACTTCATACCACAGAGGAGTTTTGCTTTTGGAAGATTTTGCAAACTTTTACTTAAAACCCCTGAGGAATTGTGGCGCAAGGATTTGGTAGGTCAAATATTTTACAATATCAAGGTTAAAGCACAGCAATCTGTGTAAATTCCAAGTTTATTAGAAGGGTAAATTTTAAAGTAGCATAGTGTTTAGTTCAGAACCACCAATACAATAATACTTGTTTTTTATACAGCAGTTTAATATCCTCCTCTGAATATTTCTGGTGTAGCATTTTTCTTGTCTGCTAAGCTGTCCATTTTAAACTTTAATTTACATTACATTAATTTACATTAATGTTATAAAACATTTTTACCTTTTTACACTTTTAATTTATAACTGAGTGAAAAAACAGGAACTTGAGTGAAGTTTAAGTGAGTTGTCTATGAAATGTTTGATTAGAAAATAAACAAAAACAAAATAAATGCTAGCATGACATTCAACTATATATGTTAGATTAACGCAAAACAATATATAGAACTATTCTCTTCGAATAATATATTTAACAAATACTGTATGTCATTCTATCACTTTCTTAGTGTTAACACACTACGTGTTGAAAAGAAAAATGTGTGTGTCCTCCCTGACACCACACTAAGGGTAAACCACAATCCTGTAGCAAAAGCAACCATGCTGGATCAGGATACTGTACACACAGACAATCACAAATGCACATGAAAGAGTATCAATGGGTAGTATCAAAGCTTTTACAAACAATATAAAAAAGACAAAATGTCTTTCCAAAAGTGACTGCTTTAAATGTTTTCTCAAAACATTGTTCACTAACATGTTCAAGAAATCATATTCAGTATTTTCATCCATTTAACATCAGCTGACAATCACCCCAAATAACCATTAAAACCTCTATAACCTTTAACGTGTTGTACAGGTTGTGCATTGTTTAGACACTCCCTTGAAAAGGAGCTTCACTGTGAATTGAACCACAGTTGTGAAAATGCTACCTGCAAAACACAATTTAAGAGGATCATACAGGCCTTAACAACCATCAGCATACAATACTCACCTCATTCAGGGCAATATCAAAGGGTGTCTTTTAAATAAACAAACAAACAAATAATAATAATAAAAAAAAACATACTTAAAACGTTAAACGTTTTCTTTTAATATCTTGTTTGGCAAAACAGTGTTTGTGCTGCCAGGTGTGCTTTCCCCTGCTATAGAAAATGGTTCTGTACCCCCTCAAATGCAAGTGATGTGGGAGGTGAGTATTATTGTGTTGAATAACTTGGCAGTTGGCATAATTGCAGGGACTCAGGGGCATCTTCCAGTATGCTGATTATTCAGCTCCACTTATCACAAAACCTTTGCACAATTCTCAACTGCCAAAAAAACATTTATTGCTTTAACTACGATGTTCACATATATATTTAACAATCCAAACATCTGCTTACAGCTACTTACAGCACGAAGCAATCTTTGGATGCTAAACAAGAAGAAACATCACCACAGTGGCAGGCAGCGGTTCTCTTACCATGCCCTTTATAACGTAAATCAAATAAAGTACTACATTTTGATCTGGTTGCACATTTATTAAATGATTAACTAATTATGCATTAACCTGTTGTTATGATATGTCATAATACAAAAAGTGAGGGTGTGGAGGTGTCTCCATTAATCAAAATCCAAATAGGCAACGATGTAATGTATAGCTCTGGTGGGAAAATAAGAACTAAACAAATCCATTCCTCTTTCTTTCCTCATATCTTACTGGCGGCAAAACAGGTAAAACTGACAGTAAGAGTTAAACTAGCATCCAGTTAGTATCAGCTCGTGTTTATTAAGTGTTAAACTTTGGTTATCTGGGAATGATTTTGGGTTCAGTGCAGGTGCTGAGTTCCATCATGTGGCTTCCCTTCTGCTAGGCTAAGACGGAGATTCCATTGCACTCTTAAAAAAGATGCAACAAAAACGTTGTGTAGAATATTTCTTCTGTTGAGCATGCACTTTATTTTTGGCTTAGACCTACAGCTGAGTAAGCAAGCACTGTTTGATCCCCTCGTACTTGTCACATTATTTAAAATGAAGGAAATAAGATTTAAAATTAAGTTTGGGTATAAGAGGACTCGTCTAATCATTAAGGACTCTGTTTAATTTAGTTGTAGTGGCTAAAGGTATTTGTTTACACCATGGATCACATTTTTCTAATTCTACTGATGGCGTTTTCTTCCTTGTTTTGAGATAAACTCCTTAGGTCTTTTTATTAAGATAAAAAAATATATATCTAAAGACACCAAGTCCTCAAGTCCTGCAGCGTACTCCAATCGAACTGCACCCTTTCCGAGGAGAAAAGAATGCAGAGCATACACTCACCCTCCAACAAGGCAGTTGCCATCATCCCACTCATATTCACGCCAAGTAATGCCACATTAAAGCCATTTAGCAATTTACAGATAATGGGTTCAGGCTGAGAAGAAGAGAGAGGGAGGACGAGCACAGGGACAAAGAGGGTGGAGGGTCTGTCACTAAAAAGTAATACCAGGGATGATTGCTATTACAGTCTTTATAGGTGGATCCTTTCACAGATCCATCAACCAGAGTGTGCTCCACCCCCCCAATTGTTTTATATTATTAAAACAATAATAATAAAAAAAAAAAGTTTATTGTTTTTTAATTTGTGTCTATGATAGCACAAGCGGAAATCAAAGAAACACTGCACCACCTGCAGCCTGATAGACCGCAAAGTGGAACATGAAGCAATCGCCACAACGATGGCTTTGCTTTCATATACACATATGGCACTTCAAATGTCTGTGCAGGGAACAGACTGCTAGAAGGAGAATACTTTTAGTTAGGAGATAAAGAAATCAGCAAAGCCATGTTCTTGTTAAAACTGTTTAAGATGACTTGAGTTTTAAGTTTGAGGTTCAAACAGCATAAGACACAAACTCTTGAAAGATATGCAGTACAAAAAGCAGCACAATAACAGTGCTGAGCAAACTGCAGGCAAAATTCTTCAGTGGCTTCGATGGAAAAAATGGACACATAAAATCAGTCAGTCAGCCCTCTGGTCAGTCAGCCCTCTGGTCAGTCAGCCCTCTGGTCAGTCAGCCCTCTTCATGCATTTTTTTATTACTTACACACTTGCTGTAACGTTAAGACTAACACTGAGGCTAGCTGTGGTAAAACTTAATAGGGGACTGCTGTTAGGTGAGGTTTGGTTTTCAAGAGATAGACTGCTTCAGTGGACACAGAGGCAGAGAGGAGAGATAATGAGCTCCCTGAGCTGCCCATTTGTCAACACGCAGTAGTTAGCCTGATGGGCTTGAGTGCCTCTTTACCCACTGAGAGTACCCTTTTATCTTGCGACTGTATATGTTCAGAGGAAAAGGAAAAAGCAGTGTGTGTACATGTACAGGTTCCTAGAGTGTGTGTTTATAGGAGCTAGCCTGACGGGTTCCTACAATAGTGCAACGCATCATACCACCCACGAAGACAAGGGCAAGCCTTCAGAGAGATGAGGGCTTTTACAACTAGCGTGCTGCACCATGCCACACACAGTGTACATACAAACACATGCACCATGCACATACAAACTATCTTAAAATCATGAACCGATTTAACAGAGATTAAATCAGGACATTAATACTTGGCCATTAAATGTGATTTAATCAGATACTTTCTTAACTAAAAATGCTATGCTTTTCCTTTTTTTAGTCATTTATTTTTTGTTTTGAGAGCGAGAGAGAGAGAGAGTGAGAGAGAGAGAGAGCGAGAGAGAGAGAGAGTGAGAGAGAGAGAGAGAGAGAGAAAGAATTTTTCTGAATCTGAAACCCCAGACAGCTCATAAAGCAAAAATCAAACTCTCTTGCAGAGTGGAGAGCAAAACACAGTTTCCTTCAAACAAACAGCTGCATGGGCAAGAATTAATTTTATGCTGGTTTATCCTTACAAGGTCAGTCAGAGCCTTTAATCTATGTGTTATGTTATGACAATAAACTATCGTTTGAGCTCTGAGAGATAGCAAACAGCCAGTCAGAGGCTTTAAAAAAAAACTCTTGCCTTACTATGATTGGTAAAGCCAGTAAACAGTGACCATGAAACAGAGCACACCTGCATTGTCTGCAAGCATCTGAATAACTTCCCCACCCCCGGCACCGAGAGATGGCCTTGTCCACAAGGCCACTTCAAAGCTTTTCTTGATACTGAACATAACTCCTCAACGTCATATTTTCTCATCCTTAATCTTCAGCAATCAATGATCAACACTCTCTAATATCCATGCAGTACACAATGGCCCAAAACAACTGTACAGTGCAAAGCAACGGGTGTTGCAGATTTTCAAGAAGTTAGCTAGTGGTATGGAGGAAGGTGGTCCGCTGCTTCTCTTTCCTCTCATGAAGGAACACTGTAACATGCATATTTTTTTTGTGCTGAATTTCTAAGAAGAAGAATATGTGTCTGGGGAGAACAGATAGAAGAAAACAGCTCAGACTCATCCAGGAGTCAGGGGAAGGGATGATTTTGAAAGAGCTCCATTGACTCAGGAGCTCCTCCCTCTGACCCAAGAAAGGAGAACAGTTCTGGAGCCCAACAGTCAGATCGGTAAATCCAAATCCAGAGAATGTATTTTTGAAGCAGTCAGCTTTAGCTTTCAGGATAACAGGCTTAGCTTTGGCTAGCTATGGATCTAGCCATCACTGACAGAGTTATAAACATTACAGTGTAGGACTCGTCACCGCTTGCCCGTTGGCCAAGATTAACATTTTCATCTTGTGCTTGTTCGAGAAAGGAGGGGAGCAGAGGGTGTAAGGGGAGGCAGAGTTAAGCACAACACTCATTCCCCTGAGATGGATGATGTAATAAGATCTATAAATTCTATACAGGTGTACATTTATTTTGCTTGGACACAGAGGATAGACATGAAATAAGACTCACACTGAAAGCTTAACACCACAGCTCCTCTCACAAAGGTTAAGTAGGACTGCTGTTCAAATAAACCTTGGCATTACTTGAGCTCATGGGTCCAGCAACAGCACCTGCAGAAGACCAATTAATAGTAGTTCTACCATTACTGCAACTGCTCCGTCAGGTGCTTCTGGAAAACTGTGCCCTCTTGCCAGTATACACTAGGTGCATAATGAAGCGTAACAGGCCATTTATAGGCTCAGAAACACTGGACCCATATCCAAGCTATAGATAATTCCTGCTAACAAAACAGGAAGGAAGCTTCTGATGAAAATGGAACAGAAATAGGCACACAAGCACAGTGATACTGGGGTTTACCAGTATAAACCTTTAAATCTGTATCATTCTGTAAGGTGTAGGAAAATTACACATACTCGTAACTATAATGCAGTCCACACCTAGTCTCTCTGTCTACTGCACCTACACCAAATAGAACAAAAGGTTTCTTATGATTCCCCAACATCAAATCTGTCAGTGATAGATCCAAACACGTTGAAAACATCCTCTTTAAATTAATAAAATATATTACTAGAGTAGTAGCAACGTGTGTGTCTGTGTGTGCACGTATTAGGTATGGTTAAATACATAAACATTTATGAACTGCAGCCTTTTATGTGCTACGGTGTTTTATTTCACTATATAAAAAGTGCAGGAGGGAGTGGGGAAAATAGCAATATTAGTAGAAAGACAGCAAAAGTGAATATACTTCTAAATACTAAGATATACAGTACATTCACCTGCCGCTGAACTGCAGCAGGGTCTAACTGTTGATTGTATCTCCCAGCATTAGATACTCCCTGACCAAACATCCACCTACCCACTCAATCTTCCAACGCTCTGTGATGGTGGGCCTCAAGGCTCCCCCCACCCCGCACACAAAAAAAAAAAAAAAGAAGACAAGGGGATAATTCAACCCCCACCTATATTACACCTAGATACTTTGTTGATAATAGCAAAGTGAACATTCTCTCCCATGCACTCTGAGGTTAGAGAAGCAAGCAGCGTTCTTCTTCCCAGAACACTAGTCGAGTCAACATCACAAATTCTTTTATTCAGAAGATCATCAAGGACAAAGCAAATACTGTACCACTACAAACCCAAACTGCAACACATCAAGAATATACACACAATATCATACAGCACAACAAACATGAGCTACATGTAAATGCATTGGTGGTTGAGCAAACATGAATAAAACATAAAATATGAATAAAAATAAATAAATGCAGACATAAAGCTCATGCCTGTAAAATACCTGAACTGATACGTATAACCAATTTACCATGCTAGTCAAAGTTATGTTTAATGTGCTTTCTGGCTATTTACTTCACAAATGATTAAGTTTGTGGAATCTATGTATGTAACAATCCCTAAAGAAACTGTTAATTGTTTTTTTAACAGGGTGTATAGTAACAGTACTGAGTTCAATATTGTGGTATAAAAAATGAGCAACTACCAGCAAGTCAGGCTGTGTGTTTAGCTCAAAGAACGGGAGGTGAGGTAAGCAGGGCTGTGAGTGCTGGGAGGTTTAATCACTCCTGAATAACTGAGTTATAACAATGACAAGAGGGGTCAGCCAGCTTAAATCACCATACACTCAGGAAAAAATCTCAGCTTTGAATTTACAAGGTTAAAAATGAAGACTAGACTTCAGTGTCAGGTCCAATGAGGACAGCCATGAAATATTACTGCAATTACAAAATGCTTGCCTTGAATGTTGCACGACAGACCTTTTGGTTTATGACATTATTTACTATTTCATTTTACAGGCAATATTTGTGAAAAATAACCCTCCAAAAAAATCAGCTTCAAAGAAACATTTAATTGGACAGGAACTGATAAAGAATATTAATCAAGAAAACATATTAAAATGACATACAAAATAATTGAAGCACATTCATATACATGCAGAAATATAAAACAATATATTTATTTAATTATTGATTTATAATTTAAGTACTTAAAATGATTATAAACAAGCCATTTGTAACAGGTAAATAAAGAGTACTCCTGTTACCACCAGGATCTTTACTCATATGGACTTGTGGGCGGAATGTCAGGTAAAGTGGAAATTTAGTGTTGCTTGTGCATTTGTGTGTGGGTGTATGTGAGGGTGCCTCATGAAGCTCCACTAGGGGGATTTTCTGTTTTACTGGCACTATGCCCTAACATCTGAAACCCCATGTATGTCAAAGCCATGACACTTAAGACCATTTCACTTTTCTGTAGCACCAGTTATCTCTCCTTGACTTTTAGAAGCCAAAAAGTATCTGCCACAGGGGGGCAGTGAAGTCATGAGGAACAAACATACATGTGACATCTCTTTACTTTATATATTTATAATTACATTAATAAACAGCATTATTTTGATATGTTATTTAAATTATTTAATTAATAAATGTGCCAGATAATTTTCATCTGCAAAGTGCAACTGATTTATTTATTTACTGGCAAAGTAATGTGTGTATATGTATTCATACAGCTACATATGTGTCTGTGTTGTTGGTGTGTGTGTGTGTGTGTGTGTGTGTGTGTGTGTGTCTGTCTGTCCTGCCATAAGTTCTTATATCACATAATTCCATTGTTATCTACTCCCCTGCACATATTATTTATATTATTATTATTATATTTAATTAAATTTTTTTGGGAAAATGAAAAACCCTGAAAGTACACCAGAGTGTTTATAAACTGTCAGATAGCTAATGCAAAACAGAAATTCATTAAATTATTGCTAGCATTTTCTGTGAGGCTTCCCATGTTTTATAACTGTCCTTACTATCTGCTTTGCAGTGTAGAGCTTCCTTTCTGGTGTGTGGTAGCATTTAGCTGGCTGCAGTAGTCTTTTAAAGCTTCGTTCTTTATACTATACAGAGAAGAAACTCTGATCAAACAAAAAGACGCATGTGCATTCTCTCTGGTGGAGTTCAGACATTGTTTTTGGTACAGGCTCTCTCACACTCTCTGTACATCATGCCTGTTCTGCATTTTTGTGCTGCAGTTGTGCACACTTCAAATGGGCTCAGTAATTATTTGTGAGAGGTGCAGTACAAACCGCACACCAACTTCCACGCACTCTCACCCCGTCACACGTCATAAAGCAGAGAGTTCAACTCTAAAACACAGTCAGTGGGGTTTGTCTGTTTGGTGGATTTGAGTATGAATGTTGGACTGAATATTTGGAGTTTGAGTGATGTATTTGAGTTTGTGATGGAGTTTATAGATGTGTGTTTGAACTTTTGTGTCAAATGCTGCCTCAGTGTTTGGGAGTCTAAGATGTTACTAAGCTGCTGCTCTAGCACATCAGAGCCAGAGACAGCCTAAAGGTGAGAGGCAGGATCTTATTTAAGTGAATGACCGTATGCTTTATTCTTAGTTTAAATGCTTATTTTAATAATTATATTTTTAAGACTACTGATGCATGTGCATGTAGTGCACTCTCTCAGACAAAAAAATGAATAAAGCTTCAAACGTCTCTATCACCCTACTCTTGTCACCCCACAAAAACTCTGTTCTCTATAGGCACAGATGAAAAGACCCAAGAGGAGAGATGCTGTAGGTATGGGTTGAGTGCACACAGAGTAAAGTAACTGCACAGACAGAAGATATAAAGGGAGTTAGAGTCAGCAAATTTTATTGTTGGCATGACTTAGGAAACTTAACAGCTCCTTCCTTTCTAAGCTGCCCTATCAATTTAGAATCCAGTGATGGGGGTGGGCTTTGGGGGGATACTCCACTGCCCTACATGGCCCAGGGAGGAACTGGGATAATGGGTAGAGTGGCGTGGCGGGTGTATGACTACACAGCAACTGGGCAAACCAACAATAGAATCCGATTTTTCAGGACCATATGCAAACGCACTTGCACCAGCACGGAACTGAGTTACAAACCTGTTGACAGCAGCCCAACTACAGTTGCACCAGTATAGCTTTAATACATTTTAATACACACAGGAACAGAGACATCAGCATTACTGATCTCTTTCTAAAACAGACACACAAACCCGCACACACATACAGGTCATGCCTGCTTTATATCGAAGTTAGAAAAGGTCACTGGGTCACCAGGGTCTCTCACACACATTTGACAGGGCAGGTGGGACACATAATTGGCATGTAGCTTTAAGCTTTATTGTTACGAGGTCTGTGGAAGTACTGATACCACTTTAAAACCTATTTGAGAATGAGTGGGGCATGTCTGAATGTGTACCCTCCTCATTTATACTCAACACTCTTCCACTCCACTCGTCTACTTGTTTATCTACATATTCCATTTTAAACCCCCCGTTTTAATCCTCCCGTTTCCTTCCCACTTCCTCTCCTTATTTCATTTTGCAACCTTTCCACCTCACACTTCAACTCTTGCACTTGTTTCTTGTTTTGACCATTTTTTTAGTCTATTCTTTCTCTTGCTCTTCTCTTGCCAAGGTAAGCTTGCTATTTGATTGGTGTTGTAATGATCCTAAACTTCTTCAGAGACCTAAAGGCACTAGCTGTGCACCATCTACATGGTTTTAAGAGGATGACATATACTGTTCAGTTCTGTTTTTCATCAAATGTGGTGCCTGAAAGCCAGCACAAACATACAAAATAAAATGAATTTCCTGAAAGTCATGAGTCTTACAAAATAAACAAACAAAAACAAACCAAAAAAACCCCCCACAAAAAACAGACATATTTTTGTTTATTTGAGCATTACTGTTTCTGATGGTGTGTTTGTATGTGAATGAATGTAGGAGGTGTACAGAGGTTCTCATCACTCCCCAAATGAACTGCATTCCTAGGCCACAAGGGCTAAATAAGTGCAAGAGGTCAAGAGAAGAAAACGCATAAAGAAGACTGCTAAATCACTTGCCTCTTCTTTACCCCACACATACACAGAGCAAGCTTTAGTGGACTCATTCATCAGCAGGATAATCTATAGAGTAGAGTAGATCAACCACTCTCCACTGCTTTTCTGCATTAAACAAACAAACTGAAAGCTTTAAGGGCAATGGCCTCTACTTGCTTGCCAGACTCATCTATCTTGATCACTGCTTCTTTCTTGTTCACCAGCTCCATCCCTCCCTCTTTACTTCCCCCTTTCCCCTCTCTCTAGGGGGCACTGTTTGACTCCTGCAAGTTGCTGGAGGGGTACTCTGTTGCCCATTACTGCGTCTGAACACCCAGGGTGAAACAGCTAAACAGGACCAAATAGCTACCTGCTGCCTCTGCACACATGAGCTGTACCCATCACAGACCACAAGCACACAGAATTGTTGCTAATGCTACCGATTTACACACAGGAAACAAAGAAATCCAAGTTAGTCCCTCTCTCTCTCTCTCTCTCTCTCTCTATAGGTAATGCAGACAGTGTGAAAAGGAGAAGTAGACAGAACCCCCAGAGCGGCTAGTTTACCTGAGCATCTGTGCCACTGTGGGTCTCCTGCCCTGTTTCATCACCCAGCATGACTACAACCTTACACTGACCAATGTCATCATCAATTCATAAATTCTTTCTATGGGTCGGCTCCATCATGGGAGTTTTTATATTGTTGTATAACAAACTGATTATCTGTGAAGCTGCTTTGAGACAACGTTGGCACATAAAGCAGCAAAGTTTGTCACATATGGCAATTATAAAATTTCTTCTTTCTCTTTAGTCGTTGCTGACAAACCTCCCAGTTTACATTATGTCCCTACTAGAGTAAGTTTGATAGACAGCTATGCTGGTAGGCTCCAGTAACTTTTAAAGACTGCAGGAGTTGACACTCAAATTGTAGCACTACTAAAGAACACATTACACACCATTAAAAGAACAGTTGCACCCAGAAGGAATTGTTGGACTGCAACACTATTCAGAAAAAAGATAAAGATTACCAGGATCAAAAAATCATCAAAAATTGAAAATTGATATGGACAAAATTTATTGAGCTGCACATTGAGAAGTACTGTCTCTCAGTACGGCTAACGCAACAAGAATATCGTTGCTGTCCAAAGAAAAACAAGTCTTGTCCTTGCTTACGTCACATGCGGTTTATACTATAGTACGCAATTCAGCCATTGCAGTCCCTTCTATGCAAACAGCCAATTATTATTAGCACAGAAAATCAACACCCCCAAAAAACTACCTTTTCTGCATAGAGGAGTAAAGGAAAAGGAAATGGAAGGTGAAATCTTACAAAGACCAATTATAATTTTTATGGTCTTGGTTCTTAGCAAGCATAAGGAAACATAATTAACCATAAACAAGAGCAAAATATGTCTTCTGTACCCTACCGAACTGACTTTTTATCTCTCCAACACACACATGCCTTTACTGTACCAAAGTAGTCTTTTACACTTATATCTAATTTAACTCATTACCAAATTAATCATACACTACATACATAATCTCCCTTACCCTCTCTGTTCGCTTTATTAACTTTATTAATTTATCTCCTGTGAAGGAGAGTAAATGTAAGAGTATGTAAGGGAGTGTGTGCGAGGAGAGAGAATGAAAGTAAGTGTGAGAGTGAAAGAGTGTGAGTGTGTGCAAGAGTGAGTAAGAATGAGAGTGTGTGTGTAAGAGTGAGCAAGAGAGTGAGAGAGAGAGACCTAAGCAGAACATTAGAGAGACACTTTCTGGCCCACTGAAGGCCAACAGCCCATGGACTAACTACTTTTAAACTTCTTGATCACATTTCATGCCCCATTACAGGCACTGAACACTGCTGAGACTGGTCAAAGTCCTCCAACATCCTTCAAGTACTCTATATAACCGGACCTGTCTCACTACTTCCATCATTTCTGCTCTTTTGAATTAGCGCTATTTTATATATCCCTCAACCTCTCCCAACATCTTAATCACCACCGCTGTGTCCTTACACATTTGGTAGAATTTCTGGGTGGAAAAGGGTTACATTCCATCCAAGTATGTCTTAAACTGCTGTGTTCTTCCAGAAAGATTCCACTAATTACATGTCTTTTACTCCTGGAGAACTGTGAGAAATCACCCTCTAACCCTGCGATCCCCACCCCTTTATTCTCAACACCCCCCACTGGAGCTCAGTAATTAGCTTAATTAATTACAGCTTTACCCACTGTTCCAGGGCTAATCCCATTACCCTATCAAAGTTATTACCACAAAAGTTTTTTTTCTTTTGTCAGCATATTAACCTTACCACTTCAACCCACCACCCTGCTTCTGAGAAAGGTGCTCAGGAGGGGAATTAATGCTTCTGTTCTGTTGAAGACTTAACTGCTCAACAGTGGGAGGAGGGAATGAAGGATTATGGGAAAGTGTAGATGTGACTGGGCAGGAGACAGGATCCCATTCCTCCCACACTGCCCGATGTTTTGATATCTTTACTCAACCATGGAGTCACCAAATTTGTTTTGCTACCAAAACTACCTGCTGAGCTCTGAGAGTGCATTTTAACAGCACTCACTTATGGTGAATCAGTAACTCAGAACAGTAATGTGGAACTACAAAAGTAATATTGCCTAAAGATGGTGGGACTGAGAAATAACAGAAAATGAATGCTTTATATATACACAGTTTTACATTTACTAAATAAAGTCTATATAATTTCTGTCCATTTTTTTATTTCTATTTCCTCTTACAATTCAAGTGGCTCACCACTTTCATAGATTTCACAAGTCTACCTAAAAGATACAGCTTTCACTGAATCATGCAATACAGTAAACACCCAAACATCCAACTACTGCTTTTTTATGGCAAAATATATTTCGGTTAAAAATCAAAATGAAAAATTAGAAATAAATAAAAAAACCAAACAAAAAAACACATCAACATTCACATTCCTTTAATTTTGCTGTTTTTGACAACATAGTGACAGTTTTTACTGTATGATTGTTCAGATGTTGAATGTAATATTTACAATAACAGTTCTGTGTATTTGGTTACTGTAAGCTTTACATAATTTAGTCTGTATCTATAGTTTAAACACTTTATGTCAGACATGAGTAAGATTTACATGCTTGTGAACTATTACTCCACAAACATAACATTTATGGTAAATGAATAACTGAGTATCAGTCCTGAAAAAAAAATGCATCAAAGCTATGCACCATGATTTGACCATCTACAGGGCTAAGTGTTTCCAGTCACTGAGCACCCACATCCACTGATCATCAAGTTTTAGTCTCATTGTGCCTTTTAGCTCAAAAACTATACTTCTTGGTGAAAAAAAATACTTCTGAATTTGAGCTATAAACTCTAGAACTAGTTTGCATTATGCATTATGGGCTTATGTCTGCCTTCATGCTTCATGTCTGTACAACTTACGGTTTGCACAATTTAAAGAAGAATGGATAAGAACACTGAGACTAAGAGGAAAAGGAAGATAAAAGGTAAGAGGAAGAGAAAGAAGAAGAAGAAAAAAAAGAAGAAACCTAACAATTATAACAGGATTCCAGCACTTAATGCTTGGACCCCCTAATAAAAGTCACAACTGGCACTATAAGTGAGAAAAACATACTTCTGCACAAATGAGTTTCATCTGCATTTGTCATTTAATATGAGTCACAATAATGAGGCAGCAGTGAGCAAGCCTTTCAAAAACATAGCTCAAGGCCTTCACAGTGTTTTTCTGACAATTATAAAAAAACATATTGCACCTTGGTGGGAAAATAATCCCATGCCATGGGAATAGCATTACACCCAGTAGCTGACAAGCAAGATCAAATTTTCCAGCTGTGCAGTGGTCAGGCCAGTGAGAAAGAAAGAAAGAAAGAAAGAAAGAAAGAGAGAAAGAGAGAGAGAGAGAGAGAGAGAGAGAGAGAGAGAGAGAGAGAGAGAGAGAGAGAGAGAGAGACAGAGAGAGAGACAGAGACAGAGACAGAGAGAGAGAGAGAGGGAGCGATCCAGAGAGGACTTCATTTTCCCAGGGCTTACTTTATATACCAGGGGAAAAAATGAATCACGAGAGAGAAAGGGAGAGAAGGTTGTGGGGGGGGAGAGAATACATCACGTGGGGCCTGTTTACAACGTAGTTAGACTCTTATCAGGTTAAATCACAAATTGCAATTGCATCAGAATTTCAACATGGCGACGGGATATAAGGTGAATTAATGTTAATTAAAAAGCTTTGTTATCTTTTCTTTACCACTTTTAAAGGCTATGAGCAATTCTCTCAGATACTCCCCTCCTATGCTTTGCCATTTCACACAATGGATTCATCTCAGCTACATGATTGACATGAGGCTTTTTTAATGCAGGAACAAAGTTCTGGCACATCATAAGCATTGATTTTATCTTGTATGTGTGAAGAAAATGAAATCTGAGAGTAGAAGACATTTAGAAAAACATTTGTAACCTTCAAAAAATGCTACACAGCTATGGCACTCTGCTCCTCCACAGCCCGAAGGCCAAGAAAAAGGTCAACCACACACAGTTGTTTACATAAGTGGATGAAGGCTAACAGTGACGAGTTATATTTCAGGCTCTGTCAGCTCAGATATTGCATGCCTTTTGACATTACTTCCTGCCCAGTGAACAGAACTTATTTAGGCTGAGAAAAAGGTAGGGCAGGTATACTAAAGCACATTGTTAACACCCAAACATATTTAGCAATGCCAGTGTGGTGATATGTAAACACATGCAAGCAGTCGAAATTAATATAAAAATGTGCCACAACTTGGTAAACTTTTTAAAGCTAGCTGCCGACAAAGCAGGCTTTTTTGCCCAGAATCCAAGAAGGCAAATGTTGGCACAGCGTCTGGGAGAACCAGAACAGAATATGTTGAACAATCCACTGCACACAACCTTGATGATCTATCTGTCTCTCTCTCTCAAACAAACACACAAACGCAAGTACACATATTCTGATACAGCATCTACAATGCAGGTGTAATGTTTCAGGCCAGGGAATGTGGCACACATTCTCCATCTTTCAGCAGTGCACATACTGATACACATACATTCACTCAATTACAGCAACACATACATTAGCACACAAGACATTAAGGCCTAGTCATGCTTCCACAAAGTACAATATGACTGGCCTCAAAAGCAGACCTAAAAAACAGACACCATTGTTCAAGTTCAACTCTGGAAGCTGTTCAGGGGCAGAGTAAGCAAATATGTAAACAAATAAAAACAAACTTAAAAAAAACTTAGAAGTGAAATACGCTTATTATTATGTGTTGTACAAGCCATACACATATTTTTTTGTTGCTTTCATAATCTTCCTTTATCTGTTAAATGATTATTAACATGCTCTTTGCCGGTAACATCCCTGTCTGAGTTCTGCTGAACAGATTCAACTGCTGCTTTATATGGAACATCTTCAACATTCACAGTGCTCTGCATGTTTGATTAAATGTTACAGTTCTGAGAAAAGCATAAATCACTTCCTCGCAGCTGCTGCATCTGGGCGTGGGGGAGCATATGCTCTCTCATGCTTTCTCCCTTATCCTCCACTCTCTTTTTCTACAATTATAAAGCCCACCCTGGAACACACCACCTTCTTTCAGGGAAGATCCAAGGAACACTTGCAGGTTAAGCAAGACAGTGCTAGCGTCATACACTGTCATATCATTCACCCCACTACCACTGTTATTGCTGTATTAAGATATTCCTTACTAACAAATATTCAAGGTCACCCAAAATGTGAACCTTTAGGACAATAATCTCCTGAGGGTAAAAAAAAAAAAAAAAAAAAATATATATATATATATATATATATATATATATATATATATATATATATATATATATATATATATATATATATATACACACTTCTCAAAAAATATCTCAATGGGAAAAAAATCATGCTGAATATCTTTCCTCATAAATACTGGGTAATCTGTTAGGAACGAAAGGATGCCACATCGTTTGATGGAAATGAAAATGATCACCCTACAGAGGGTTGAATTCAAAGACACCCTAAAAATCAAAGCGAAAGAATGATGCAGCAGGCTCGTCCATTTAACCCAAATTCCATTGCAGCAACTCAAAATGGTACTCAGTAGTTTGTATGGCCTCCACATGCTCCTAATGAGATGACGGACAGTGTCCTGGGGGATCTCCTCCCAGGTCTGGACCAGGGCATCACTGAGCTCCTGGACAGTCTGAAGTGCAACCTGGTGGCATCGGATGGACCGAAACATAATGTCCCAGAGGTGTTGTATTGGATTTAGGTCAGGCGAGCCGGTGGGCCAGTCAATGGTATCAATTCCTTCATTCTCCATGAACTCTCGCCACATGAGGCCGGGCATTGTTGTGCACCAGAAGGAACCCAGGACCCACTGACATCAGTATCACTGATGATACTGATACTGACCACCAAACTGGTCATGCTGAATCATGTTGCAGACGGCATAACATTCTCCACGGCGTCTCCAGAGCCTGTCAAGTCTGTCACATGTGCTCAGGTAAAACCTGCTCTCATTTGTGAAAAGCACAAGGCGCCTGTGGCGGATCTGCCAATTCTGGTGTTCTGTGGCAAATGCCAATCCAGCTCTACGGTGCTGGCCAGTAAGCACAGGGCCCACTACAGGACTCCGGGCCCTCAGGCCGCCCTCATGAGGCCTGTTTCTGATTGTTTGGTCAGACACATTTACAGCAGTAGGGTCTGGCAGTGCTCATCTTGTTCCTCCTTGCACAAAGGAGCAGATACCGGTCCTGCTGAGGGGTTAAGGACCTTCTACAGCCTTGTCCAGCTCTCCTAGAGTAACTGCCTGTCTCCTGGAATCTCCACTGTACTCTTAAGACTGTGCTGGGAGACACAGCAAACCTTGTGGCAATGGCACATATTGATGTCCCATCCTTCAGTAGTTGGACTACCTGTGCAACCTCTGTAGGGTCCAAGTACTGCACCACGCTGACCCAAGTCAACTGCAGAACTAGTGAAAAATCAGTCTGAAAAGATGAGGGGGGACAAAATGTCAATGACCTCGTCCTTTTAAACCATTCCTGTTTTGGGGGATGTCTCACTGTTGCTCCTCTACTGCACCTGTTGTTTCATTAACACCAAAGCAGCTGAAACTGATTAACGGCCCTCCCTACTACTTAACTGACCAGATCAGTTGAACTGAGTTGATGCTATACTATATACTATTCCTTTATATTTTTGAGCAGTGTATATATATGTGTGTGTGTATATATATATATATATATATATATAATAAACACACATGAGTTCAAAATTAAGTACGTTTATTTTGCGGAAAAGGCAATGATCAAAATGAGAGAATAGCAATGACTGCAGCGAACTAAATTTTCTGAAGGTTTGAATGACTTCAGCACATCTGTGGCCACAGGACACCACTAGTCTTTCACACTGCTTTGGTGTGATTTTGGTCCACTCTTCTTCCAGTCTTCTCCACAGTCGGTGAGTGTAATGGTTTCTTTGTCGCCAAACATTTTCCAGAGGTTTTCTATTGGGTTTAAATCAGGGCTCTGGGCTGGCAATTTCATTATTTCAGTTTTTTCAGTTTCAAAGAAATGCCATTTTGTTGTATAACTGGGGGCCCTTTCCTGCATAAAAATTGCTAGTTTACTGGTGATAAACGCAGGGAAGGAACCACATGTTGTGGAAGAAGGTTCTAATAAACATTTGCATCCATGTAGGTGTATAAGAGGCCCAACTCGTGTTGCCAAACACACTCCCCAAACCATGACACTTCCTTCTCCACCTTTCACTGACTTCTTTACACACTTTGGATTCAGTCTTCCTGAGTTAAACAACGAACATAATGTTTCCCATCTGAGTCAAACATATTAAATTTGCTCTCATCACTGAAGTGAACTTTGGTTCGCTTTTCCTCTGTCCACACAACATGCTCCTCAGCAAAGGTTAGTGTAACCTTTTGATTCTTTCTGCTAATGAGAAGTTTGGTTACTGCAGTGTGGACTTTTAGTCTGAATGATCTTAAACGCTGAGACACTGTATGATGAGGCAGATCCTTATCCTGTTCAGTGCTGAACTTGAATGAGTTTGTGACATGATGCAATGTTCTAGAAACCACAGATTTGAAATGGCCAACCTCTCTTGCTATGACTGATAGAGTAATCCCTTTGGCTTTATCTGGATAACCTGTTGCTGAAGTCAGTGAAAACTGGAAAGTTAGGCTGCTTTTTATATAGGGTTTGTCAGATAATTAAGGAAATTAGCACCTGATGCCATATTGACACCAAGAACCTATGTATAGGATCAGTGTATTCAAATATCTAAATTAGGTTTTTAATACTCTGTTTCAGAATATATGTAACTCATGTAACATGTTTAAAAATATGGGTTTAAAAGTCTGGATCAATTATGTTGGTCAATTCACCACAAATGGTTGACAATGTAATTTTGTAAAAAATAAAACATTTTCTCTCTAAGCGCAAGTGTACTCGAGTGGAAGGGTCTACCACATAAGCCTCAAACATCACAAGAAAAACCTAGAGGGACAGCTAAGGATCTGCATCTGTTGTTGTTGAATATGACTAGGTTCAGTCTCCCATAGGAAAAACCCTGAACGAAAGTTTTGAAAACAAAAACCTTAGTGTGAAGCTGTTTGTCAACCGAAGACCTTGGCTTACAATACTTACAATAACAGAAATTTTGTACAGCAAATTGCCAGGGTGTCTGGCTGTTACTTAAAACTTCAAAAACAAATATTCAAGAAATATGCATGTTCAAGTGGAAAGGTCGAAATTAATTTAAATTAAAATGCCATGGTATTCTGATTCTGATTTTGTTTCCAAAAATGAGAAAACCCCCAAAAATCACAGAACAGAGCAGCAGTGGATATAAGATAATAAGCAGCATTTCAAATGCCTTACTAGTTGTTAAGGATATAAACAATATTTCCTTCAAAAATCCTAATTGTCAAAACAATTATCTTAATATTAAAGTAAATTGTTTCTAAATAAGATCTCACAAGGTATCACAACTACAAGTCAAGGTACAGTCGCATTTTAGAAGGCATTCATGTAGAAATGTAGATAATTCTGAAGGGTTAACAAGCTTTTTTTTCTTACAATAATTGTATTTAAAGATATGGCACTATGTGCAATAAACTCCAAGAGTTTTTTCTCTGTTGAAGTGTGTTCGCACATTGGGTAGTAAGTAAAGGTAACACTTCATGAGACTGGTCCTGCTACTTGTTATTTATTCATCATATTAATTTCAGATTACTTATTTCAGAAAACTCACATATGTGCAGACACTTAAAATGGTCATCCAACAGGGAAAAAAGGGGGGATCTATCTGCTGTGTCCCTTTAAATTAAAAGAATATATTGTATTGTAAAGGGTTACACTGAGAATGAAATTACCATCTGCCCCGATGTCCATAAAAAGAGGTTTTTCAAAGACAGGCTTCTCAGATCCTTCTGTGATAAATTCAGCTCCTTTAATTGTGTTTAATTTATTAGTGTGTTCCAACCTCCAGCTTGTTAAAGCCAAACAGATTGGTCTGGGTCTACAGGAGTTTAGGGAGTGCACAACTCCCATTTTCTAAGTAAATTGGAATTTCTTTTTAATTCACTGGTAAACAATTAAATCCAAACCAGATGGAGGTGGCGGAATTCAAAGGCAGAACATTTTCGTTAAGAGACTTTGTGAGCAAGAGATTAGAACACGTGTTAAGAAACTCTGAAGCAGTCTGGGAATTATTTAAATGTCATTTCAAGGTAATTAAACTTAACAATTTGAACAGCACTTTGAGGTTGACTTTAGGAGAGAAAAAAGAAAAAGAACAGGAAAGAAAAAGAGACACAGAGAGAGGGTTAGAGAGAGAAAGAGAGATAGAAAGAAAGGGAGAGGGAGAGGGAGAGAGAGAAAGAGAGAGGGAGAGAGAGACAGACAGACATGTAGGGAAAGGAGGGTTCCAAACACATCTGGCTTCTTTGGGACGTTCCCACTCCAAGCAAACGACATGGCTGGAGTTATGCATAAGATTATGAAAAAGATTATTATATGGTGTATAAAATATGTGAGAAACATTAAAAGATATTACAGACCGGCCGAAAAACTAAGTGCTTTTGTAATGCATAATTGAGGTATTAGGTAATAAACATAAATATTCCCTGTACAGCTGCATTTTTCAGAGAACAAACCCAATGAACAGTACTAAAGCAGCTGAGGCTCAGCTCCACATTATGGGCAGTCGTGGGCTGGAGGTTAGGGAACCAGCCTTGTGACCGGAGGGTTGCCGTTTTGATTCCCTGAACTGACAGTAACGACTGAGGTGCCCCAGAGCAAGGCACCTAACCCCCAACTGCTCCACGGGCGCCATGGATGGGCTGCCCACTGCTCCGGATAAGTGTGCTCACTGCCCCCTAGTGTGTGTGTTCCCTTGTGAGTGTGTATGTGGGGGTTTCACTTCACGGATGGGTTAAAATGTGGAAGACAAATTCCTCTGTGTGAAAAATCACAATTGGCACAAAATGGTATCTTACTCTTAAAATCTAAATCATTACGAGCCTGAGATCGTCTGGGTCTTATAGTAAAGACCAGGGCATTGAGGATGTTTCAAAAAGTTCATTAAGGCCTCTGGCATGTCTCGGTGTTTAGATGCATAAATGATGACATGTAAACTGTAAATTATGTTGACAAATAAAATGTAAATCTAAATGTGAAACTTCAAATTCACAACTCAAGATGTCATTATTATTCAACTTTATTTATACCTCATTGCAGGAACAGCATTGTAAGTACTGATACATGCATAAAATGTATGTGTGTGTCATGTTTTTTCTTCTCCGTCTTACTCTTTCTCTCTTTCTGTCTCTCTCTGATCATGGCCTACATGTTGCTCCAAATGCACAGAGGCAGCACAACCACATGGGACTGAATAATCGCATTTGATCTTCTTGCCAAGCACTGAAGCTCTTCCCAGACGTCACTATTAAACTCTGTGCTTTCGCTAGGTTCGTGGGAGCAAGGTTCATAACTGAGTGATAGGAAGCCCTTCAACATATTGGATGAAAGGTCATGACCTCTGCTGGGCCTCTCACAGAGACTAACATGCATTGTGTGGGTGGGGAACAAATGTTTGTACCACATTAAAATAAGTCAAGAAACAAATTACAGTGAACAATAATTAACCCTCTGACAGTGCTGTGCCGTTGTTTGAGAGAGAATGCTGAAGTGCAGATAAAAGTGGGGGACCACAATGAATGTGTGACAGCAAAAGCACTGAGCTGAAGACCTCACTATGTATTATAACATAAATGTTTTATATGCAGAAAGGAAGAAAGATGTAGAACAACAAACAAAAAGGAAAAAATAAGGATTGGAAGTTTGTGAACCCTAGACCTTTCTGCATAAATATGATGTAAATAATAATCAGAAAGTCAGAAGTCCTAAAGTAGATACAGAAAACCCCATTAAAAAAGGACGGCAAAAAAAATTATTCTGTTTCTTAAGGTAAATGATTCAGTAATTCATATCTGTTAGGGTTAAAGTATGTGAACCTGTACTTTCAGTGTCTGGTGTGACCCCACTATGTAGCAACAACTGCAGCTAAACGTTTTCAGTAGATGTTGATCTGTCCTGCACATTGGCTTGGAGGAATTTTAGCCTGTTAATGTGTACAGAACAGCTCCAACTCTGGGGTGTTGGTGAGTTGCCTCACATGAACGAATCACTTCCTTGTCCTTCCACAACATTTCTGGAGGATTGAGGTCAGGACTTTGAATTGGCCACTCCAATTAATTTTATTCTTCTTCGACTGTTCTTTGGTAGAACCACTTGTGTGCCTAGGGTTGTTATCTTGCTCAGTGACCTATACCCTCCTGAGATCCACATTAAGGGCAGATTGTCTGACATTTTCTTTTAGAATTTGCTGGTATCATTTAGAATTCATTGTCCTTGCCAAGATACACCAAACAGGCCCGAACTATGATACTACCATTGCCATGTTTCACAAGTGTCATAAGGTTATTTTGCTGGAATGCAAGGCTTTCCTTTATTTAAGCATAATGCTGGACATTTTAAACAAAAAGGTATATATGTTGGTCTCATTCATCCACAAAACATTTTTCCAACAGCAGTCTGGCTCATTCACGCAATCTTTATCAAACTGCAGACAAGCAGTAATCTTTTTTCGGAGAGCAAGTTTCTCCTTGCAACCTTTCCAAGCATACCACTGTTGTTTAGTCTTCCTCCTGATGGCATCATGAACATTAACCACTGTAATAGAGGCTTTAAGCTGTTTAGAAATTACTTCCTTTGTGACCTTGCAAACTATTATATGTCTATATCGTGGAGTAAGGAGTTGATGGACCCCTCCTAGAAAGGGTAACAGTGGTCTTGAATTTCCTCCAATTGCACACATTCAGTCTGAACTCTATAGATTAACGGTTTATGTTCTGAGCTTCTCAGAAATGTTCTTTGCCTGTGCCGTAACACACTTATGAAGCTTTCACCTTAAAATTAACTGGTAATCCTAGAGGTTCACATACTTTTACCAATCATTAGTATAAAATATTGGAGCGTTTTCATATTGGATCATAAGTAAATTACCAAGTATAATAATTGTGTCCCATTTTTTTAACCAGGTTCCCTTTATCTACTTTAAAGACTAATGTGAAAATCTGAATTAGTTTCAGGTCATATTTATACAGAAATATAGAAAATTGTAACAGGTTCACAAACTTTTAAGAAATACAGAGGATGAGTGTGAAAGTATAAAAGTATGTGGGTGTGTGCAGGAATTTGTACTCACCAGAGTTGCGGCAGTCTCCAGCAGATTGTGGGATCTGCAGGGAGAAGGTAAGCAGGTCTGGTGCGAGCAGAGACTGTGGGCGGCGGCTCTCCATCAGCCACTGCTTGCTATACAGCTCCTGGGTGTCAGAAGGGCCCTGTAGCACAACCACCACCTGCTCCCTCTGTCCCTCACTCACACCTGTAGCACAAAACACAGAGATAACATGTAAAACAGCAATGTGCAGGCAATATAACACATAGTTCATACAAAAGCCACTTCAAATACAACTACATAACACACACAATCCCCAAAAAACAACCCAATCAGCACACAACACACATGCTGGCACTCTCCAAAGTGAGAAACATACCAGTGCCCTGCAGTAAAAATGTAAATAATTATTTAGACATTCTGATTGTAATTTAATTTACAATCATAAAATAAATAAATCTAAATAAACACAGAACACACACAGTTTTTCCTGGCATGTGTTTTTTTGAGCTACTTAAATAGACGCCTAGAGCGCATCTACAGAACTTTAAAAATGTGTAGAGCTCTATAGCGCTACTAACTTGGCTCACAAGTTTCATGCAGAAATTATAAAACAGCAGGGCTAGCCAGATTACCTTTTAGAAGTTAAGTGGCTCAAGGAGATCTAGCATGCCCTCAACTCCACCAGCAGAGCCCTCACAGAAAGGCACACGTCTACGGTCTTGATGATATATGTGAAGTTACATAGTCATAAAGCTATAACTAATTCTAAGGCTTCATCACATGGGCCCCCAATCAGCATGTGAGTGAATTCATCTATTATCATGAGCCATCACACTATTTAGATCACAAGGTGCTCTCATACTATTACTACATGTAATGAATAAGGTTACATCCGAGGGGGATGAGCCTTTTTATACAGTGTTTATTTTAAAATAACCTTCTACTTACTGTTCTGAACTCGCACAGCCTTGTCAGTTACAAATGTACCGTAGTGTTTAGTTGAGTCTACGTAATTTTTTTTTTCTTTAGATAAAATGCACAGGTCTGCGGGTTCATTGACAGAGTATTTATGGTAAACTGAGAATGTTGCTGATGTCATTCAAATTTGCTAATAGTGAAGTAAAAGGAACATTGACATCTCAGGGAGTCATCATGTATTTACTAAGTTCTGGCTCTTTCTTTTAGTTACGCTGTCAATACTTAGTTACTGCTGCACTCTGTCGAAAAAATATATTAAATTCTGTTCTCAGTCACTCCTAACTGTGTGTGTTTCATTGCTAAACTACTGTCCATCCTATTTGGTGCTACGGTGTTGCCTCTTCTGGCAAAAATAAGGTTTGTAGCTGACGTTCAGACCTCTGTGCAGTCCATCATTGACTTTAAACTGTAACAGTGTTTAGTTCCACTCACCCAGTGTCCTGGCACACACTTTAACAGCTCCCAGTGTCCCCGACGCACACCACACTGCAGCCTTCTGACACACCTTCAGCTCGACGCTTTGAACTGACACCTCCAACGTGGGAGTTGTGCTCACACACTTACCCCCTACGGAGACAAATTTACAATCACTGGTCATTAATAATTCCAAAGTCTTAAGACTGCAGCAGCAATGTGTAGCTCTAACTTACACAGCTTTGCTTACAGTAGCAAAGACTCATTAGCCCCTAGTGGGGATTAAACCTGTGGAAAACCATCTAGAAAACATTCAGTTCAACTTTTTTTCCCCTGCATCATAGTGGAAAAGTGCATTACCAATTCTTCCTTATGAAATCCATGTTTAAAAGAAAGAGTCCATTCATTTAATTTTGGCCAAACAAGACTACAATTAAAAACTTTCAAACAAAAAACAAAGCACCAGTCAGTACAACAAGACCTTTTAAATATTGACTGAAGCATTATTATTATTATTACTTTTTTTATAAGCTTTAAAGACACAAGAGAGCAGTCACACTCTGAGCTCACACCTGTCTAGAACACCAGGGATCTGCTGTCACTAAAATTCTACGAGGAAAGTTATAGTTGGGATTAGCAGTGTGATGGAGTTCGTGTTAGTGTGTCCAAGCTTGTACAAAAGAAGGCTTCTATTTCTGTTGCTTCCTGTCTGTGTGCGGCTCATCTGCACATTTAGAAGATGAAAGCAAGCAGAAAGACTGTAGCAGCCAGTACTGAATGGTGTTTGTGTACACACACACACACACACACACACACTTTTGGACAAAGCTTCCTATTGACATTGGTAATGTGTAATCATGTACTCAAACTTAAATGCACTAACAACAACCATACTACCTGATAACCTGCGACAAGCCAAGCAAATGAACAAACAACTCAAGCTGGGAGTGAATGAGGGTTCATATAGAAAAAATTGTGGAAAACGTCACAACAAGTTAGACACAAATTAGCTTAGCATTTTCCGCCTCGGTATACTCCTGCCAGGCATACACTAAACACAATTACACAATAACTGGTTCCCCAAAACTATAAGAAGAGCAAAACAGAGGAAAGCTCCATTTGATGACTCAGTTGTGAGATATAAACACAATTAATTTGTTTCTGTAAAATAGTCTGTAGAGAAACCATCCTGCTATTCATTTTAGAGCACAGTGTTACCAAAAGCAGGGAGTGACAAAAAGCAGCTAGGCCACTGAGAAACTAAATCTGGCTGTGATGTCATGGTAATTACATCTATATATATATAAACCTAGTAAAGAGTTATTGTGATATTGTATACTTTTACACTTTTTGTTTACTTTTTATTTGGTTTATTTACTTCTGCTAGTATCACATATGGCACAAAATGAAAACATAAAAACAACTACAAAATATAGCCACAAACGGGGTCCAAGCTTTCTTTGAAAATTAGCTTAACATTGCTATATTGGCTCGGGCCCCTTAGAGACATGCAGGTAGTTTTGTACACAGATGTGTGACTCGCAAAGTTGTTTAGTTATCAAGGTTTACCTCTTTAATTTGCATGCCATAATAAGGTTCAGTGTACACATAAGTGTCTTTTTTGACATACAGGAACAGTGAATGTATGAGAATTTGTCTAAAGGTCACCAGATGTTATGATTAATGACCAGGGGCCTTCCACACAGCTGTATGCTAAGTATTATTTAGATGGACCTTTTGACCTCTGCAGTCATTGAAAGAATCAAAGTCCAAAATACCAAACAATTAGTGCCATTTCCAACATAACATGCAATTATAGTTATGCAGGTTAGAGAACTAAATCAAATGAGGCCATATATTCATCAGTACACTTCATAGTATAAGGGCAATTGGATTTGTAATAATTTTTCAGGTTGCTCTAAGGCCTATTTGAACCAATTTCTTTTAATTATTTACCTAGAGACTCCACAGAGTAATTCTAGATGGATTTTTAAAAGGCTAGGGTTAATACACAGAGACCCAGTTCAACATTTGCAGTTTGAAAACAGTTGAAGATGGTACAAAATAATACATTTTTCAAATTGCAACGTTATTTGGATTACTGTACTGCATGACATAAAAGCAGTGATGTGACTATCAGTAAAATTAAGTAGATGTAATATGTAAATACTTTATTTTCATGAATAGCAAGAATGAGAATTGTTTGAGATTATTTTCAGAATTTTTGGACATAAATCCTAACACTAGTTTGTAAAAGAAAAGCAAGGCAAGTTTATTTGTATTGCACCTTTCATACACAAGAGCAATTCTAGCGCTTTACATGAAAGGGAGAAAATTCAAAGAAATAGAAACAAAATAAAAGTAAAATAAATCAAAAAGGTTTGTCATATTATGCAAATGAGCAAATTATGCAAATTAGCAAACATCAAAGTGGGCGGAGGTAATAATCAACATCGCAGTTTCATTTGTTTTGTCCCAAGGAACCAGGAAAAAAATGTATTTTCTCTGTCAAAATTTCCATGACCAATCACTGGGGCCAAACGAGAGTGGGAGGGAATACTACCTACAGAGATGTTCCTGCCCACTTCCACCCCAGGCTGCCAGATATGACAAATTGGCAGGCAAACACAACATGCTGTAGCCATGGAAGCAAGCAAACAAACTGGATTGACAGAGATACCCAACATGTAAGGACTGTGTCAGTGTCAGATAGGTTTGGCTAACTTTAGCTAGTGCATCAGTACTACTGGAGGGGATGGACATTTTAAGTCATTTTAACATTTAAGTACTTCAAACTCTGGGGTCCATCTGCAGTTGGGTTATTGAGGTAGTGAGTTTTGAGACAAAGTCAGTAAACTGATCCCTGCCAACTACGGCTGCCATACCAAAACATGCCAGCATTAACTCTCATCAGTCACTCTGGAGAGACTCTATGTAGAATAGGTTTACAAATGTAATTACTCTATACATCAAAAGAATGTTCTCAATCAATAGATGTGGCCACATTTTGCCACCTCTACTACTAGAACCTGCACTCTCTCTGTTGCCTTGTCTCTCAATCCTCTGCCTCTAGTACCACTAGGACCTGTACTTTCTTCTCCTCCTCCCGTCCCTGCCACTCTTCCTCTAGCTGGTCCTTTCCGTCCTCTGCCTCTCCTATTAGCATGACCTGACCAGCACTCACTGTCTTAGGACTGGTTTGGGGCTGCAACTAGGAACAACAATTTGCTACTAATCTGAAAAAAAGTGAACTGTTTTATACATTATCTATTTAAAAAAGATACTGGGGTCTAGAAAATAGTAAATCCAACTAAAACCAATTCAACTTCTGTAGTTTGGTATGGAAAGTTGCAAAAATGTTTCAACCTGCAGTAAGAGTCATGGTTTAGTGTGGATCTAAATACAGATGTTCACACATTAAAATGGAAAGTCTGATGAGTATATACCAAATAAGGTAGTTGTGACAACGAACCAAGTATAGTAAGGAAGCAGTAAGAAATATTAAAACTAACATACTAAATTTAAATTAGATGTGGGTGTAATCCGGTTGTCAGAATTATAGCTGTACAGAAGCTGGGAAAAAAACCCCACTATTCTTAAATGCAATGCTACTTGATTTAAAATAACTAACGGAGCAGCTAGATAATGTATTCAAAGTAAGCTACTCCTTTTTATTATCAGTATGCATATTGGCAAGTACCATGTACAAGAGGCAGCTCAGCAAGAGCCAATGCACTCCATTTTTCTCCTTTTCTTGCTTGTTACTTTCAGTAGTCTACTCAGACTGGTGGCTGAGGTCTGAACAGGGCAAGAAATGCACCTCCGTGTAAGTATACAGTCATCCGGGGCAGGTGCAGAGGTGCATAAACACACAGCTGGGGGTCGAAAAGGTCAGACACCCCATCAAACACCTAAAGGCTAAACCCCAACAGCTGCCTCTGCCATCTCTCTCTCTCTTTTTCTTTCACACAGAGTCATGAAAACTAGTACTTACGATTGGAGAAAAAAAAAAAAAGTCTTTCTACACAACACCAAATGTGAGAGTGTGTGTGTGTGTGTTTGTGCGTGTGTGCCTGTATGCACCACCTTTCCTTCCCACTGACAAAAAGGCATAAAAATATTACTTTGCCATACATATTTCCTTCTGACTAGTAATTTTCTAAGTGGTATAATGCTTCTAAAATATACCTTCTACAACAACATTATTAATCAATCATTTAATCAATCGACCAACCTAACTTATTTAAACTAGGGCCACACCGAGGGTTACCCTCATTTACGATGTAACTGGACATTTAAAAAGCAAGGAATAAAAAGAGTAAAAATAAATTTTCCTATTAATACAGTCACAAGCGGCCATTAGCAGGTACTAGCACGTATCAGCCCAATGATGCCTTCAGCAGTTTTGACAAAAGAAGCCTCAGAAGGCTTAAAGCAGTTCAGACCTTATTTACAGACAAGGGAGGCAAAACTTAAGGGAAGTGGACATTTATCAACCTGCCTTCATTTGCCCTAAATAATGAGCAGTGGTCTTTTAATACGATATAGGCTGAGACTTAAATGTACAGATATTTAGAGCATGGATTAAAATGTAAAAGCATTTATACACATACATATACAAATATATACACAGTTCAATTTCTGAAACAGCTGTTTTTGCAATGTTGTTTGGTTCTCAAAGCATAACCCTTTGATATGCATGACATTGTTGGGCCCGGTGTACACATTAGGAGTAAGAGAAAAGAGTTGTTTAGGGTCTTAGATTATTTGAATGGTAAATGATTGACAGTTAAAGGTAAAAAAAAATAAAAATAAATAAAAGTCAAAATTGTTTGGATAATTATTTACCTAGAAACTCCACAGAGCAATCATAGAGCAATATTGAAAAGTTAGGATCAAACCTCAGTTAGCAAACAGTTAAAGACGGATAAAATATGAAATATGCATTTGTAATAGCAAAATTGTTTAGACCACTGCATTACATGATGGCTAAACCAGTATTGTAACCACAAGTAGAAATGTGTAAATAAAGGGTTATAAGGGTTATAAACACTTTATTTTTTATGAATAGTGCCCTTAAGTAGCCAATCGTATCAAAAACTTCATTGGTTGTTAGAAAGAATGCCTATAAAAACTCAAGTTTTATGCTCATTGCTTAATGTTAAGCCTGTCAAATGCCTACTGAAAGCTGATTTGCATATTACGCAAATTTGAAAAAGAAAAAAAAGAAAAAGTAGGCAAAGCTTAATGGTCCAAATTAAAATGTGATTTGTCTTGACCCAAGGAATCAGGGGAAAATGTCATTTTGTGTGGCAAAATTTCGGTTTAGGAGATATAACCCATAACTTTTTTTGGTTTGTTATAGTGTGCTATAGGGTGGAGTTAATATGAGATTATACAAGTGAGAAAAGAACAGTGGTTGAAAATATGTGGACATTCATACATAGCATGCATACGAACATGTTGGACATATATCCAAAACCAAAACAATTCATCTGGATTTGTCTGTTCAGGAAAAGCTGTCCACAAATTTTTGCAGTGTCTGTGAGAGCAGAAATTAAAGTAAAAGAGCAAGCTTGCAGCACTATAAAGGACTTGGACCTCTCAGGTGGAAATATGTAACTGCATGCAACACTTGAAAGAACATATGCTGTGCTTTGGATCCTAATAAAAACGAATTTCATTTTAGACTTTACATGGTGACTTGCAGCCATGCACGCACATCTTATTTATTTAATGTGTTATTTTCTCCATGCTCAATAATTCTTCTTCTTCCAAATAAAAAAAGCATATATATTACATAATGCTGCTTTAACTGTGAAAAGCTGTATTGTAAACCAACTAATATATTGGTTGGAAATTTAGAGTTTATATACGGATTATAAATGAAGTAAAATTCAATCTTATGTTAACAATGAGATGAGCTCTTTAAAGAAACAAATTCAACAGCCAGTAGAACAATTGCCCACAGTCAATTAGACTCTTTTCATTCTCATTCTTTCATTCCAATAGTATGCAAGTGTGTGTTTGGACAGAGAGCAAGAGAGAGCAGTATTAAATAAAGGATTCCACTGATGGATGACAGCACTGATCAAGTAAGATGAAAGAGTGATGTCAACTGTCATCTTGTGTGTGTACAAAAGGAAGTGAGAGTGTGAGTTAGCAAGGGTGAGAGATGGAGAGAGAAATAGAAGGAAGAAGAGAGATTCAGGAACAACCATCAGGCTGAATAAAGTCACCTAGTCTGTTCTGCATATGCAAAAGCCTGCAACCAGGGCAGCCAGAAACACCGCTGGTTCTCATCACTCTTCTTTCTCTCACTAGCAGTTTGATATGTGTGATGTAAGACTACTTTGTATGTGTATGTGTCTGGATCAGTTTAAAACCCCATCATGCTTCCAGGCTGTGAGGACTAAGGGCCTGGGCTAAAAAAATGTCATCTTATTCACTCTTCAGTGTTGCAGTGAGCCCTCAGATCTTAGGAAGTTGTTCAGTTTATTAGTTTTATTCTACCCTCATATCAATCTGAGAAACAAACTGGGTGACAACACACAAACACACACCCAAGTTTGCATGTTCACAGTAATAGCTATTCTAGATCAAGGGTCTGTGTAGGTCAGGTGACCCTAAAGAGGTCTTTAATTTATGAGCAAAATGTGTGTTTAATTAAAAAAAAAACTAGACAGGCTAGTCTTAGGTGTTTTTCGGGCTGTTACAAGCTACACTGGCTTAAATATGTATCCACACATAGCCTGCACTCCATCTGCTTCAGTAGAATGCCATCTGGACAGTGGGCCACTACCTCCTTCATAGAATCATTCTCACTTTGCCGGTCATACAGCCATCATGCTAAAGATATGTCACAGCTCGTATATCAAACGGCCTGGTCGGAACTGTGTGTGTGTGTGTGTGTCGGAGAGAGAGTGAGAGTGAGAGAGAGAGAGAGAGAGAGAGAGAGAGAGAGAGAGAGCATAGCTCTCTCACTAAACACATACACTTCCTGTGCCAAATAAACATAAAGAACTTAACCAGTAGAACTGATTAACATATATAGTTATTACTATCAAAGAGCAATGTATGTGTAGTTAAAATAGCAAATGGAGGAGCTGTATTTTATACCTTAATCAATTTACCTTCATGTCATCATTGCAATGAACTTTACATCTTGTATACTTTATACATTCATTACAATGAAATCTAGAATGGACATGCATATATTAAGACAAACTTAATTTAGAAATCATTTGCATTATTTTGTCAAGTATTATAAAACAAGCTTTGCATCCAATCTTTTAGAATTCATTCTGGTCACACAGAAAGTGCTTTTTGAAGCTGTCCGGTAAGCTGGTCTTTACAGCACTATAGACATTTTGCTATGTTTTAAGTCAGAGGTTCCCTGGAAGGCAAATTAGAGGGCAAAATTTATGAGGAATTTGGCTGCTGGCATGGTTTGAAAGGAGTAGACAGCAGCACATACATCTTTTCTAATGAGTTGTCTGCAGCTTTTTATTACAGAAGAATCTTGGTGTCATCTCAGTAGTTTAAAAGCTATGCCACGAGCAGCCACTGAAGACATTGCTGCTTAATTACGTAGGATCTAGGACACCCAGAGAGAGTAGAACAACTCCTCCATGCACATTTCTTCAGTCTGTGTGGAGGAGGTCTGCACCATCTGGGATTGCAGGAGTGTCTTTAAGAAACACTTAATGAATAGATGTAAACAAATCTGTTACAGTTAAATAAATCTGTTTTTGTTTTCATAGACCTGAATTAATTAATTAAAAATCAATACACCACTGAGGCAGGAGTTACTACAACAATGTCTATGTGAAAACTAATTGCGAAAATCTCTCTCGCTCTTTCTCTCACACACACAAACAAGTCTGACTAATTTTGAGTGAGATGTGTATTCCCTTTACATTTTTGGTAGGCCACAACTATCCAGAAAAGGCAGAAAAAAATGTTTTTGTTCCAGAATATTCAATTTCAAACAATTGTTTAACCACATTAAAAGATGCATTTGAATGTTTTTATATTTAAGTGACATATCTTACTTCTTAATTATGCAAACGAATACTATTAATTTAAGGTCAGCAGGCAGCATGGGGCATTATCACTTAATTCAGATAAGCAGAAGAGTTGTGCTCCTAACTTGTCCACTCACAAGCAGAAGGAAAATAAATAAATAAATAAATAAATAATATATATATATATATATATATATATATATATATATATATATATATATATATATATATATGTAAAGACAGGGAAAGATATCGGTTCAGACAAAAAAAGCTACTACCACTGGCTTAACAAGAGTCTAGTGAAACTTGATAATCCTAAACAAAAAAAGATATTCTCAAAGAAAAAGGTTTCAAAAACCAAAATAAAAACTATATTTTGTTCATTTAGTTAAAACTGATGGCTGGCCAAGGTCTCTGAAACTAGTTCAGTGAGCTGAGGTAAACCTCAGAGTGGTGTATGATAACCATCATAAGCTTAAGAATTCTGCGGCTGCCATATTGTGGACAACTCTGGATGTTTTCCCTCCAAGTAGCCACCACAGACCCACTACTGCTGAACTCTTCCCTCATGTGCAGCAAATATCCAAGTACCTCAGAAGGACGAAACCTGAAATTATTGAACCTTAAATTATTGTGTATAAAGAAAAAGGCCTACTAGTTTAAAACATAATGCTGAAATCCTAACAAGCATTGCTGAAAACTTGGTACATGTATGTACAGTATGTTCACAAATATGAATCCTGTCCCAGTAAAAACAATATTAATACTTCCAGGTTCATCTCTTTTAAAAAAGGAAGAAAGAAAGAAAAAAAAATACCACATTCTTTCTTTAGGCCTAACATGTACCTTCACCCAGTAATTCCTCTCCTTTTACAAAACATTCTTCACAGGAAAGCATGAGATCATCTTTCCCTAGGCAGGACAGCAAACGTCAAACACACTGTTATGTTATCAGCCATGCCACAATATGAAACACCTCTAGATCTGAGACACGAATTGTGGAGAAAGCTGGAAGAGTTTAAGCTTCATGTGAAAGTTCTCTTCCATGGAGGTCTGCCGGATGGATCGTGGCCTGCAGCATTGCCGGGGGTGGCACAGGAGCTTTGGAAGCACTTCAGTGAAAGCTCTTCTTAGCAGCCTTAACAAATGAGTGCAAGAGAGGCCCAACCCTCCCACAACCCTCATCAGTCTACAGCTGCTCAGAGCTAGCAGTCACTCTACATTCTCCACAAACCAACTTCAGTAAGTATGCAAGGGCTTGTGCTAAGGCTGCAGTTTGGTGGTGCCAAAGACTAAAAGTTAACATGCAGGTTTTAGAAAGAACAGTGTGAAACTGCAGTGGCATTAGATTGTTAAGCTACATTTTAAGTTACAGAAGGCTTAGTGTGCAGAGTTATTGTGTATTTTGTAAGTCTTCTTCTGAAGGTATAGAACATAGCCTAGATGTGCAAACATTTCCTAATATGTTTTTTCTTATCACAGCCAACCTGAGGAGGCAGAAACACACTATAGGAGAGGACTTTAATAATTTGGCAGCCACACGAGGATAGAAAGGTAGATATAGGGTGGGCATGTGTTGATGAAACATCATGATCTAATTATTGAGCTTAGTAATGGATTGTGTATGTAGTAAGCAAAGTCTTGGTGAGGGCCAAGTATGGGCTAAATGAGGACTGAGTGCAAACTGAATGAGAGCTCTGCACATGCTAAACAGCAAAGCCTGTTTATGGCTCTTCACTGGATCTGGTAGTAATTAGCAACCACTGGCACTACTCTAGAGCTCAGACAAGCAGCAACAACGAGGCTGAAAGAGTGTACTATTAAACTTTACATAGGAGTGAAAGAAACCTTAAGAGCTGACCTGTTTAAATTCTGCCTGAGTTAGTGCTGCCTGGCCTAACACAGAGCAAGCTACATATATACAGACATATTCTTGTGTAAAATGGCTATAAAATAAAAGGCAAAAAAAGCTTTTGTCATCAAATATAAACTACCCAGGTAATTATGGGCTTAAGCTTTCTTACTTTCTCTTGTCTCCAATCATGTTCGAAGGCCAGAGGTTTTAAGCAATGTTCACCACAAAAGACATGTGCATAAACATTCTGGTCTGTCAGTCTCGATTAGATCTTAATATCATTAAGAATATTATCTGAAAATTAAAATACTTAAAAATAGACAAACAAACTGTATATGAAAGACGAAAGGTAAGCATGTGAAACCCAGATATCAGATAAAATGTTAAGTGGGCCACTACCTGGCATCAGCTCACTGATGAGTGCGTCACTGAAAGAGGCAACGGCACCACTCTCCGTGCTATGGGTCCAGCTCTCCCACACACAGTTCAGAAGCAACATCTGAGGATGCGTAGCCTGCACCATGAAGTGAGGTAACTCAAACATACACTCTGCTCTGGATACTGAAGATCGCTTTGACCTGAAAGTGCAAGAGAGAATGGTTAGACAGACTATATTGCCAAAAGCATTCATTCATCGGCCTACAGATGCATAAGAACTTGAGACACAACCCATTCTTAATCCATTTAATATTATGTTAGCCCACCCTTTGCAGCTGTAACAGCTTTAACAGTTCTGGGATGGCTTTTTACAAGATTTAGGAATGTGTTTATGGTGGGAATTTTTTGACCGTTTGTGAGGTCAGACGCTGATGTTGGACGAGAAGGCCTGGCTCGCAGTCTCCAATCTAATTCATCAGAAAGCTATTCTGTCGGGTTGAGGTCAGGACTCTGCACAGGTCAGTCAAGCTCTTCCACACCAAATACGCTCATCCATGTCTTTATGAACCTTGCAACAGTCATGTGGAAACAGCAAGGGGCCATCCCCAAACTGTTCCCACAAAGTTAAGTGCATAAAATTGTCCAAAATCTCATAGTATCTTGAAAGCATTAAGAGTTCCACTGGAATTAAGCGGCAAAGCCCAACTCTCCTGGGGGTGGTGGGGGGAAACACCCGACACCAAACTTTACACTCTGCACAATGCAGACAAATACCATTCTCCTCGCAACCACGAAAACCAGACTCATCAGTTCTCTATGCACTGTTCCTAATTTAAAGGCCACATGAAGTTTGTACAAGTGACATCCTATCACGGTACCAATTCCCTATGCTCCTGAGAGTGACCAATTTTTTTGTTTGTTCGTCCGTTTCGTTCTTCTGCCTAGGTGCTTGGTTTTATACACCTGTGGCCATGGAAGTGATTGGAACACATGAATTCAATTATTTGGATGGTTGAGTGAATACTTTTGGAAATATAGTGTGTGTAGGAACATCTGGCTGATCATTTTATTGTCAGGGGGTATAGTATCTTTCTGTGCCTTTTAGTTCTATTTGCTCATGACATAATACATGACTGTAAATGAAAAAAAAAAGACTGCTTCATCTAATCGTTAACAAAATGGGAGCGTTAATTGCAGCAGATAACTGAGCATGGAGCTGACTGGGAGTAATCTGCACCTAAGTCTTTCCACAGCTCTGAAGTCTTTATTTATTTATTTTCCCCAGGAGGTGGTATGCATGTGAAAGAGAACCGGTCATCAGTATAAATGCTGTACAATTCATAGCATGAGAAGCTCATTACAGAAATGTGAGACTGAGATTCATAACTCCTATTTAACACATCCTCTACCATAGCACTAACACTAACAGACAGAATGATGGATGGATAGATGAGGTAACACTTGTCAAAGACTGTTTTCTCTTGTCAGTTCCAGTGGGAAATACACCCATTTGTCTTCAACTGCAACCACAGTGGGCTGTCCATATACAGTCAAGAGAGTATTAACTTTTCAGAAAGGAGAAGAAAAGAAAAAAAAATCATGGCTTAAAAATCCATTGAATATCCATTTTCTATGATCCATGGTATAGAGGGACCTGACAGTACTGGTGCCTCTTACATTACTAATCTTGCTCTCCCCTCCCGACACCCCCAATACATTCACACTCTTCATTTTAACAAAGTTGATAGATCCACATCAGAGTCCACGTTTATCAAAAGCGTGTTTAAATCAGCAAGGGGTGCCAATTAGTTCTGATAAGTGAGGCAGACCAAAGTTGGAAAGACAAATCCTACAATTACAAGTGCAACTGAAAAACATGTCCGCAATTAAAGTAAAACTGCTTTCACATAACTAATAGCTTGCAAATCTATATTCAATAACACAATATTAACAACAATGCCATGTATATACCACAGCAATATATATTTGAAGTGAAAAGTTTTATTCCATTATTTGTTCCTTAAATACGCTGCAATAAACTACTTGTCTGACCTGTGTGTTGTCAAGTCAACATTTATTTATATAGGGCTTTTTACAACAGATGTTGTCACAACACAGCTTTACAAAGAATCTGGTTTCCGAGCCCCCAGTGAGCAAACCAAGGGCGACAGAGGCAAAGAAAAACTCCCTCAGCTTAAAAGGAAGAAATCTCAAGAGGAACTAGGACTCAAAAAGGAAACCCTATCCTCCTCAGGTCAACACCAGATAACAAGACAATTAAGGGACGAGGCATTTGGTGTTTTGTAAGGCAAAGGAATAAATGTTTGTCCGTAATTAAAAGTTGGGTCATCGGTTGGGTCAGCAGGCCCAAGCAGCCAGGAGCTCTGTCGTGGTCGAAGGCAAGCAGTGGCACCCACTCAGAGCAGATGTATCAACAGCATCAGACAACACAGGGTGGGCAGCAGTTCAGCTCAGGCTAAGAGAACAGACAGACTGTTAGCTCTGACAAAAGACCTGAACACACTATACGATGTTAACAGAGTGCAGCAGTGACTCCGGAAGTCCTGGCTATTACAGCATAACTAAAATGGAGAGCCAGAGGGTCACACAGACATGAGGGCTCCCTGAGAAGTCAGCACCCCTCTGCTCCACCGTCAACAAACCTGAGTGAACATGAAGAGCAGCAGGACAACAGCACTAACATCCCCAGTTTACCAAACACTCTCTGTCAGTGGACCCCTAGATCTGCACCTTTTATCTAGCAGAAAAAATATTACCAAAATCTCCACTAAACCGGTAGGTTTTAAGCCTGGACTTAAAGGTTGAGGCTGTGTCTGAGTCCCGAACACTGACTGGTAGGTTATTCCACAGCTTGTGGGTCGTGTATGAAAAGGCTCTGGCCCCCGATGTAACTTTGTTAATTCTAAGCATTAACAGAGTACACGCACTTTGAGACCTAAGGTCTCACTCTGCACATTTTTTGCGCTCTCAGCATATAGCACACCGGATTTCAGTCATAAACTAATAAGTATATAACACAAAGGTTGAGGTTGTCAAAAATAGCATTAGGAACTACCAGTGGTTTATTTGACAATATTTTGCTTTGTGTTCTGTGTAGCACAAAAGAAAATAAGACCCACATCTATATTCTAAATGCAGAACTGCTTCAGACCAATGTCAAAGATATGTTGCTTGCACAGCTTTGACATATTAAACAAAAACAAACAAACCAAAAAAAAAGGCAAGATGTTCCATGGCACTCATTCCATGCAGCGTATGGGTGCTGGTTGCTGCTGCAAACTGCCAGGGAGTGCTTTTTCTATAGTTCAGTGTACACACAGTACGTTTTCACTCTTTTTGTGGTATCACTTCAAAAAAAGATATCATTAAAACACAGGCACGGGACACACAGCAGTACATTGTACAATACAAGTTGTGCAATGTATGTACGTTTAATTATAGGTTGTTCGCTCCACAGCATGACAAAAGCCAAATTACTTCCTTCTATCATGTGGATTTATCTGTGCTTGACATATTAACCAGGGTAGTGTCATCTGCAAACTTAAAAAAGTTTAACAGAGTCACTGAAAGAAGGATAAATATTAGTGTAGAGAGAGCAGAGCAGGGTAAAGAAAACAAGCATCAGGGCTGAGGGAGAGACGGTCTGAAATGTGGTCATTCACCCTGACAAACCATTTCCTGCTGAACAAGAAGTTACAGATCCAGCAGCAAACAGCTGTGAGCTGCCTCAGCTTAACTAGTAGGAGATCAGATAGGATGGAGATGAAAGCAGAGCTAAAGTCAATCAGCACTTGGGGAAAAGCGATGAGGCTGTCCACGTGTTGCAGAAAGTAGTGAAGAGAAAAATTAATGGCATCATATTCATATCTGATGTCAGGGCAGCTAGAGGTGGAGAGGTCCTTTGTATTTTAAATTTGAAATTAAGGTTGGTGAGCTGGTTCGAATGTAGGGGTATGCTGCTACATTTAAGGCTGTAGGCTTGTATTTAGTAGTAACTTTGAGTGCTTTAATATAGAGAAACAGTCATTTGAAATTCGTTTCTGCTCAAGTTTATCCTCTGTATTTGTGTTTTACACTTCCTTGTTTAGTGCCTATTTTACTCTTTAGAGTGGTCATCACTACTATAAATCTTCAGTCGCTGTCTGCAGTTTAATGAGCTCATTAGAAAACTAGGGCTGGTCATTGTCGTACTGGGTCGTTGATGGGCTGGACGTCTCTTCATGAAAGCCCATGTACAAGATGACTGCAGCTGCATAGTCCACAGCAACAATTAGTGTAGATACAAGTAGGTGTACTTAATTAAGTTGCAAGCATGTTAAAATATTAAATTATTTTTATAATCACACTCAAAGTGTGTTCCTGTTGAGGTTGGGTAGAATGGTTTGCAACTAATAATAGGAGTTTACAGTTCAGGAGACATCTGTGATTAAGCCACTCATCTGCCTTTAGTTTTCAAACTGAGGGGTTACAGTCTGCTCTGTACAGTGGAAAGCTGGGTAGCTCTAACACACCATCAAGAGTATTTTCACTTAACAGAGTGTACCTTCAATACAGCAGTAAAGACTGCCTGGTTCCTGTCCCAAAGAAGTCATCTACCTACTCTCTCAATGGCTACAGACCAGTGGTCCTCACACCACATGTCATGAAGGTGCTGGAAAGACTAGTGCTGTCACATCTGAGACCTCAGGTTAGTTCTTTCCTGGAACGCCTGCAATTTGCCTATCATCCACAGACAGGCGTAAACAACGCTGTCATCTACCTAATGCACTCCCACATACCTAGGCTGCACTCCCACCTGGACCAGAACACCACCTCAGTGAGAATCACTTTCTTTGCTTCTCGAGTGCTTTTAACACCACCCAACCTCTCATACTGGGGGAGAATGATCACCTGGGTCTTGGACTACCTGTCTGGAAGACCCCAGTATGTGCGGCTAGGATCTTGCGAGTCTGATCGCCATGTCAGTAGCATTGGAGCACCACAGGGAACTGACTCTCTCATTTTTTCTTTACTCTGTACACCATGGGCTTCCAGCACAGGTCGGATCTCTGCCACCTTCAGAAATTTTTCTGTGGTGGCCGGGTGCATTAGGGATGGGCAGGATGGAGAATACAGAAACCTTGTGAACAGCTTTGTGGAGTGGAGTGCAAGAAACCATCTTCTCCTCAATATGACCAAGACAAAAGAGCTTATTACAGGTAACAAACCGCAGCCTGCTGCCCCCAAGCACATACTTAAGTAGAAAGCATGGACACAGAAACAGACAGACAGACAGAGTAATAAGTTTAAGGCTACATTCGAAGAAAGTTATTAAGGCTGTGTTTTGTTATTTAACTTGAACCTTTGTTTAACTGACAACAGCACAAAAAAAATAAATAAATAAGTAAGTAAAATAAATTAATTTAAAAAATGAGCATTTCAGTCTCAGTCGTTGCAAGCAATGATGGGTCGAGGCTTATCACTCTGTGGCAAGCTATATGCTATCTGCCATATCTAATACTGTACAAAGATTCAGGGAATTCAATGGTACATGTACACGCAACTTAAGACTGCAAAGAATTTCAAATCTTAGCCGACATTAGCAACAATGTCTTAAGTTTTAAGAAACTAATAGACAGAAATGTCTGTAGATGAGTTAGATCAGCCAAAAACAACCAAAACGCATGCACTTTGACATCACAACAACCATTAACTGGCAACCTGGCACAAAAAGTCAGGACATCAATTTACAGAAAACAACTGAGATTTTAACTGCAGTCGCAATTAGTCATGGCAATTCGTGTAACTTGAGAAAACAATTAGTGAAACACAAAATACTGTATATCTAAAAGTTGAAGACCATACCGTATTTGATAACCGAAAATCAAGTGAGGAGGAGCAGTTGAAGCTATAAGTGTTTCAATGTGAATGAGAGGGCATTCCTTCTTTTTACTTCAGTGTGCATTCTTTTCAAGACAGTGTGTGTGGAAAATGTGTCTTGCGTTACACTGGATGTTCTGCTATCTATAGAGTAGTGCAGAAAATAAGTGTATCCTGTTCAGAGCACAGTCACTTTCATAACCTCTTTCCTTCCCCCGTTCTAAGCCCTTACACAGTGAGATGTCAAATTCAGTGACAGCTGTCTGACAGAAGCCTGCTTACAGGGGCAGCCAGGGGTCAAAGAGCAGAGTGAGCATCAGGAATGGCTTGTTCACACAGAGGTCAAGAGGAAAATGGTGACAAAAAGTTAAACAATGTTTCTGTCTCTTCCTTCACCATCAAAACACTACAGAAACAGTTAATTATTACTGCCTGCCCAGTGCTGTCAAAATAACAACTGAACAAAGCAGTGTTTATGAGAGATAACACAGGCTATTCTTATATTATACAGACCCATAGAGGAGTGTAAGGTCAAGACATACTGTGGTGCATTCTGCTGACCCTACGGCAGTGTTGAGTAGAATGAGAGATCCAGAGGAATCGGGGAGCGGAGGGGTGGTGGGAGGTTTTGGGGGTTTTGAATAAACTGGTGCAGCATGCTGATATTCAGTTTGGGTTTGGCTAGGGTTGGCTAGCGCCTGTGCACAGTTCCAATGCTGGAGTGATCTGGAGCTTTATGCAGCAGGTCAGTTAAAACCATATGCAGCTCTGACATGTTTAGAGTCAAACTAATGGAGCTAAATCCCAGCCAAGAACTTCACACACCAGTTCCACAGATGCACAATGCAAGTGTGGATGTGCGTGCATGGGAAAACGATGTTCCCTTTTTTTCAAACATCTGAGTTTCTCACTCCCTCTGAGAGTGAGAAATACACTCTTACATTCCTTCTACAGCTTCCCTTTCTCTGTGTAAGGTAAAGACCTGTTTATTTCTTTGCAGTAGGCACACTTAGCCTTATACATTAAAGAGTACGGTCAGATTGTAAAATGAGTATATGCTTATTTCAGACAGTTTTCTTATTTTTTATTCCATCTGCACTACTTTTCTTAAATTTGTTGATGAAAGGGCCACTGTGTGCGTGTATGTGTATCTTGAAGTGTTCCTTACCAGTACATGGGCAACAGTAGTATCTTTCCATAGAGGGCGGTACTAAAAGACGGAATTATGGGTAAGAGTGGATATGTTCCCTCATTCTCCAGTAAGGTTAGTCCTGCTTGCAATTCAAATATCTAGGGGGAAACAGAAGGATATATAGAAAGACAGAAAGATACAGAGAGATAGAGATAGAGACAGAATGGAGAATAGAGTGTTGCTGTCAGGAAGTATGTACTAAAAGTACAGTCTTATATAGACTAAGAATATGTTTACAGAGACAAATTGTTGTTGTTTTTAATTAAAGTTACAACAATTAGAATATGGTAACAAATAGTTACTGGAACCTTGAAAAAAACTGAGTCTAAATGTGTGTGCAGGTACCTTCAAATAGCAGTGTGTGTAGCAGTGATGTAGAAGGTTATCTGAAGGCTGGCTGAGGCTGCTAACAGTGCGGATAAGCTCAGGGCCATACATTGGCACAGAATGTTCCAGATTCACCCGTTCCACTTGCAGACAAAAGGCAGGCAGTGGTCTTACTTTTTGGTACTGTAGAGCGGGCATTTGCAAAGTCGAACTCTATAACACAGAAAAACATGCACATATTAGAAAGTACTAACTGACCCAATACAGTAAAAGTAAAATTGTCTGTATGTATGTGTGTAGTACCTTTTGGCCCAATATGGCTGGAAGCAGTATGTGCAATAAGTTAAACTCGGCCATGGCAACAGTGATAGACGCTTTCAGCAGCGTTATACTTGTCAGCCGTGTTGGGATAAACTCATCTAACGTTGCCACCTCCTCACCAGGAACCACCCTGCACTCATCCACCACATCTGTGCATCCGGGTGGGGGCAACAGAGGTTATTAAATCTTTTCAGACTTTAATAATATATGACATTAAACTGTCTTAAAAAGACTAAAAGTGTTCTAAGAGTTAGAGGAGTTACATTTGACATGCCGGACCAGCAAAACTGGACACAAAATGTTTTCAGCTGTTTGAACAGTTTAAACTGTAAATCTCTGTGCGCTGAGGTTTTCAGTGAAACGCTCACCTGCTTAAAGTTCTTAAAGTTTCAGGTTCTTTTATGTTGTTTCTGCAGTGTAATGCTCACCTGGTTTGGGCCTGCAGTAGGGTTCATATTCATGATCCATGGCACATACAATCATCTTAAGGATGCGATGGACTGCACTGCTATGAAGTTGCAGGTCCAGAGGACCAATCACCAATCGTTTTACTGATGTCTCCTGAACCAGAGCTGGGTCCACTTTACCCATTGCTGAGAAATCCTGTAGCCCTATTTCCAACATACAAACATAGGTAATTGTTAAATGCAAGATGGAGATGACAAAGGTAATATTAAAACTAGCATACACAGACACATACAAAGACACACGCACACACATAGACCCCCTCTGGACCAGCACTGTGCAGAGCAACAGATTTACTGCTGACTGACACTACTGCCTGCAGAAACACCTGTAAAAGTAGGAATGAATTACACATGCTAGTGATAAAAAATTTGAATGCTTATAGTCTCTTGTTCTCAGACTCTCTCTCACTTTTACAGCTGCCTTGTCCTGTCCACCTGCAGTGCTCTTTAATGAAATTAGATAAAGTAAAGGTAAACAAGAAGCAGCGAGGACAATAATGGAGATGAAAAAGATAAGAGAGATGAGAAAATGAGAAAGAAAGAGGTAGAGATGTGAGTTAGGATTTTCAGAATGTAGAATTGGAGGGATCAAATTCCCAATTGATTTCTCAAAATTAAAAGGTGCAGTGGGCAATGGTACTTCCTCTTCACATTTTGCTTGGCCAGATTAGAGCTAATATCAAACATCTGGCTTTTCGTCCAGCCTCAAAGGAGTAGGCAGAGAGAAATTAGCTGGGATTTAGAGAATTAGAGGCCTCTTCGTTTGCTTCTCGCCTCTTGCCGCTGGCATAACTTGGAGGTGAAGTCAGTACAGAGCACGACCCCGTTTTGGGTTTCGTTTGTGCAAAGCTGACGCCAGTTGCAGAGAGAAGTTGAGAGCGGGTCAAGCCCAATACTGCCTCACAACGCATTCCTACAGTAACATGTAATTTCAGCTGGACTAGAAGAGGCAGAGGCAGTCATATGCATCTCAGAATTTTGTCTATTTTTACTTTTAAATTAAGATAAATATTAAGTGTGAGGTGAAAAGGTTCAGGGGTAACAAAAGTGAAATGCTCAATATTCATATTACAATTTCAAGAAAAAGTAAGTGAACCCGTTTGAATTAACAGGATTTCTGCATTGATCACAAAAAATACCAAAACAATCTAATTAAGTAATAATTAAGTAATAACATACAAACATTTGTCTTTTATTTAATACATTGAGTAAACATTCATAGGGCATGCTAGAAAAAGTGAACCCTGGAATTTAATAACCCTTTATTAGCAATCACCTCGATCGCACACTCTTTTTGACCATCCCTCCTTAAAAAATGTCTTTATTCGTCAATATTTCTGTACTGTTTTGCTTGAACAGTCCTCTTCAGGCCATATCACAACAACATCAGTGTGTTGTCAGGACCCGAATTGGTCATTTTAAAACATAAATTTATATTTTTTCTATTTAATTATTCTTTATTTAATTTACTTGTGTGCTCTGGGTAATTGCCTTGTTGCATTACCTAACATCTCTTCAACTGGAGTTCACAATGCTTCACAGTTGGAGTTAGGTTAGGGTGTTAGTGTGCAGTGTTTTTTTTTCTTCTTCCAAACACAGTATTGTGCATCTGGGCTTGAAAGTTCCACTTTTGTCTTATCTATCCATAGAACACTTTTCCATAAGCAGCTGGAAATATTCAAGAAAAAAACAGCCTGCAATGCTTTTTTTGGACAGCAGCAGTTTCCTTTACGGTGTCCTTACATTTACTGACACAACAAAGACAGACAGTTTTGGGTTCAGGTTTAGGGCAGCTTCTGCTAGTGTCAGTAAGATGTCTTTCAGGTAAGCAGGGTGAGACAGAAGGCCAACAGAATGCTAGCCACTGTCTCACATACAAACGATAAATTCTCCAAAACAGTTACATAATACTTAGTACACAAAAAAAACCCAGAAAGACAGAAGGAGCCAGGGGCAAGGATGAACAAACAGCATGACTGTACCTTTTCCACTAGCATTCTCCATCGTATAGAGGTAATCCATGTAAAAAGCCCCAAAACGATGCATGCCTGCTGCTTCAGAATAGGTTTCCTGCCACACACAAAAGCACACAGAGTTAGCAGATTGAAAGCTAGATTACTACCAAAGCAAATAATATATACTAATTGTGTGACAGTGGAATAAGCCAAAAAACAACAGGTACAATTTAAAGCTTTACCAACTGCACCATCCCAAGAAGTACATATAGCACAATAAAATATGACAAAAAAAAAATTATAAAAAAAATAAATAAATACAAAAAACAAAGACAGGGTATAACAATGGAACATGCTTAAGTTTGATCAGAAATGTTGAGATCATCATCATATAAAATTACACTGCCTTGGATTATAACAACAAATTGTAAGAACAACTTTCCAGCATTCTTTAATCAGATTTTGTTCTTTTGATGAAAGAGGGATGCAGAATAACATTCCTGACTCTTACAACTGGAAAGGCTAGGGGGTTGTTTAAGACCATGTAGAACAGATGGTCATGAAAACAATATTAGTAACAAAGATGATTTTGATGTGGTATGTGTTGGTACCTTGTGAAGACCGGCATCCAGAATGAATTCAGCACGGACTCCATTGTTTTCTGGACTGCGATAGTCAAAGAGTGAGTTGGTTAGGTAGATCAATCCTTTAGAGCTCAGACTTTCTCCACAACTAAAAAACACGGTGTCCTGCAGTAAAACAGACACATATCAGCATTCACCACATAGAATACACACACAATCATGCAAAATATACATACTTAGTAATCTGCACATAGTATATTCATGATCTCTGTATATATTCATATATTCATGCCATATATACAGGCCTACAACAATATTCCAAAGCCATAAATGCTTGTTTTTATACATATATATTTTCCCCTAACAATGCAACTAAAAAAGAATTAATGAGAAACATTGTGTTTCAGAGAAACTTTTAGAGTGTAGAAGGCTGTTAATACATCAAGTATGGTTTATTTTAGAAGAAACACTGCATGAAAGAATGTGTGCCAATTTTTGGACATATAGCATATAACTAGCGTACAAACATTTGACAAAACTTACTGATCTGCTAAGGATATTTCTAGCTAGTGTGAACTTTTCTATTTCAACTACCTAATATGTATGTAACAGACTTACATACAGGCTTTTGAACTTCATAATTTCACACTAACGATTATTTTTTTTACCCATGAGCATGTTTGTGTTACCCATTGAGAAAAACAGCATAATGCCAGGACTCATCTGGATGTTAATGTTACACTACAAAATTCATGCATATAACATGTGCACTCATGGTCAAAAAAATCTGTAAAGTGCAAGTGTGGGAGTGCTATAACATTCAGTAGGAAGATAAAAGTTACCAGGAGCACTAAATGATGATAAAGTTATTGCTAAAGTTAATGATAAAGTTATTGCTAAAGATTAAGCTACACATAAAGTGTTAGTGTCTCTCAGTATGGCTGCAGGCCGCCATGTTGACTAACACAACATGCCAGACAGCTCAGCATGAAGTTGTAGAGGTTCCTAATGGTTTTGCTGTAGGGGTGGAGTGATAAAAGGGTGTCTGGATGTGTGACGCCTCACAACCAACCATTCATCTTGGTGCTGACCACAGAGCCTCCACACTCCTTGGTCTCCTCCATCAAGACAATAGCAGAACTCATCACTAAACAAGACCCGCTGACATTCTGAGTCAGTGCATGCCAGTCTGTCACGGCACCACTGCAGTCTTTGGTGATGTTGACATGTTAAGAGCATGCATGCAGTCCTGCATCATTCGGCTATCTGCCAAAGGTGTTGGCACCAACAGGGTGACTCATAAAGGGAGTCACTGCTCACTGATGGATGTTGGGTCAGTCAGGTACAACGATAAGGCCCATCCTTGCTTATGTCACATGCACAGCAGAGCAAAAACCTTGTATCATTTGCATGTCTCACAATGTCAAACCTACCCACCAGGTCTTATTGCTGTCAGTTGATTCCATCTGGGTGCAACTATTGTTTTAATAAGTGTATTTGCATACAGTAGTGATGAGGGTTGCAGGTACTGTAACTGGAATGTCTAAATGTGATTTCTTTGAAGCACAAAGGAGAATGTGTGTGTTACCTCCATCTGTCTGCCCATGTTGTCTTCAAAGTCTCGCACCCCCATAATGCTTTGGAGACACGTAGCCTTGCAACCTACTACCCCGATCTGACAGTCAAAAAACTGCTCTCCCATCATCAGGGCCTGAGGGAGGGAGAGCGAGAATATCATTTAAAGAAAGACTATGAAACACTATACAAGAAGTGCAGCAAATAAAGCAATAAAGCATGCAGCAAAACTGACTACATATTAAGAAGCAGGACAAAAGGATATAGAAAAAAAGACATTAACAATTAAGATTTTACCTCTACTGTGATGCCTTCAAGTTCCATTAACAGCACCTCCTGTGACTTCACTTTCTGGGGGCTATAGTAACTATTATCAGAACAACTTTCAGTCAGCTATAGAGAGTGAGTGAGAGAGCAAACGAGAGAGCAAGCGAGAGAGAGAGGGAGAGAGAGAGAAAAAAAACATAAGCTATTAAAAAAGTATAATAAATAAACTATACAAAAAACAACACACTAAATCAAAACTGCCTAATAAATATCAGGCAAAAAGAAGCTGAGTCTAGTGACGGGCAAACACAAAATAACAGACCATGCAACCCAAACAGAGAGTACTACTTTATTACTGCATTTTTATTTTAATAACCCATCAAGCTCCCTGGACTATGCTAAATCCTTACGTTCAACTGGTCTAGGTGTGATCCTACACACTGTGCTACGCTGAAAAGAAGTGTTGTGAGACAATGACTAACCAACATCCTGCAAAACCTTGTATTCAGTCTATTATCTGGTTGATGGGTATACAGCTTTAACCTGTAGTTTATAATATGGCCATAACTCTGATTACAGGATGATGACACTACTTCAATGGACTATTCTCTGCCTCTCACCTTGAACGTGACCGAAGCCTTTGTGCAGTAGAAGCCCACGGACACTATGGGCTGTCTGAGGTGAGGCTGCAAGGGATTGCGGGTCCCACCATCTTCTGTATCTGTATAGAAACCTGCTTCTCCCTCCTCCTCCCCGGAGCTGATAATTGCAGGGACAAAGGACCAAGCCCACGACACCCAGCCCTGCTCTGCATCCTCCATTGGCACATACTGATCCGGGCTCGTATACTGACCTGATACATTTGGGTCCACTCCCTCACCAACCATACCTGCACACACAAAAACAGACAGAAACTCTGCTTAAACTCCTTTACAAGAACACAGAGAAATTGAGAGAACATTTTTTTTTTTTAAATAAGCACACACAAAGCAGAGCAGACGACAGGAGCATGAGTAAAAAGGAATAACGCTGTCATGTTGGAATGCATAGTCCTACAGTAAAGGTCCCATCCAGAAAGCACTGAAAGGGTGGAGAACTTATAGCGGCAAAGCCAGTGCAAGCTGGCCTCTTAATTACATCTCCAACTGGAGCTTCTTCACTGCAGGCTTTTTAAGGTGACAATTCAGAGTGCTAAACTTAGCATATCCTAAGGCAGCTTCACCTTTTGATCTACAGAATGATACAAATAACACACCAAGTAAGTAATGAATTTACTTTTTCATTACTTACTTTTTTTTACCTTTTTACCCCAATAACATCAAGCTGACGAAGTTCCTTATAAACTAAACGCTGTTTTGACTGGTTTCAAATCAGAACTTAGGATCAAAGATGCTAATATTTAACCCCCAGTAAGCTACAGAAGCTGACCCGCAACAACATAAACAGGATTAACTATTTATATGGGATGCAGATTATTGGATGTGCGTCGCATGTGAGTGTGTGTATTAGATGTGATTTGTTATGTGCATGTGTAGGCTCTTGGTGTAATGTATTAAGAAGTCAGACCCTGTAGTATGTGTGAAGTATGAGCTGTGCGTGTATTTAGTTTTGTGGGGCCTTATAAAATGGACTGGGAATGAGCTCTGTGATTGTGTCTGGAATGTGGGTCCTGTTATTACATGTGTTTGTATGTGTGGCTAGATTTAGATGTGTAGATAATCTGGCTAATCTAAGTAAATCCATCGAATCACAAGCTGACTCGAAATATTAAATGTGCATATAATTGTGTATCAAATCCTTTTTATATTGCTTTTGTGCTTTGTCTCACTATCAGTGCCACCCAGAGTTGGGTTTCCCTTTTGAATTTTGGTTCATCTTGAGATTTCTTCCTCTTGCTCTGAGGGAGTCTTTCTTGCTACTGTCTTCTTTGGCTGGCATATGGGGACTTGGACCCAGATGCTGCAAAGCCTTAATAATATGAACTCTGATAAGTGAACTGTGCAGGTAATTTTTGTTTCTGTTTAGTCACTACTCACTCAGACAAGCAGGTGTCCCTAAATGTCAGACAGAGATGCCTTCTAACCTGTACTATATTTCTTGCTCCCCTACTATTTGGAGAAGATACACATAACCTAAATGGCACAATTATTGCAATTTACTTGTTGCTTATTATTTTGTTGCACTCCATGCACTGAACCTCAAAAACCTAACTGATTCTAACCATGTCTAAAGAAAAGAATGAGGATGTTTCTTAAATCTGAGTTCATTGTGTAGTGTCACTAATAATTAAATTACTGAAAATGTATCTGGTGTAAATGGCTATTCAATCAGCATTCATTTATCAGCATTCATTAGCATTCATTTATTTAATTTTCTGTTTTTAATTACAGGTCATTACACAAGTTATTAATGTTGCAAAACATATTTCTGAGGAAATTATAAAATCAAGATTGCTTCATATCTGGAAATAATCCATAAGTGTTTCTTAAAGGATCTACAGCTGTCAAAAAGATGTTACCCAGAAAAGACAAGAAAAACAAATTGCTGTGTTCTTAGAACAATGTACTTGCCACCCCAGAACCCAGAACTTAACATCACTGAATGTGTTTGGAATTCTTAAAATTTAGTAAATTTCTCAGACTCAACTTCTAAAACACCCATGCAGATTTCTTTGATAAACTGACAGCAGATCTCTAGAAAAAAATGGAAGCTTTAATAAAAAACAAAATGTAGTCCCAAAAATCTGTTCATTTTATGTTTTTGTCCCCCTCCCCTCCCTCCTTGTGGTCATTTTTACCGGAAACTATGATAATTAAGTGTGTTCTCTGACATTTGGAAATTTTAGAAATTTAAAGCAGATGCCTCCGGGCGCAGCAGATGACCCATGTTTTAGCTCTTACTTAACTCTCTGCAACCTACCAGCACCAGATATTTCCAATGTATTAATGTTTTCTTGATAGAGCAAACATCTGTCTGGGGGGCACACAAATTACTGGAATTGATCTAAACGCATATGGCATTAACGGTGACGTTTATGGGCAGCCTGTTGAATAAACTTACTGGGAATGCTGACCACTGCTTCAGCACAAGAGATGCTCTCCTCTCTCTCTCCATCTCTGTGAGCTCCAATCTCTTGATAATATAGAGCTACTGCCAGTTCGAGCACCCGCACAAACATGGGCAGTTGCTGATCTGTAAGTGACAACTTCAGACTCTCAACCATTGTCTGTATCTGAAAAATAAGACACATACAAAGATAAAAAATGCATACACCACACAAACCCCAGATAACATGCCCAAGGATTTCTGTTTCTTAAAACAGGAGAAAGAGAAACAAGGAAGTGTGGACATCAGTAACATCTGAAAAGCTGGGGCTATTATGAAACAGTCATAAAATGAAAAAAGAATACCACTTAGTGGATCAAAGCAGTACAATACTGCTTAAAAAAAAAAACAGTGCAATAAGAAATTTCCAGATACAAAAATGGAGGCATCTCACCTTGATGACAGCTGGGATTTTGGAATTGACGTTGTGGTAGGTGAAGTGAACACGGGTTTTGAAAGAGCACTTGTAGAGCAGAGGGTCCTGATAAAATTCAATCTTCCCACTACCATTCCGCTTATCCAAACATACTGTGCAGTCAGCAAAATTTATCACCTTTCTCAGGACCAACTCAGGAGCTGCAAAGATAAGAAGTTTAGGCACTACCACTTCTACAAAGAAGCATTACATCCCAGACCGAAAGTTTGTTTGAAGGTGGGGGAGTACTAATACAAAAGCCTAGTCCTGGTGAATCAGAACATTTCTGTTGTCACAAATGTGATCCAAAATGGGATTATTTATCACAACTCTAAATGCAGTGCTAAGTTTAGACAGGCAGAAACAACTTACATGTTATGTCCATGAAGGCCCTGTCCCATAGCTCATCAACTGTGTAGCACTCGGCCGATGTGATGTTCACCGAGAGCACTATGTCATCCTCCACATATTTTAGAATCAGGTTATTCACCACTATGTTTACATTATTGACCACCCGGCGAATTAGACTCTGAACATACCCTAGAGACAGACAGAGGCACAGTAATAATTGTAACAATTGCTTCAAAACGGAATGAGAATAAGGCAGTGGTTTATAGATATATATATATATTTATGAGAAATAAATAAATACATTTTGTTTTCTGACAGTGTAGAGAAAAAACAATTAATTTTTTCAGGAAAGAAAAAGACACCACATTTGTACAAAAAACACCAAAAGCATTATTAACATATTGTGCTCACTATTTATTGTGACTTTATTTATGCTTTCTTTCTTTTCAGTAGTTTTACATTTAGCTTCTTAAAGATATCTGCAGAAGTATTTTGCCAGGCTTTTCAAAAACATCTCTAAAGTTTAGTCTTGAAAGTTGCTGACCAGCCTATTCAACGCTACATCATCTAATGCTACGTCAATCAACAAAACACTTTAGTGGACTACTTGGGAGAAAAAATATCACTTACTAAATGTGACTCATGCAACCTGTTCAAAACATCACAAGCTTGTTAAGAGTGAAGTTTTTGTGTATGAGTTGGACCCACACTGCTGCTGTAGTGGTTTGAATATATTTAGCATGTTCTACAGCAGTTCTTCTATGCAGACAGACCTCTAGAAAACTAGTTTAAATATTTATAAAATCATAACATATCACTTTAACATGTAATATGTATAAAAATATAATACATTTAATAAATTATTAAATTAATAAGAATAATAAATGAAATAATTGAATAAATAATACAGATTTCTGCTTAATTTTGCTTGATAAAAGCATAGCTGCTGCCACTCTCCTTAGACTATAGATCATTTCTATCAAATCATACAGTGCAGGATACAACTGACAAATTCACCTACTACGATAAGTTCAATCATAAAAATAAAACTAAAAATCTCATCCCATCACAAAGACTATCAAGACATGTCCTGAAGGAGTTTCCTCACAGCTGCAGGACTGCTTCGAAAGGAGCAACTGGGATGTTTTTGAGGATCAGGACCATCAGGAGTGCACATCAACTGTACTCTGCTACATCAAAAACTGTGTGGACAATGTTACAGGGGACGAAAACATCAGGGTAGCCCCAAAGCGTGTGAAATAACTATACAACTATTAGCCATCACATTATTAGTTTTACAGTCATTACTTATATGTAAAGATTGTTTAGGTATATATATATATATATGTTTTTTTTTTTTTTTTTTTTTTTGATCAAAGATCTTAGAAAAAGTGGTCTCGCAACAACTTTGCTTCCACCTACATGAGAACTCTCCTCATGAGATGTTCCAGTCTGGCTTTAGACCCTACTACAGTACCGAAACAGCTTTAACTAGAGCACTGAATGGTCTTTTGATGTCACTTGATTATGGTCAAGTCTCTATATTAGTTCTTTTAGATCTCAGTGCTTCTTTCGATACCATTGACCACACGATCCTCCTTGACAGACTAGAACATCAGTTTGGCATTAAAGGACAGGCTTATCCTGGTTCAGATCGTATCTCACTGTTTGCACGAGCATTTGGCTGATAACATCTGTTTACCGCTACATTTTACATTACTCCATAAATGGACCAAATGCCCAAACCTCTCTCCCTCTCATCTGTCTTCTCTATAAGCGGATCATTGCTGATGGACAACACTGAGGGGCTAACAGCACAGAGGAATCCTCTCCAGGACTCTCAGGACTACACACACTCAATTCAACAAGTTAAAATATCTACCTCTTAATCCTTAATCTTCCTAATCAGTCTCTGTCTCTCTCACTTTCTTTTCTCTCTTTCCTTCTTTCTCTCTTTCTTTCCTTTTCTTAGTTAAGCACTAGAATTTCTCCGGAGTGATCACATCAGAACCCCAGAACAGCTAGAGGCACTTGAGCATCAGCACCTCTGTGGGTCTAATGCCCTGTTTTATCAACCGGCATGACCATAACCTTTACACTGACCAGCGTCTGGCTCTGATCACACTCTTTCTATGGGTCGACTCCATCTTGCAGTTACTCCGTCCTGGACTAATCAGACTGGATCTAATAGATGCACTTCTTCTGTCAGTTCTGTCTTTCTCGTCTTATCCGGGTTCGACCTGAGGAGGTTGGGTTCCGCCCTTGAGCCTGGTTCCTCTCGAGGTTTCTTCCTTACTCAAGGGAGTTTTTCCTCGCCACTGTTGCCTCTGGCTTGCTCAAGGGGGGCTTGGACCGGGTTTTCCCCCACCCCCCACCCTCAAATGTCTGTACATTAACTTTGTGGGTTTTTCTTTTCTTTTCTTTTCATTTATAGCCCTAGACATTATACTTAGAATTTCAACTTTATAGCTTTTTGAGCTTCATTCTTTTTACAATTGTTTAATTTGCGTATTATCTTAAACATAACTCATTTACACACACACACACACACACACATACACATATATTATTATTATTATCTGACCCCCTAGTTCACACATCTTCAACACAGTTAGGTAGATCATTAAGTAGCTCCTCATATTCCACTTTTCCAGAAAGAATTCTAAGACTTTTTTTCTAAGATTTTTTGTGTTTCCTTGTTTTTTAATTAACCACCACTGTAAAATGAGAGCAGAAATAAGAACAGAGCCATTTTAATATGGGCGAGTGCATCAATTTTAGACATGCACCTGTACAGATCCTGCGCTATGCTAACTGCTGTCAGTATTCAGGACCTGAAGCTCCACAGGAGGCATGCATGGTAAGGTCATTACTCACCAAAGGACCGCAAAATCAAAATATTATAGTCTGGTGATTTTTAGCAGTACACTATAAAAATATACAGCAATAAATTGCTCCGACCACAAAACCAATGTAATTGTTCAGCTCTTTAACACTTAATATTACTCACCCACATTTGCCCAAATAGAACTTTAACGACCTTTTTATATATTTTTTTATAACTCCTGTGCGGTCGGATTTTAGCTGTATAAAAGTGGGAGGCATAATAATTTCAGGTGGAGAATTCAGCAGGAGATAACACTCTCACCCTCTTATTCATACAGCAGTTACACCTTGAAACAGCTAACGCTCTTACGTGAAGGGGGTGGGGGGCGATGGTGGCACGAACATGAACAGAGTCACTTATGCTCAGGTGTGCATTTTTATTGTCTAAGACCGAGAGTACATGGCTGGTGTGTTTGTCTGTGCCAGGCACTGGGGTCAGTCAGTAGTTCTGTGCTCCACACCTGCACTCCCAATCATAAAAACATGTTCTGCCTTCTGCTTTTGTGGCTCTGGATCTCCTTCCCATCAACCATTTCTACCCCCCACCCAACCCCTCCATCGTTTCTTTTCTCTCTCGTTTTTTTCTGTGAAGTTGCACCACAGCAGCACCTGTGCCTGGTCCAGAGTGAAGAGCTACTCAAAACTACAACCATAAAATGGGTAAAAAAAAAAAAAACCCAATGGCTTTATGGGCTGCTTGAGCCAAGAACCCTCTGCAGTATAGCAGAACAGGAAAGAAACCCTATAGCAGCTTTGATGGTCTTTTCTGGGACAGGGAAAGTATTAGCAGTAATAAGTGCCAAGAGGAAGCAAGAGGTGGAGCAGCCAGGCCAAAACAATAATCATACTGTGTGTTTGTATCAAATTTTTATTTCACAAAGACCCAGCCATGGTGGCTGGTAGGACATTTACTGCTGCAAAACAGCTGCTCTCAGATCCATTGCAACACAATCAGCGTCTCTACTTTACCAGAGCAGTCTCTGTAGAAGTACACCAAACAAGGTTTTGGGTTGTCTTCAGCTAATGACTATTATTACAAAATCACTATTATCAATTTCATGATATTTTCATGATAAATTCTCACTGACTTATAAAAAGGTGTCTTAGGTGCCAAACAAGCAACATCTAAGTATGGTTAAACCCAGTAAGCTCTTGCAAGAACTTATTGTTGCAAAACATGCTGATGGTATTTGTAACAATAAAATTTCTAAACTACTGAAGGCTCCAGTGAGCACTGTTGGGGACGTAATCTGCAAGTGGAAAGAACATCATTTCATCATAAACTGGCCACGACCAGGTGCGCCCCACAAATATTGTAGACAGAAGAGTGAAAATAATTATCAGAGAGCTGTCCAAGAGCTAATGATCACCTGTGAAGAGCTACAGAAAGACCTAAAATTAACAGGTACAATTGTTTCAAAAAAAGAATAAGTAATGCACTCAACTGCCATGGCCTGTATGCATGCTCACCAAGCAAGAGTCCATTGCTGGAGACAAAGGACAATTACATCAAAAACTGGGAGAATATCAGGTCATAAAAGACCAAAATTTTTGAAACACGTTGCTGGAATTCAAATCAAAATGGGCACATATTAATTGTTTTCCATTTATTTATTTATTTTTTAAATTTGTGCCCATTTTGATTTGAATAATTAGATTTTTTTTAAAAGTGTTTAAGTATTATAGCGCACCCTAATGGCCAAGCTGCACCATTCTTTGCACATCTCATCTATGTCTCAATCTAAACAGGTTTCTAAAGTCCTGAACTGAGTAAAGGCTGAGGAGTTATAGCTATATTAGCTGTAAATGCCATCTAAGCACTGATCTGTTGAATTATAGAAGCCATGCCAAATAAAAAAAAAAGTCAACATTCGTTGGATACTTATCTAGCGACTCCACAGAGTACTTTAAGACCAGTTTGGAACAGCTATAAACAGAATAAAAAACTAGTTCGAAAAAAGGGATTTTTAAACATGAAAAATGTTGGAATACTCCAGTGCATGACGGGAATCTGTTTGACAGTCTTCCAATACTTGTATGAAATATACCTGATTTTTCAAGACAGCGCCCCATAGTGGCCAAATCTTTGAAATTTTACTGGTTGTTACAAAGTGCTTCCAAAGACATACCATTCAAGTTTTATGATGATTGGTTAATGTTAAGCCTGTGAAATGCCTACTGAAAACTGATTGGCTAATGGCGTCCATATATTTTGATGCATCAAGTCGTCCTTAGAAATTCACTTAGAGTCTGTCTACAAGATGAAGCAAAAATTTAGCTCCTAAAATCAGACTTACAGTTGCTGAGAAACAGTAATCCTACAGTAAACAGTAAGCCTGTATAGATCCCCCTATTGAAGCAAATGCATCAAATTTGATAGGCTACCACAGAATCTAGTAAACTGAACTAAATTCCCAAATTTCAATTTATTTTTGAAAAAATTCAAAATAAAAAAAAAACCACTCAAAAGTATTACATTTTTTAAATTAATTTTTATTTTTTAATTTTCTTTTTGCAAGGGTTAATTTGCATATGGAAGCCATTTTGTTCAGAAAAGTCAACATGTTTTTGATAATTATTGAGATTTTGGTTTTAAGCTTTTGAGACTCTGATGAGGTGTACAAATATAGGTGCAGTTTGGCCTTTAGGGGGCACTATAGAACTTAAAAACACTTAAAATCATTAAAAAGCTTATTACAATGTTATTACATGGTCTATAAATGAACTCCTGATGTCATTTGATTCAGCTTTATGTCCTACACAACTATGTAATTACATATTGTGTCAGAAAACTGCTACTGCTACTATGACTTCTGCTATGCTATTCTGACTTATTCGTTCAAAAATTACAGCTTATAAAACCAAGGGGAAAAGGTCAATCTTAATGAAACTTGGTATTCATATCTGGTTCAGGCCCCAGACCAATGATCCAAACACTCAGCTCATGAAAACTGAGCTGCAATACTTATTTTCTAAATTAATCTAGAAACAAGGTCCAAACTGCCTCAGCAGACCTAGTCTTGCTAGGATCCCCAACTGCTGCTTGAAGCTATATTTATGTGTATTATTTCAAACAGGTTAATCTGCATATCACAGCCATATTGTCTACTAAAGTCAATATACTGTTGATAATTGAGTTATTTCATATCTTTAGTAACCTTATACAGGGACATGCAGGTAGTTCACAGATTCACAAAGTTGTTTGGTTCTCAAGGTTTACCTCTTTGATATGCATGCCATAACCGGGTCCAGTGGACCCATAAGGGCCTTTTAGACATACAGGAGCACAGAGAAAGTGAGTCAGAATTTGTCTGAGTCAGAAAGGTCACCAGACATTATTATTAATGATCAGGGGCCTTCAAAAAAGCTGTGTGGTGAGTTTTGTTTAGATTGATCTTTCAGGTTTTTGAGTGCTGCAGCGCCCCCTTGAGGTCGATCTGGACCAAAAGTTGCATATCTCGTCTCATTACACATAAACCTGTGCAATTTTTAGTTGGTTGGATTAACTGCTGCTGAGTTACAGCAAATTAATTCAGAAACGTCATTACCGCTATGGTTGAATGAGAGATGGAGACCCTAATGAGCAGTAAGAGTAATTCTAGAAGGATTTTAAGGGGCTAGGGTTAAAACGCAGAGGTTAGTTTGAAATTGGTGATTGGCAAACAGGTAAAGATGGCACAAAATAATACATTTTTTAAATACACTTCAAATTGCAAAGTTGTTTGGATTACTATACTGCATAAAAGGTGTTACGTGACCATCAGTAAAAATATGTGGAGGAAGAAATAGCCAAATCATAGCCAAAGCAGCTCAAACTGAGACACGATTGTTAAGAAATAGCTATGTCGCATGTATAGCACCCCCTATAGATGTAAATACCCCAGAATATTGTCCTACAGCTTGTCTGTCAAATTTTTCCTGACCAATCCCCCCTAAAGGCCGAATGGGCTCATGTCCTGTGCCTGAGTAGCGGTAGGGACTACCATGCATCAATCAAGTTTCATGTCTATAAAATGGGAAGACGAAGAAGAAGAATAATCTTAACAAATACAATGTGGCCCCTCCTATGGATTTCCTAGTACCCTAATTAAAAGAAAAATCTTGGCAATTCCAATAGAGTGGGTGTGAGCATGTGTGCACGAGAGAGGGGTCCCTGCTTCAACAGATGTGAGGGATGTTATCATCTCGTTCCAATGAAAGTAGATCCTCCCTTGACTCCAAATAACTTTACTCACAGGCCCTCACCTCCCTTCACAGCCGCTCGACTAAATACTCTCCTACTCTACCGGGACAAGTAAGGGTGAACACCTACAGGATGTTTTGACTTTCTGTAACGTTCCAGCAGATCATGGTGTCATACTGTGTCATGTGACATTAATAAAGTAAAAAGCAGAGAAGGTGTTAGCAAGTGTGTGTGGGATGTACTCTATGAGCCAAGGGCTCAAAACTAATGGCATCATTATCAGCAGGCTCCTGAACACCAACACCAGCAATTAACCTAATTTTAAGAGTCAAGGAATGACTGGGGTTGCTGCTGTGCTTCTTGCCTCTCAAATGCTTGCAATATACGCTTGCATAAATGCCAATGCCAGTGCTTTAGATGAACTTCTGACGAACTGCTTTGTTAAAGAAACATTCCAAACACATTTGATAACAGCACACTTTTTGTTTTTTGGATTAGGGTTAGTTTGATGTCGTGCAATCTGAGAGAGAGAAGTCTATTTAAAACTGCACCCACCATGGCTCACTCAGTCAACACATGGCAACATGCTATGGACTCAACCAGCTCTCAAGTCCATGCAGCAGTTAGCCCCTCTTATAACATGGCGGTGCCCTTAGAGAGGCCTAGCTCACCAGCAGCTGACATCATTGCTGATTCAACTGACACTCCGCCATTGTTCCTGCCAGCGCTCTTTGCTTTCGGAGATTACTATCGCTCTCTCTTGTGCTCTACAGCCCATTTTTGACACTCTGATTTTCAATTAAACAAATGCTCGAATCTCATTCGGGAAGAATCAAGGCCCTGGAAGCCTTCACCTCAGATCATAGCGTCAGGATTGCTCAACCGGAAAATCGGTGAAGATTACTCACTATGAAAAACTCTGCACTGCTCGACAAGCTTAATGACGCTGAGAACTGTTCCCGTCAAGCAAATGTGAGAGCCATCGGAATCCCGGAGAAGACAAGGGGCGCAGACGCAGCAAACTTCATGACAGAACTGCTGCTGGAGGCATTGGGCTCTGACCAAAGAGCTGATCATTGACTTCAGGAGGGGGAAAGAACGCACAAACCACTGAACACTGAAGGCACAATGGTGGAGAGAGTGAGCAGCTTCAAGTTCCTTGGTTTCCACTTAGCCGAGGATCTTACTTGGATGCTTAACACCTCACACATTGCCAGAAAGGCCCAACAATGACTCCACTTTCTATGAATGCTGAGTAGAGTCAACTTGCCACAGCTGCTCCACTGCAACTTATATAGATCCACTGTGGAGAGGATCCTGACAAGCTGCATCACTGTGTGGTATGGTAGTGAGCACAAGGCCCTGCAGAGGGTGGTAATGCACATTACCGCAACTGCCCTCCGACTCATACAAGTCATCTACAACAAGGGATATCTGAGGAAAGCAGGCAACATATCCTCAGACCCCTCACACCCCAGTCATCCCCTGTTCCAACATCTGCCCTATGGAAAGAGGTACCGGAACATCCGAGCCAGAACCACCAGGTTCAGAAACAGCTTTTACCCTAGAGCTGTCAAACTGGTCACACCGGCAGCGCCTACCGCAACATGACTACACCACTAAAGACTGCTACCAGAACATGACAACACCACTAAAGACTGCAACTGATGTCTAGCCAGGATCCCCCAGCACACACTGGGCTCCACTACCTCACAAGACGGTTTGCAGCACACTTTAAACTGTATACTTCTACATCCAGCTGTGTACTAATTTATCTATATTTATTTATCTATACTGAACATCTGTACTAAGCAATTTAGTGTTACCCGAACATTAAGCTGCTATTCTCCCACCTGCATCGTACACCTTATATATCTTTACTGTTTACAACCACATATTCAACTGACACTGCTCTGATTCTTTGCACATGTCCAGTACACATACTGTACTGTTTGCACCCATTTTTTTCCTCTATTTGCCTTTGCATTACACTATTTATATATACACACATATATATTCTTGTAACTGCACTGGAGAAGGCGCCTGACTGTGTTTCCTTAAACTGTACAACCCTGTATTGGTATAATGACAAAGTTGAATTGAATTAAATTGACTACTTCCAGCATCGGTCCATTCTGGAAGGGGCACACCGGCTTTGCCCATCAAAAGTGTTGTGGGGCACAGACTCTAACAAGTCGAGGCCCTTTATTATGCTCTTTCACTTGCTTTAGGACAAGGAACGCATCCTTAGGAGGAGCAGGTGCTGTGTGAGTTTTCAAGGTCACAACATCAGATTTTTCCAGGACTACAGCGCTGACCTGAGGCAGGCTGCCTTTTTAAAAGAGCATGTGCTTGACGTGTTTTAGGCCATAGGTTATATTAGGTCCCTGAATGCTGATATAATATTTCTCCAAGAAAGCCATCTCTCTAGACTTGAGCATACCAAACGCCGCAAACTCTGGTATTTTAAACCGAAGTATTTAATTTTAACTATAATAGTAGATCTAGCGGAGTGACAATATTGATTAATAATAGTATACACTTCATTATTGCACATAAATTAGCAGCATTGAAAAAATTTAAAAGTTGCAATAAATAATATATACTAATAATACTGTTTACAGTTCTGTTATGCATGGATTGAGTAGTGCTATGGGAGGCACTCATAGGTGTTATTCATGGTGAAATTCTCTCCTACACCTCAAATATTAAGAACACCAAAAAGAAAAGGCTGGATGAGTTTTCTAGTTCCATATTATCTTTAGATGGTCAAATTTCTTCCTGCCCCACTCCAGAATTAAAAAAAAAAAAAATGGAGATAAAAGTGAGTGATTACTAGCGCATCAGTTAAAGAGGCTGGATCTAGACAAATACATCAACACACGAAATCAGAAAATTTTATGAATCATTCTAAAGATATAAACAAGGATTTTAAAAATGAATACTCTATTATATACTTGGGATGACCCAGTTAACACTCATCCTGTGCATTTTTTTATAGATAATTCTGCACTGCCGGTTTAAGACCCCATATTGGCTGCATGGCCAATTACCTTAAGGGAAATTTATGAAGCTATTAGATCCTTCAGCAGCGGTAAATAGAATAGAGTGATTTAAGAAATTTGATAACCAATCTCTTTTGCTGGGGGTATTTAACAAGTCCCTGAGAAGGGGTTCTCTCCCCGCCTCCCTGACACAGGCTAATATCTCACTTATTGTTAAAAAGGACAAAGATCCTATGTTTTGTAGCTCATATTGTCCCATCAGTTTGCTTTTTAACAAGCCCAAAATCATAGCCAAAACAAAACCTGGCCAAACAAATGTATATCTATAATATCAGAGAAGCAAAAAGAATTTATCAAAGGGAGGCATTTATTTTCTAACATTCGTAGACTTTTAAATATATACGTCTGATAACTCGCAGATTCCAGAAACTGTTGTTTCACTAGACAGAGAGAAGGCTTTCTGTATAGAATGGGACTATTTTTAGTTCTTAATAAATTTGGGTTGGGAAACGCACTGATTTCCTGAATTCAAGTTGCTCTAAAGTGCACCATTAGTTTGTGTCCCTACAAACTGTATATTCTGATTATTTTCCTTTGAATAGAGGTACACCCCAAGGATGCCCCTTATCACCTTGACTTTTTGCTATGGCCATAGAACCTCTTTCAATTGCTCTTAAAACTGCTCCTGGTATAGATGTCACTTGAACTGAAAATAGCGTCTCCCTCTAAGTCTTTAAAAAAACTGGCTCATATTCAGGCTACAAGTTTTTTCAAAAGCGAATTTTACCCAACTAATGCTGAGCTTCTATAATGATAATATAATAACACAAACAGAAAACCCCTTTAGGCTTGTGCCTGATGGATTTACATATCTAAGTGTTAATATTATTAATAAAATATCCCTCATTTAAGAATCAAATTTTTCTCCTCTACATACTATAATGTCCAGTGACCTCCAGGGGTGAAGTAGCCTCCCCTTCTATCTAGCTGCTTTAATGTCTCCATAGCTGCAGCAGCAACAATTCCTCAGGTAACAAAAGCACAACCCCCAAAGACAACATTGCAACCACCAGGGGCAGACAAGCCAACACCTTTCCACAGTCTCAGGCTATTTTTATGAAGAAAGGCATCAATGACTTTTCTAGTTACTAACCCAAAATCCACAGCTCAGGTATCCACATGGTTACCATCACATGCTGGTCAGAAGTATCTCACAGCAATCGCAGACACCAGTGAGACTGAGCTGGTAACTCAAATGTTAGTGGAACTTTGCATAAAACCAAGCTCTGCTCCCCTTGTCGCTAGGGGAGAAATAGATAACTTGGCCTAATGCCTGGCCCACACCTAATCTTAAAATATTCTAACCAATATTGATAATGTGAAAGACACAATAACTTTTTGTGTACATTACACAATCTGCTCTGAACTTAACACAATAAACTGAGTTTCTTGCATACTAGATGTAAACAAACACAGTAGATGATTGCCATTGCTATGCTAGCGGTGAGTGCTTTCTGCCCAGAATAAGCCAAGAAAAAGAAGAAAATCTGTATGTAGCACAGCATGTATTTGGATGTAGCATACATAACACATTCTAAAGACACTCATTCGCACAGTCGAACAAGTTTATTCTCTTCCTTAGTTGTTAATGTCACATATTAATAAGCCATGATGCTTTTATCTTCATCCACACACACAGTTTTGTGCAGCTCGGTTTCTAAAGGATTACAGTTATTTCAGGTATTATGTCATATTTCACACCAGATAATCAGCATCTACCACACACACAAGATACTAAGATATACCTATTGAATATATATCTTATTTAATATTTATGATACATGATCAGTGAGATCCTAACTGCACTGGGAGATGTTTAAAAGACTGAAGACTAGAAACCATTGGAAACCACAGGAAACCAGTAATTGCCACAGAGTGTCGTAGTCATCTGTGACTGTTTGTGCTAGACTTGAATAAGAGCATTAGGAAGCCAGCTAACAGTCAGTCATAAATTTGTGCAGAAATTCTGAGGTGAAACCATGGAATATATCATCAATGTCTACCAATGCCAAGCTGCAGAAGAATCCAATCAATAAAACTAAAGACAACTTTGACATAAACAGAGTACAGGTGTGACTTTGATGATAAAAAAAAGAAAAAAAAAAACGGGTCTTAGACTGTAAGACCAGGCTCTGTTGGTAGGTGTGTGTTTGTGCATGACATATTGGTCAGACTTACTGACCCTTTTCCATGCAGTGGTGCGTGTGTGTGTTTTTAGAGAAGCAAGGCCTGGCGGCTCAACAGCCCTGGGTTGTCACTCACCTTGGGGTAAGTCAGAGTCAGTGGGACTCTGATGGACCTGGCGAGGTTTAGGCACACTCTTCTCAGAGGTACTTCGACTGGAAGCACTGCTTTCATTTTCATCCTACAGACACATACACACAGGGCATTCACATTTTATTATTCAAGTTACACCTAATGAAAAGAGGAAAGCACAGAGATGAAGAGGAATGCAGAGGAGAGGATGTGGAGAAGAGGGGACGAGAGGGCAAACAGGCACTTTAAGATGAACGGCAGCTTTTATAGACCCTCCTGGGCTGTATAAATAAACTCTAGCTCCAGGATAAAAGCAAAGCTGCAGCAAGTGTGTGTATTACATGGTGTTGGAATGTAAGTATACCACAGAAAGAATGTGGAGGAAGGCCACAGTTCTCCCAAGATGAGCAGTAACATAAACAGCGGTAAAGGTCACTCAGGTAATTTAGAGCTGAACCTGGGTAAGAAGAGAGATAACAGCACTTATTGCAGAGAGAGGAGGTGCAGGTCAGCCCAGCAGGAGCAAATTGGGGCAGAAACAGGGGCAATAATATGAGGTCAGCCCATCACCACCACTAACCCTTTATTACACAAGCCCTGCGGTCCAGGTTAGCGGCATTCCGAAAGGACCCATTCATAATGGCTTGAGGTAGGTTATCATCTATCCCCAAACTATTACAGCACAGTATTTAACAATGGCTAACCTTGAAACATCTGCTACTCTATTCTGAGAAGGTTAATCTTGCACTGTCTCCTAATCCCCTTAAAGAACAACAACTGAACACTTTAACCTACCCAATTTTTCTTTTTCCAAGTTTATATTAAAGCATAATATGATCCTTACATGCTATAATGGTGCAAAGAAGCACAGCAGCTTTGCTTATTTAACACCTTAAACTCCAGGCTTTTTATACAGTTACTAATCGTAACTCAGTAATTACTAGGTAATAAGTTGATATGAGAACAAGGTGTGTGGGCCCACTTATGGGCTCTTATTGTGTGAGAAAAAAAAAATTACATGCAAAAGCCCAATTACCTTTGAAACTCAAATAAGGTAGTAAAGTAAAATAACACAAGAAGCAACAACTCAACATAAAATATCAAAACAATAATAAATCAGTATGCCAGATCAGTAAAAAATAATGATCAGTAAGCCAGCAAGATTGTAATAACCTCCCTGGACAACACTCAATAAGCATAATACAGCAGCTATGTTTCACATCCTCAGACTGCCAGGGTGCTGGTAAAAGTGGGTGCCTCTCTGCCATGCCACGGGCAAACTCAGAACGCATGCCAATAATGTCTCACGTGACACAGCACGTGCACTAAATGTGTACATCTTCCTCACTTGTGTGCAGCCCTTCTGAGCTTCAGGTTTCTCCAACCTTGCGACTGCTGGAGCTTGGTCCTACAGGACCTGTGTCTTACAGTGAATTGGAACAAGAGTGTGTTGGTTTCATCTTAAAATTATAACATTACTGGACATCATTCTGAACTTGCAGAGCATGAAAGTTTGCATCCTGTAAGCTGCACTCAAGTCATACTCTCCTCCATCTGCCGACTAAGGCTGGGTTTGGAGGTTAAGTACTCAAGTCCCCAATGGTTCCAGGGTCTGCTTACGGCAGCAACACAGGTAGCTTCATTGAGGAAACTTCACATGTATCATTTCAAAAGGGGCTTTCTGGCTTGCAGCTGGATATTGTGTGCCATAAGCAAACACTAGTCTGCTTTTCCTGCAAATGTTCAAGCTCTACCGCCTTTCTCATGATGTGAGTGATGGGGCAAATCTCCTTCCACAGACCGAAGCTGAGGGTTGTACAGGGCAGTTTAAAGGAGTCTGGTCGACACAACAAGCTCATGTCTGCATCATCGCTGTTTTTTTTTTTTTTTTGCCATCACATAGATGCCTTTGCATTGGCTTTTGTAGGTCATTAAGGAGGCTTGTGGGACTACTGATGACAGCAAACCCATCTTGGGTCACAGGGTGCTTCTTGATTCACCTTTCAACATTGTTGATAACCGCCATCCACTTTATAACAACACCTTAACAGTGGACGACTTCCAACATTCCTGGTCACTCCAGCTGGATTTAAAATGACAAAAGACAGCCAAAAGAAACAACACCAAACTCTAGTACACACACATTGTATCAACAAGCCAGGTATCAGATACAATACTCTATAACCACCCTCCAAACGCACACTTCTTGTTTTTGTTATTAAACAAGATAGCTGCTTGTGAATGATGAAGATTACCTTTTAAGATCCTTCGCATAATCTGGTAAACTGGCAAAAAATGTGATTTTCTCTGGCATGGAAATGTAAATCCAGCCATGTCAAAAAACTCAACAAAGCAGTGTGCGAAATATTTATATTGAAACGGCAGCCACATACACTTTTCCACCACGCAGCAGTGGGAATCAGTAAACAAACTACAAGAAATAATAAATAAGTCATCAGTGTTAAATTCTGTGTGTGTGAGAGTGAGAGAGAGAGAGAGAGAGAGAAAGAGAGAGAGAGAGAGAGAGACACTGATTGCTCACACCTCATTTAGCACTGTTCCTTTTTTCCCCCTCTCTCTCTCTCTCAATATGCAGTACTGGCACGGATACACAGGATGCTAAGATTTTGATTTCTGACAGAAGTGAATCATGAATGAGCTCTTTAGAGCTTTAGAAGAGGTTTGATTTGTTCATAGCGTAATACAGCTCAAGCAGAGATTGGCACCAGGCACACAAACACACACAAACAAACAGATAAACACCGCAGCAGTGCCAAATTTACTATTTTGTAACTGCCACACACATTGAAGACACAGTAAGCTGTGGTGGCAGAAAGGCATGGCTGGCTAGAAACAGTGGCTAAGTGTGAACACTGTCTGTATCTGTATAACTGCACAGAATGCTGTAAACTCATTACCAACTCTTTGACTAGTAAATTTTACACATAGACTAGAAGCTGCCTAAGTGCAAACAAAAAAACAAACCAAACTCTTTTTAGATTAGTGTAGTCAACCACAGAAATACATAATTAAATAATTTAATATTCATACTTTTAAAGAACGCACAAACACCTACATCTGATGCCACTTAATGCTGTGTGACATAAGTGTAGTGCAGCTGGCAGTAAACGAGGTTCTGCTCACTATGATTCAGGCACGAAGCCACCAACTTTCTCACGTTTACTGCATTGTAAGATCTGTAATTAGTAGTTATCAAACTTGCAAATTTACCTTTTAACAGAGCAGCAATGGAGAGTTGCAGGTTTTAACCTCCCCCGAAAATTACTGTTCTCTTTCATTCCTTTCGTTTCTGACTTCAAAAGCGTGCATTACAAAAACTGTATGCCCCAACGTGTCTTCTGCAGTGTACTTCATTTTCCACTGTGAGGAGCTCAGTGACAGTAAGCTCGGTAAACAGAGTGAACAGTGGCTGACATTTGTGCCAGGCATACGACTGAAAATGATGCTTTTGAAAGTGAATCAATTAATTTTATGCATACAGTGTCTAAGCAGCATTTCAACAACTCATCATAAATTCCTACATAATGATAATTTGGATGATATTTAAAAACCAGCAAAGCTTAAGCACCTTAAAATATGGTCAAAGACAGCTTATAAAGCACTGGTAAGACCTTAGAACTGCATGAGCATGGCTAATAAGCTAATTATCGACAGCTCTCTGCCCAACAATCCTAGCCGGCCCAATCACTCAAGATTTTATGAGACTGTGACTAGACAAAAAAGACATGCAACTAGACAGAGAAAGGAAATGCAAAGGAACAGACAAACAAAGTAATGGACAAAGAATAAAGCAACTTGTAAACAAAGCAACAAACAAACTAACTAACTAACTAACTAACTAACTATGATGCATGGATAAAGAAAGTAATGGTTGTAATAATGGTTACATTATATTATATTTGCCATTATAATAATGGTTATAATTTTGGTTATGCTGGGCAGCTTCAGTACACTGAGTTTCTCAAACTGTTTTTTTGTGGGTGAGAAACTTCAACCTTGTGATACAAAAGGATCACACAGTTTACAATGAAAGGAGAGATATAATGTGAATTTTTTAACTACAATTATTGAACTTTGGAAAGAAAGCTAAACTTTTCACCTTAGTATATCAACACGAGGCATACAATGTACAAAACAGTACGAAAAAAGCTCCCTTAATATCCATTTAAACTACTCTTAAAAAATATTTATCTGAAATCTGAAAACAAAACCTAAGTATCGATAACAATTTTTTGCTTTTACAAAACTGCAGCAATGTGCAGAACTATTTTTTGTTTTGCAACGATGTAAAAGTCTTACTATTTAGCTTCCTCTGAGTGGAAAAGTCTGCCGCCATGGTAACTAGTGTTACTTATACAAAGTAAGGGTTGCTCTGGCCATTAAGAAGACAAACTGTAAAAACATCTCACTATAAAAACAATATGCCGAAGTAAAAAAAAGAAGAGCTACAGAAAGCCCAAAGTGACATATGGGGGCCGATATATAGCAGTATTCTAGTCAAAGTAACCAAAAATGTCATTATTAATAATAAAATAAAGGTTCATAGTTCACAGTTTTGAGTAGACATAAATAAGGGTGCTGTTGCTCCCATGTGCCTCAGTGTCTACAACATAACAATTAGTTAAGTTTGGATTTTTGTGTAGAGGCAGATGACAGGTGGTCTCTTTTACCCTAAATCACCAGCTGGTTTTACTTTCAGAGTAGAGTACATACAGTGCGAGTCAAAGATTTAGAAAGAAAAAGATTTCAAAATTTGTACAGTATATGCCTGGCTTTAGAAGACAATCAACTACAGCCAACCAGCCAAAGAGACTTAAACAAAATTATTAGTGAGCTCCCTGAATACATGAACCTCAGATGTGATCCCTGCTGTTTTTAAATGAGACAGATAAGAAACGGGATCAAAACTATGAAACTTGCTTTACCTACAGCTGTACAGACATACTTCTCTGAGGTGGAGCAAAACTCTTCTCAACTACAATGTTACTCAAACGACAGCTAAAGCACTTCAGTTAAATTAAACTAGATTTAAATGGTTTAGCTGTTATTCTAAATAGGGGACTCTATGTCCTCATTCTAAGTCTTACAAAATTTATATATATATTCCTGTCACAGGGTTAGGGTTATTTAACTATTATTTCTTCCAAACACACAAAAATAACAGATGCAAAACACAAGAATAAAAAAATACATATACATACATACACACACACACACACACACACATATATATATATATATATATATATATATATATATATATATATATATATATATATATATATATATATATATATATATATATATATATATATATATACAAACACACACACACACACACAAATCCAACTGACGCATTAGTCACTGTTTGTTTACGGGTGCATAGAGTGGAAACAGTCACAGAACACAAAACTCAAGAGGAAGATGTTCAAATAGCTCACAACAACCAACATCTTCTGAGGACAAAGGGCAAGGACACTATAGCAAGTTGGGGGAGTGTATGTGTAGTCTCCTTGTGGGGCTGGTCAAGATAAGACTGCTCAGGTTTCTGTTTATTTTCTCTTAGAAGGCAATTGTGTGGCACAGGGGTTGAACTATATTAACACAGTGTCACTTTAATTTATATACACATGCACACAGATACTCAACCATCTAACAGGGACAAAGAAAAAATTCAGGAAACTTTTAGAGCAACATTTGCTTCTAAGAACAAGCAAAGTAAGTTCAGGACAAGAGCTGGTTCTAGACTGCTGCCTTTAACATCTATCCACATACACACACACACACACACACACACACAGACAGACACAGACACACACACACAACATATATATATATATATATATATATATATATATATATATATATATATATATATATATATACACATATATATATATATATATATATATATATATATATATATATATATAAACAAATCTATAAATCTGAAAAAACCTAATTCTGCTTGTCACTTAGTCAGACATCGAACACTGCTTTAAACGAGTAAGTTGACCTTCGTTTTAGACATAATGGCTGTGAAGGAAAAACTGACCAAAGATGTTTGTTTTATTTTAATTCCACTACTTTAGAACCTAAATTACAGATTTGTATTTATTTGTCTACAGCTAAGATTACTTTTATTAAAAGATAAGTACAGTCATTTAATATGCCTGCCAATAAACAAGAAATAATTATTTCAGCACAGGTAATATGATAATTAGACGGTTTCAGGCCTTCCATTTTTATTTTCACGCTTTAATGTTTCAAACTACTTTTAATATTACAAATAGAAAACCTGAGCAAAAAGGAAAAAGACGTTTTTAAACAATTTCATTTATTGAAGAAATGTGAAAAAGCAATTGTCCCCATAGCTACTAATTCAAACCAGCTGACCAAATTCAATTGACTACTGTGTTCAATTTCTCAAGCCATACCCCAAGCATGAGTACTGCCAGACCTGTTGAATCTAAACATCACTTAAAATAGAACCTGTCTGGCGATGTGAAGCAGGCTAAAAGATCTTAAAAAGCAGAACCCTGAAATCTAGCTCTCTGGAAAAGGACAAAAAGCCATTGCCAAAGTTTCTTTCTTTCTTCATTATTCTCTTTTTGACATTGGTCTTGTTACATCTGATGTAAACAACATCATACCAACAGTGTATGTATGTACCCATGTATCCAATGTACACATGTATCTTAAAAATAGAGCCTCATTTACTATTCAGGAAAATGCTAGTTACCATTTTCAATGTAAAATTTAAACTCTTCATTATTATGAAATTTAGTGATCACAAACACATGGTGAGAAATGGGGTCTTTAAAAAAGAAAGATTCTGAAACATGGACTCCTAAACGTAAACAGGTTGAACACATAAAATCCAAATAATTTACTGTTCGAAAATGTTGCACAAAAAACTGCATTTGGTTTTAGGCCCTGAGCCTTCACATGCATAAGTTATAATACTTGAGTTCTTCTTTTTCAAACCATCCATTAATTAAGATTAAACAAATATGTCTTTTAACTGAACAAAGCCAGATCTCTTTTCTCAAGTTTTATTTCTTTAGCATAGCATCAGCTAACTCATTAGGCAAAAGGTACTAGGAAAATACTACTTATTAGTATTCACTGGAATTGTCATATTATAAAATGAAGCAAAACTGAAAGGCTACATTATTTTTTGTATTATATTGGTTTGCAGGTTACATCATCTGACAGGTTAAATCCAGTAGGTGGTAGAACATTTTGTAGTTGATGGTATGGACAGCAAGTTGAGGGATACTACACAGAATGAGAGATAAGTAGGCAACGTATAAAAAAGTGCTGACATTGTCTGCCTATGGCCCTTTTAAATTACTTTCAATGGTTAATTAAACTGTAAATTAAAATGCTGGTTCTGCTTGAAGTTAAACATTTTCTACAACAGACCCAGAGGTCCACTAAACAGGCTAGGAAACCTTGTAAGTACACACGTGGACAAAACTCTTTTGTGGTAAAAGAAATAACTTAAATCTGACAAAAGTAATAATAAATAAAAGTTCTATGAAAATGAGCAAATGAAAGTCAGACATTGCTTTTCAACCATGCATCAACAGAATTACTTTTTAAAAATAAACACCTGAAAGTGGACAGAAATGAAGGTATCCTTAACTTAACATTTTGTTGCACAACCTTTTGAGGCAATCACTGCAATCAAACGATTCCTGTATCTGTCAATGAGACTTCTGCACCTCTCAGCAGGTATTCTGGCCCACTCCCCATGAGCAAACTGCTCCAGTTGTCACAGGTTTGAAGGGTGCCTTTTCCAGACGGCATGTTTCAGCTCCTTCCAAAGATGCTCAATAGGATTTAGGTCAGGGCTCATAGAAGGCCACTTCAGAATAGCCCAGTGTTTTCCTCTTAGCCATTCCTGGGTGTTTTTAGATGTGTGTTTTGGGTCATTATCCTGTTGCAAGACGCATGACCTGCGACTGAGACCAAGCTTTCTGACACTGGGCAGCACATTTCTCTCTAGAATTCCTTGATAGTCTTGAGATTTCATTGTACCCTGCACAGTTTAAGACACCCTGTGCCAGATGCAGCAAATCAGCCCCAGAATATAACAGAGCCTCCTCCATGTTTCACAGTAGAGATAGTGTTCTTTTCTTGACCTTTACCTTTAACATGCTTGTCTGTAATTTTCTTTCTAATGTCCTGAGACAACTCTTTCCTTTGCTTCCTCTGGTCCATGTTGAGTGTGGTACACACCTTATCACCAAACAGCACAGTGACTACCTGTAGCCCTATATATAGGCCCACTGACTGATTGAAAAGATTGTAGACACCTGTGATGCTAATTACTGAACACACCTTGATTTAACATGTCCCTTTAGTCACATTTTTCAGGGATACCATCATTTCTGTCAAGGCCTGTTTCAGGTGCTTATTTTTTAAATAATTCTGTTGAAGCATGGCAATATCTGACTTTCATTTGTTCATTTTCATAGAATTTTTATTTATTATTACTTTTGTCAGATTAAAGTTATTTCTGTTACCATTGTGGGTTTTTCTTTCATTAACTGAGGGGTACCAACAATTTTGTCCACGTATGTTACAGGAATAGATCTTTACTGGTTCAGATCCTACCTGATGGATGGCTACCATTGCTAGTAAGTTTAATTAAACACGTATTAAATACTATACAGACTCAGGAGATCCTTTGTCCCGAGAGCAATCAGGCTCTTCAACTCTTCCCAGCGGGGCCAGAAGAGGGAAGAGGACTGCTGAGGACTAAATTCTCTTTTCAATCATAGGCTTATTTATGCATTATTACACTTTACTGTATATACTGTACATCTTAACCACTGGACACTCCACTCCACTTAAATACCAGTATATGCACATGTTTATTATGTTAATTCAGTCATTTATCTGCTGATAACTGCGCCCCTTGCACAATCATGCACATTTATTTATTACTATTGCACTTTTCTACAGTCTACAGTTATATTTGTATTTTCTTATATATATTTCTAGCCTCCTTGCGAAGTGAGATATTTATATATTTATATATTTATCCATAGTGACCTGTACTATGTTTAGTTTATAGTTAACAGTTAATAATACTGCTGCCGGTACCGACCCATTTAGGTTTTTCATACTGCACAACCCTGTTTTTATTTTTTTATTTGTATTTGTATCTAATTTGACCATCTTCTCAGCTGTATCAGATACACACAATATTATTAGAATAGATTTCCTTTATCGTCAATGTCAAGTTAAAAATACACTACACTGACAGGATGCAGAAAAGCTAGTTCACATCATTGTTACAATGTGGTTTAATAACTGTAATGCCCTGCTGTCTGCATGTTCCAGCAAAAGCCTTAATAAGCTTCAGTTAGTTCAGAATTGTGCATGCCACATCCTTACAAAAACTAGAAAATACAAACACTTCAGTTCAGACTTATCAACGCTAGTTAAAAATTCTTCTACCAACATATAAGGTTTTAAATAGCATCCCACTCTGAGTGAACTTCTCTCTTATTACAAGCATCAACTGAACAACCGCCCATCCTTTTCAGTCTGATGCTGTTGCCTAATCTGTCTTAAACAGTTGCCCCAACTTGCACATCATCTGGATCAGCTTGAGCAGCATGGAGCTTCCTGCTGTCTAATGCTGTGCAGAAAGCTTACACTTGCATGCCGCTCACCCTTCTGGTGGTTCTTCTCAATGTTTCTTACTCTTGCTCCTGTGGAGTTTTTTCTTGCCAATGTTCTTGGCATGGTTACTGGTGCATGGACCCGAAGTTATAAAGCTGCTTTAAAAATGCTGACTTTACACTATACTGTCACAATCTGATCAAGCAATACAAGCCCTGCTTTAAGTGGAATTTGTGGGGGAAAAAATAAAAAATAAAAGTAGCCTCAGCACAGCGGAAGGGAGAACAAATAGAACCTTTTTCCTTTCTTAACCTTTCAGCAGTACTAAGAAATAGGCTTCAAGTGGAAATATTTATGAATAAAAGCTTAAGTCCCTTGCAGATTTGAGCTGCATAATACTTAACCTTGTTAGGGTTTTTTTTATTTTTTTTATGATGTTTAAAACTATATCTTAATTAAAAATAAATAAAAAAGTTTCATATTAACATTAAATACAAAAATTCTATTGCCACAAATGCATGATTTTATTTGAATAGTTATCCCAAATAATATTACTGAGAAACAAAATATTTATTTTTTAATGTTTTGGATTTTTTTGTTTATTGTGTTGAAATAATAATATATTAACTTGTTATATTAAGTACAACTAAATTATTTCCAATACATCACCATCAAGTCCAGGAGAGCATTCATGTGTAAAACCATAATGCCTTAAGGTTTACAGTGCAGTAGCCACTGCAGGTCTGCAAGACTGGCTACTCAGAAGCCAACCCACCGGCCAACAACTTAAATGTCTATGCCCAATGAGAGGTTCCTTATGAGCATTTTACCACCACAGCATGTCAGTAAAAACAGCACAAAACAGCAACACCACTACACCTTTCTGTCCATGCATACCACACACATAATGCCACATGTACCACATAATTTTAGATGTGCAGAACAAACCGGTAACGTGCCACAAATTACTAACTTGAATTGTGTTTGTTTTTATTGTCTGGGCTCTTTTAGCTTTTGGTTCAGGCAGGAGACCCGTCAGTACCGTCACAAAGACAACAGCCAAAAATGTACTGGTGGCTCGGTCCGGGTGAATGTAAAGGAATACATATATATATGTGCTCTCTCCACCCCACAATTCTCACTCTTATATATATATATATAAATAAAAGAGTGAGAATTGTGGGGTGGAGAGAGGGCCAGGATAAGTGAAATGGAGAGTGCCCAATTTAGATCTGACGCTGTAGTTCTTTAGATGTCTCCATCATCCAACCGCAGAAAAGCCACACACACACGCAAGCCTGAGATGTAAGGCATTCTGCCTCCACTGGCACAGCAGCTAATAACTGCAATGTGTTGCAATAAAGCGCTTCTCATTTACACACACGCACACACACACGCACACACACACACACACACACACACACACACACACACACACACAGATAAAGCTATGAACTCAACCCAAAACCACAGGAACTTTAAAAAAAAAAAAAAAAAGGAAACCCTTGTTAATTCCTAATTCTTAACTTTAAACATTCCTGGAGATGGACTCCAGGAGATTCAGCAGGCTTGTAGGCCATATTAGCACTGGAAGGATCACCATTCCCAATCTTAGCACACGGACTGCCCTACTGCAGAATAACATCAAAACCCCTAGTAATAATGTGTGTGCTCTTATGCATCTTCATGAATAAAATAACTCTCATAGACCATGTTAGAATTAATGGTCTGAAAAAAAAAAAAAAAAAGCATACTGTGTATAGCGGCCATGTCACATGTCACCAATGTAGTGGCAATCTTAATGATGAATCCAAGACTGTGATGGTTAAGTGCACAGTCCAGCAACAGTCCACCATCTATAACTACACAGTAAAAAGGTGGGCCGCCAATTTGTTGGAAGAAAATGTTCCATCCACTGACAACAAAAATTAATGAAGAAAGGTCCCAATTCAGGTACCCTATACAAGTAGAAGGCACAGTACAGGGAGGGTAGGAGTTTGACAAGTATTAGTGATTTTGGCTTTTGACTTTTGACTGACCAGTGATTCACTAAACAAAGTACACAATTGTGCCGTTTGGCTAATTCGAAGATGAGCATAATAATGTAACTAAACTCTACAGGCTACATATTTACCTCCTGCTCCAGCAGTTCTGCTGTAACCCTACAGAACTGTTGCTGCTACTGTTTAATCAGGGAGGGGTGTATGTTAAGTTTTGTTCTCTATCCAGGTAGCATACAAGATTGAGACAAGGGGCCTGTTGTTATTTAGAAAGGTTTGAAATGTACCGTATTACACAGATATATATATGTGTATATGTGTGTGTGTGTGTGTGTGTGTGTGTCTCAAATAATCGAATATCGCTTTAAGTATACAGACACCTCTTTTCTGAAGGCCAGAAAGCTCTCTGGATCTGAACATGGTAAATGCCACTCATTTCAACAATTAGGAGCAAAAAAACAGATTTAAATAAGATCTGCTCCTCCGCAATAATACTTGTAAGTATTAATAAATGCAGGGCTGTCCGAACACTTTCATCAAAAAAAAATATTTCTGTTAATTACATTTAACAAATCTACATAAAGATGCTTTTTGTGTTAGTTATATTGCTTCAGTCTCTCAGTATTGCTCATATAAAGATCAGATGTTTAGAAAAAAACAAAAAGGTGTTCATTTGGTATATAGTAATTTTTTAACATGACTATTTGGATATTAAAAGGCTGAGAAGAAATTAAACTGTATTAATGCTGACAATATAATTCAGTTCTTTATGGCTGCTGTGGAAACTGGTGTTGGAGTGTCATTGCTGTAGGGACTTGCTCGGGAATTGCACATGTATGACTTACTCCCACCTCTGGTGCCTTTTACTTTTGAGACAGTCTGTACAATGACCACCTCTGAATAAAGGTTTTAAAAAAAATAAAAACAATTTCACACAAGCACTTTACTTGAATGATGCTATGATACCCAAACCATTTAATGCATTTTAGCCCCTCACAATTAGTTTCAGCTGTACAAAAAAGAGGTTTCTATACCAAGCCCATACACTCTACACACACAAATGCATACATGGCCTCTTAATCTTTAGAATCTAGAAGGAGCAATGGTCCCATCATATGGAAATGATAACTATATTTTACTGGAAGATTTAAGCAATTAGGAAATAATTATAGCATGCATATTCTGATCCTGTTGGTAATTTTGAGCAGCAATGTGGTAAATGTCAGGCAGGCAATTCTATTCACAAAGCGTACAATGTTTATTATCTCTTCAGTTAAACACATGCCTTCAAAATTCCTACTTGGTCTCTCCTTCAGCAACACAAGGGATAATTAATGCCACAGCATTCTACTTTTTTCTCCTCACATTTCATTTTCTGTACTAATAAACATGCATATTAGAGTCATGCTGAGAAACAAGGGTTCATCTGAGAAGTATTACAACTAGATTTTAGTTGCCCTAATTACTTGAAAGACTGTTACACTGAAGTGACGCATCATGTAATCTATTAAAATCTCTATAGTAATCACCTTACCCAAAGCGACAAAGCCACTAGTTATTTGTAGTTATTTTAAAATCTGTGATTTTATGGGCTCAAGTATTTGTGCACAGTCAACAAGAATGGCTGCCACACAATTATTAAAAGAAAAAAAAAAAAAAAAAAAAAGGATAGCTAATGAATCTGACGTACGAAAAAGTGTTTTGCAAAGTTTTGATAGCATATAACAGCAGAATTAGCAAAATCGCACAATATCAATATATAACCCATGTTATCAGGCGCTATAACACTATTGTCCATTAAACCCATAAAGCTGCCTGCCTGTTCTCTTAGCAAGTGTTGCAAGTGTATATTAGCATGATTTGGGCTAGATGGAACATGTACCTGTAATTATTTTATCTCTGCTATTAATTAAGTTTTTTTGTGTAGAGAATAGCATAAATACCAAAGTTAAGATCGAAATTATTATAGGCAGAAAACTAGTTGTTAATGGGAGTCCAAGTCCTTCCTTAATAAAACAATGGGCTGTCAATCTGTCTATTCATGCTTTGACTGTGTTTTACAGTTATATAATATTACAGAGTAGTAGTTTTAGCCACAAACAAAATAGGCATAGCTAGTTTACAGTTTACCTAAATAACAGCTGCAATAAAATGCTAATATTTGTAAACACCTGTCCATATAAAACCGCAATATCCACTGGTTTCCTTATCAATTTTCTCAATGTTTTTGTATTTCATCAGGCCCTGCCCCGTGTACTTCCCTGACATCAAAATCAGGTACATATACACTCATCATCAAAAGAATAGTTGCAAGTGCTTGGCCTCTGTACCTGACTAACCCAACATCCACTATTGTGGACAGTGATACCCTCCATGAGCCATCCTGTTAGTGTCAGCACAATTCGTAAACGACTGTATGATGCAGAACTACATGCACTTGATAATGTTTGCTATCTTGAGGCTAATATGATGTGTGTAAGCCAGACTATCATGGAGTGACTTAGAATGACAGTGGGTCATCTTCAGTGATCTTCTTCAGTCCTGCTTTTGTCTTGGTGGAAATGACCAACAAATCCATGTGTGGAGGCACCGAGGTTAGCACCAACACGAACAATTTGCTGTCAGACATAACATGTCCAGAAGGCCTTGTCACTTCATCTCCACCCCTACAGCAAAATCTGCAGGAATTGCATGAGTTGCCATACTCTAAAAAACACTACTGCATGTGTATCTCAGTAAATATTGCCTACATCGGTTTTAATTTCTCAGCATTCTCAGCATCTTCTGGGTGCAACTATTCTTTTGATGATGAGCATAAAAACCCATTTCTTGGTAATACGTCCATGGACCACTACACAACTCGAGTCAAGTCAAGTCATGTGGCTTTTATTGTCATTACAGCTCTGTACAAGTACACAGTGAAATGAAATGACGTTTTTTCCAGAAAAGAACAAGGGTGCCACATGGAACAAAACGAGACAAAAAACAATACAGTACAGGACAGACTGCAGAAAGTGCAACGTGCAAGAAAATAAATACGATAAATAAGACTCAGCTCTGAGTAGTGGCAATGAGTGTAACGTGCATAGATATTTACAGGTAGGTATTGGTAATAAGGTGCATAGAAGGTGCATGGAAATTTAACATGCTATGACAGTATACATCGCACATGAAACACTGTTGTTTATAAGTCTGACTGCTTGTGAGACAAAGCTGTTGCAGAGCTGTGCAGTGACAGCACGGATGCTCCTGTATCTTCTGCCAGACAGCAGCAGAGAAAAAAGTCCATGTGGGGGATAAGTGGGGTCCTTCACAATGCTGATGGCCTTAAGGGTGCAGCATGTGGTGTGAATGTCTGTGACTAAAGGAAGAGAGACCCCATGATCTTCTCAGCTGTCCTCACTATTCGCTGTAGGGTCTTGCAGTCTGCGGCACTGCAATTCCAAAACCAGTCGATGATGCAGCTGCTCAGGATGCTCTCCACAGTCCCTCTGTAGAACATGATGAGGATTGGAGGAAGAAGATGAGCTTTCCTCAGTCTCAGCAGGAAGTGAAGGCGCTGCTGGGCTTTCTTGGCTATGGAGCTGGTATTGAGGTGACCACTATGGTTCTCCGAGATGTGGGCGCTGAGGAACTTTGTGCTCTGGATGATTTCCACAGCAGAGCCATTGATGTTCAGGGGGGAGTGGTCGCCTCGCACTCTTCTGAAGTCAACAACTATCTCTTTAGTTTTGTCAACATTCAGAGACAGGTTGTTGGTTCTGCACCAGTCCGTTAGCCGCTGCACCTCCTCTCTGTATGCTGTCTCGTTGTTCTCGGTGATGAGGCCCACAACTGACGTATCATCTGCGAATTTCACGATGTGTTTTGTATTGTGCTTCGCAGCACAGTCGTGAGTCTGCAGAGTGAACAGCAGTGGGCTTAACACACAGCCCTGGAGGGTACCGATACTCAGTGTGGTGGTACTGGAGATGTTGTTGCCTATCCTGACTGATTGTGGTCTATCAGTCAGGAAATCCAGGACCCAGTTACAGAGGGAGGTGGTTCAGGCCCAGCACGCCTAGTTTTCCAATCAGGTGCTGAGGGATGATGGTGTTGAATGCTGAACTGAAATCTATGAACAGCATTCTGACGTAGGTGTCTTCACTGTCCAGGTGGATGAGAGCTAGGCGGATTGTGGTGGTGATGGCATCGTCTGTAGAATGGTTGGGACGATACATAAACTGCAGTGGGTCCAGAGAAGGGGGAAGCTGGCCTTTAATGTGCCTCATGACGAGACCAAACACTACCAAACATGTTTGATTGTGGATTTCAATCACTCCAACGCAAATCATTTGACTTTCCCCTACCCAATATAGGGTTGTACCTTCTGCCTGTAACAGCAGGGGACCAGTTTGTCAAATCAACCCTGTACTATGTTGAAGGATTAAAACAGCTGGCTAACACTGACTAAGCTAAGAGGATACAGATGCCACAGGAAAGGTTGAGTCATTATCTAGACTTTTGTCAGTAAGGTTTTGACTGGTTAAATCAAACCTGTTCTGTGGTCAGCAGAGCAGTGCTAGATAAGCTAATACTAATCAGTTCCTTTTTGCTGATTGTACCGTGTAGCAGCTGATGTTAGATTATAGGTTTAAAATTTACTGAAAATATATTAAATCTTAATTAATTGATTTTATTTATTCAGCATCCTTGTAAGCAAAGTGAAATTATTTGATTGTTTTCAGGTTTGATATAATGCAGGATGTAGAGGCACAATACAGAGATAAATCTAAAAGTCAATCAGAAAATTGCTATGTTACTACATTTTACGGAATGGTTCAGTGACTATGAGCTTGGTAGCTAACAATGTATGGAAAACTTTTTTATGAAAAAACATATTCTAAGCATTTTGTGTCCTAGCAAAATGTGTCCATTTGGAAATAACAGTGGAACAGTTACTATCTGTGCTTAGACATTTTTTGGTCCTAGATCAGAAAAAAAAAGGCTATAGTTCAGTGTGTTCTGGAAAACGTTCAGTGGCATCTGAACTAATGTAGCGCAGTAGCGTAGTCTAGTTTTTCTACTAGAGGTCAAAATTAAAAAATTTTTAAAAATGCTAACAGTGTGTTGGGGGGTATTCAAGAGGTTGAATGTAACAGGCTGTATTGTACCATACACAGCCCACTGCAAAGACACATTAGATGAGCACAACACACTTGCGCACTCAAATCGTTTCTCCATGCAATATACACAGTGCTCACATATGCATATACGCATAAATACGCAGAGTACATGGAGAATTTACAAAACACAAATTTATATTATATATAATACACATACATATATACACACACACACTGCCAATGAGCCATACAAATACTAAGTTAGGACTTTTAATGCAAATTGGCCAGTCCCAGGCTGTTTAAAGAAAACAGATGTGCAATATGAGTCACAGACAGTGCTGAAAGGGCACACATCAGGAGCAGAGCCTGCCTTTTTTGGCAAGAGAGCCCAGGTACTGACTAAAAACTGTATAAAGCCTAAAACTGTAAATTATTTACAGTAATCATCTAAAAAAACAATTACTACTTTGTAAAAAAGCAACAACAATTAGGAAATATGAATGTTGTCCTATTTATTACCGATTAATCTACTTTATCTCCAATATGAAGCTTCATCAAAATCAGCTCAAAATAACTTTCAGATAACATCAAACAACACTGATGTTTCGCTTTTTATGAGAAACATGAGGAACATTCTCATCGATCGTCTTTTTGGTCACAATGTGAATAATAAAAGTTAATACGTTTTGTGCATCTGAATATTTCACTATTTTCCTGTTACATTCACAAAGTAATGGCGTTAAGCAGAACTGTAAAATATAAACAAAAATAACCAGAAATTATGTAGGACTTGGTAATTGTAAAAACACAAAAAAGTTGAGGAAGCAAAGCATGTGCCATTTTTCACAAAATCAAAAAGCATGGTTGATCAAAAACGCTGTTGTGTTACAACAGCATTTTCATGAATTAAACTAATATGCTGGCTGATGCAAGCAAATAATTTACCAACAACCTTGTGGTCATGATGGTGGAGAGTTCTACCACCGAGAGAGTGATCTGATCTCTCTCATACAGGTCAGAAGACAGAAAATTATGAAAAACTTGAGATTGTTTTATGTAAACTCTGTAAACTAAAGTCAATTTATTTTTTCATAGACACACCTAAATATGTATCCAGATTTTCCTCAAATTCACATTAATTGAGTTTATATTTAAAGAGTTGTGGGAGGTGAATTCAAGCAGCATGTTTTTTTTTTTAGGGTTAGACAAGGAAGTTAAAGGCAATAATGACTATTGCCTTTAATAGTCATTATGAGTTACTGTATATTTTTAGCCACCATACCAATGCGGTAAGCATCTCTGCACGCAAGCAACGTTTATACTGGTAGCACCATACTCCACAAAGCCACAAAAATTCAGACATGCACAATTTTGCAGATCAATAACAATTAATAAATAATCAGATCAAACTCAGCAGCACAAGTAATGGTGACAATGGCACATACATTTTTCTCAATAATTATTTAGCAAAACAGTAGAACTCTTAGTCTTACAGTGTGTATCCAGTTTTACTTTCTTTTGCCAAATCTCTACTTGCTACATATCTGTGACGTTTCTGTATGTAAATAAAAAACTGATTCTCTTGAAATAGGCATTTCTATTAATGTCACAAAGCTAAAGCGTTGAGCAAAGTTGATTATCATGCATCTCAGTAGCCGTCTAGCTAGTCATCTTAAATTTCAAGAGTAAGATAGCAAAACCGCTAAGAAATAAATTCCAATATTGTACAATGTATAACACCCTTCATTCACACTCAATAAAAACACCAACACACTCTGCATCTTTGTTCAACTATTCATCTAATGACACCTTTATAAACAGGAAGTGAGGCATACACAACTCATCAGGCTCCATTATAATGAATAAGATGCAGTACCATGAAAAGACAAGTGGACACATACCACTTTAATTAGGGAGATCTGGATGTAAATATTGAATTAACTATCAAAGAAATTACCATGTCTAAATAATATTAAGGTAAATCAGTTAAAAATTGCATAAACCTGGAAGCTTTAATAACACTTTGATGTACTTATTTACAATAAACCAATTATATTATGTTTTAAATGTTACAAATAAACCTGTATGTATGAACAAATAACCAACAGCACATAAACTACAACTGTATTGAGCGTAAAAAAATTACATAAATGACATTACCTGTATGTCTGGCATTTCTCACCTTATATATTGTCACAATAGCCCAGCTTTTTTTTCCCTTTTTAATTAGGAAAAAGTTGTTGTCCAAGTTGTTTACTACTTCATTGCTTTTCCTAGTGTTTTGGGGTTTTGCCATGGAACTCTTGTAGTATTGGTGTCAATCATATCCTTTAAACTATTAGAAACTAACAGTGTTGGTGTTTATATTTCTGAAAAGTAGTTTAACAACAGCTGTCTGCTAAATATGGCCTGAAAAGTCAGCCATGCAGTATCTGACATTACACACATAACCTTTACACTGAAGAGATCCTCATAACACTTTTTAATTTATATAAAGTTATATAAAGTTTACTTACATGAGCTTAAACTTTCACTGTGTGAGTGTGTGTGTGTGTGTGTGTGTGTGTGTGTGTGTGTGTGTGTGTGTACACGCATGCTCGCGCGCGCACGCACAAATAAATCATTGCTCCACAGCGTGACATGCAGTTAAGGATTCTGTCTGATCAATTAATTTTAGGGCAAGAATAAAAGTAACACGTCCATGAAGCACACACTTCCCATTTTTTGGGAGTCCTCAGGGGCATCACAGCCAGTCAGAGTTGGCAAAAGTGCAGAAGTCCCTTACTTAAGTAAAAATACAAGTAATATGTACATATGTAAGTATAACTTTTTTTTTTGAAAAGTAGAAAAGAACACACTCAAAAATGTAAAGACATAAAAGTAATTCTTTAAAATTATTTCTAATTTATGTTGTAATCATATTTTCACTAACTGAGCATACCGTGATTTATACAAGAACTTAATGTATCATTCAAAATCTGAAAAGGCCATTTTTTTTCATTGACAAATTGAACACAAAATTCATTTCAATGGACACAAGATCAAATGATTCCTTTATGTAATACAAGGGCTAGAGTGGGACTTCCTCAGACCTGGAACTACATAAGGCAGACCAGACCACTCCAAACTACACAGGCAAAGTCATGTCCAGCATTGGGGATCATTACATCAAAGTAACAACCAAACAGTCCTCACCCTACATATTTCAACACCCTGATACCAAACAACAGCAACCAGTCAGAAAGCTGGATTCACACAAAAATCATACAGACACTCACCAAAAGTGTGCATTTTAGATGCACAAGTTAATAAACACACAGAGACCCAATAAAGAGGGCATGAAGGAGCTGATGTGTGAACACAAGGAAAAACACAGCAATCTTATAAACCCAGATCTAAATCACCGCAGATCAGCACTATCACAACGGGAACAGGAGCATGTTTGTTATGTCTATCAATAACCCTAGAGGTCTAACTTGGTATCTTTACACCACTTAACCAGCATCTATAATAACACAGCACTGTAAACCGGATGATATAGTGCTAGGATTTACGGTGACTGACTGAATTTGACTTACTGATTCAAATTGCCGCTCCAACTCATTTGGGAACACAGCACCAGTCCACTTGTCTGAACGTGACTGTGACGTTATTTAAGGTGGGATGGGAATGAAAGCTACCTTGTATATTCAATTAATCCACTTTTCGAGGCGAGGTTACAGTTAGCACCCCTATGTTATGGTTAGCTCACCGGGGCTGTATCAGTAGAGACAAGGGTTGCTGGTTTAACCCCTACATTACAGTTAGCACACCAAGGCTGCAAAGGGAGAGACGAGGATCGCTGATTTTACCCTGCAGCTATAAACTCTTGAGTATTATTGGTAGAGAGTTATGGTGTATGTTAGTTTATGCATTAGTTCACAGTCTGCAGACTAAAAGGCTCATCAGCGACTCTACTTTCTCCCCAAGCTAAGAAGAGCTAGAGCCTTCACCCCAATTCTACAGCACCCTGACACCCCACCCTACATTAAATACTGAAAGCCCTTTTTTTCTTTTCATATTTCTTGCGTTTATCTATTTTATGTTTACTATTTAATATATTCAATCAGCTCTTGTTCTTGTTTTTAGCTGAAATCTATTTATCGTTAAATGTTTATGTGCTGCAACTTGGGTCAGAGAGTAAAGCAATTTCAATCCTCTGTATGTCTTGTATATATTGAAGTATTGACAATAAAAACTACACTGCGAATCACCCACTGATGCAGGTTTCTTTCAGACCCATTGCCAGTATAAACCACTAAGCTCAACACTACTCTCCCCACATGCTCACTGCTAGGGGCCTAAAAGCTGTGAAAGCAGCCAATCACAGGCTCACTCTAGTCCCGCCAGCCACCCGCCTCCGGTTCATAGCTAATAGAATTCTGGTCTGCTCCTTGCTGAACCTGAATAGAACCGCCTGATTAAAAATACATTAGAGAGATTCAAATAAATAGATTGTTAAATCTAAAGTAACAAGTCTGTTTTGGGAATTTGGTAAGTAAAAAGTATAGATTTTTTTTTTTTTTAAATGTAGTGAGTAAAAATATTAGACAACAGAAAAACAAAAAGTACACATACGTCAAAAAAAAATACTTTGTTACTCTGTCACCTCTGCAGCCAGTACATTAACCACGTCTTTCCCTGTTTTTTTATTCTCTCTCCCCTCTCTCTCTCTTTTACTCTGTTTCAACACAGATTCTCTGCAAGCTATTTGGTCTGTGCATGCTGGCAAATCAAAGGGTAGATATCCGGCAGCACAAAGACTTAGATAACCCACTTACTGCTGATCTGATTACAAATGTCCAGCGGCTGTATGTTCCTCATCCACCACACAGGACACTTTTGTTGAGTGTGTGTGTGTGTGTGTGTGTGTGTGTGTGTGTGTGTGTGTGTGTGAGAGAGAGAGAGAGAGAGAGAGACAGAGAGACAGAGAGACAGACAGACAGACAGACAGACAGACAGACAGAGAGACAGAGAGACAGACAGACAGAGAGACAGAGAGACAGAGAGACAGACAGACAGAGAGACAGACAGACAGACAGACAGAGAGACAGACAGACAGACAGACAGACAGACAGACAGACAGACAGACAGACAGACAGAGAGACAGACAGAGACAGACCACAGCAGAATGTACAGAAAACGTTTGATAATGGTTTACATGAAGTACCACAAGCCATTTCTGCTGTCAGTCTCACCATTGCAATTAGGTTTACAGATTTTAAGCTGTAAATGACATGATCTAATCAAGTGAATACCCTCAGTTTTCACTCACTTACACATACAGTCAGACCTAGAATCAATCCTCCACAGATTTCTAATGAACTTCAAAAGGCTTGCGGATGTTTTTACAGGAATATACTCAGCTGCTCATTGGAACTGCAAAAACAAACTGGACCAATTATCTCATTAATCATTTCCACACATACCATGAGGACAATGAGCACAACAAAAAGCTGTCTGCTAGACTTGGCCTGCAAAGGCAGCCATGAAAGACTTGAAACTATAAAGACATTCCACATTATGCACGTAACTGTGCCCGTAATATACACTTTCAGCTAAAGAGAGCCTTATTTGCACGTCTTCACTTACGTGAAGTTTACTTAAGGTTTCAGTCTACCATACACTCTTTCAGACATGTGCAACAGTAGAGCTTTCGAAAAATATGTTTAAAAGGAAGGTTAGTAGGGATCCAGAAATAGTATCCACAAAAAACAAAAAACAAAAAAAATGAACTGTTCAATGCTGTTCATCCATACTTTCACTGTTTTCAGTTTCTGGCTTTACTCCAATCTCTGTCTCTCAGGAGTTGATATACCAGCACATAATTTGTCAAAACGTCATTTGCAATTTTCCAAACGCTCCTACTAAACTAAGAGCATTTGTGGGGGAAAAAACATCTGTAACAAATACTTGTTTGGAGATTACATGCGAGTCCAGAGAAGCAGAGCCCCCTGACCCCAAACTACAAGGCATACATGCACACACAATCATAAGATGCATATTAAAGTTTCCGACCATTGGAACATGATTGCTTCAGCAGTAGTGGCTTAACAGGACGATATTCAGTATTAGCACTCAGGCCCATGTGTTATAGAGCTTTACTGCTGCGGTCTATATAATCAGCTCTAATTGGTTCCCCTCAGACAGGCTTCTACAGTACCATATGGCTTTATAGCTACCATATTCTATGTGTTGCCCTACAGCATGGGTGGTACAGGTAACCACTGACTGCTTCTGAAAAAATAAATCACCCTTAAAACCTCATACACTCCATTTCATTACAGCTAAATATTTATGGCTGTATCCAGCTACAATAACATAAATATTTCAGTGAGGGAAGTGTTGTCAACCTGTTGCTGCCAGAACTGGAAACTAGGATGGTGGGAATATGTGAATGCTCCTTAGCAAAGGAAATTGTGTACATATAGTAATATAATGCCTTGTAAACTACTACAGTCAGTAGAGCTCTGTGTGAAAAATGTGTGCTCATTTATAAGATTCTTTGTACCCTGCATCAGCCCTTGATTCTCAACTGCCCCAGTGCCATCTCCTGCCTCTCCTTCTACTTGGGGTGCACAGCTCATTAACAGCAGCTCTTGGCTTTGTCCTGCAGATTTCAGTCACTCTAACAAAGCAGTTCTGATTTCAGAGAGAAACTCAAAGGGAACTCTTTAAGCATTTGATTGGGGTAGCAACAATGACGAGATCCTTTGTTCTTGGGGTTCTGAAATGAGTTTTCCTTTCAGTTGATGCCAGCATCTGTCTTTTCTCTTTATATAGCTTTTGAACATGTAGCTTAAGCTCCAAATGCATGACATTACTTCATTCAGCAGCTGAAAGGCACTGAATTACGGATCTGATCAGGGTTTGATGTGTTTGGTTTTGGAATTTATCTGATGCTAAGGATCAGAACTACTGCATTAATTAAGAAATGTAATAAAAACTCTGTGCAGTCTGCCTGAACAGACACCATACTCTTGCTTCTTGCAAGACGTTTTTTCTTTCGCATGCACGCACACATGTACGCACACATACACAATTTTGTAGATAGTTGTACCTCAGCTCTTTGTCATTGCATAAACTTCAGGGTTCACAGCTTTTAGAAACACACCTAATCCACTTCAAACGCTATACCAGACCCAACATCATTATCAGGTTGGAAGAACGCTTACAGTATACAATGCTTGCCATAAGTTCACTTAACATTACCCTACAGCTTCTGGTGACTGCAGTATAAACAGAGATGTTTGGGGGCAGTGAATGGGAACCCTGAAGGTATAATGTATACAGTTATGTCTCTATGACAGTGTGTGATATGAGAGTAGCTAACCTGAACACCATCCTTCAGCTTAAGGATGCACTCCATGGTGTTGATGGTGATGACCACCGGCTCCGAGCTCAGTTTTGTCCATGGCACATGGATTCGCAGCTCATGGATATGACCACTCAAGAAGGTGAAAGGAAGCTTCAGCTCCTGCACCACACACACAATCAAAAATGCATGCATGCACAGACAGAAAATAAACCATAAGTCATAGTTTGGTTTGGTACACAAGAACAAGAGATAAAAGGAGAGAGAGAGATCCTAGCTGAGAGAAATTATGCTGTTTCTCATTAAAATGTAAAATGAAGACCTGTAAAAATTAATCATAGTGTTGTGGATTTGTGCTTTTTGAAGGATCACAGGCAGAGTAATTTATGCAGCTAGCTGAGAGCTGCAATGGGACGGGAACATGTTCTCAAAGAGACAAGCTCTACACAGAGAGCTACAGGTCCCACACCAGAGCTTGCCAAATGCTCCCAATCAAACCCGTCCTGAAGGAAGCACTCGCATGAATTTATTGCTTGTCTCTGCAAGGACCCAAAGTCTTTCACTCTTACTCATCTTATGAGAATCCCTAATGATCCCTATGCAGATTACACATAGCATCCATTCTACAGGCTATAAAGATGCTCTCTGAAGTTTCATCAAAATTGTTGTCATGATTTCAGGATCACATTAGTAGCAGACTTATAAACAAGAGCTTTACTCTCAGTGTGGGCGGAGGCAAGCTGCTTTCAATAAGTGGCTCCATCACTGTGTGTGTGTATGTGTGTGTGTGTATGCACACGCATTTGTGTCTTCAGAGAGTCTAGGAGCAGCTTGGGCCACTCTTGGGAAGCAAAACATTCTCACAAGATGGCAGAGTGATTGGTTCCAGATATTACAAATGCAAAAGCCACTGTACCCCAAATAACAAAGCAAAGCAAATATTCTAGCAAATCCATCTAAGTAGGCCTCATGTCAGCTGACAGATAGAGAGCAGGGAAGGAATCTGACTGTGGTTGGAGATGAAAAGCTGCTCCCACTGCAGACTGGAGAGTATGCTGTCCCTGACAATACACACACACACCGAGCAGAGCATTTTCTGTTCCTCAAACTCAAACCAACACTTCAACTCAATTTCCCACAAGCCATTGATGGGCTTGAAGAGTGGACAAAAAAACCCCAAAGTACATCAAACAGTTAGAAAAGCTCAAAGATGCACTGGCATCTCAAGGGAACTTCAAAATTGTATTTTTAAAGCTGATGTAGAATGAATAAAAGGATGAATAAAAACTGTCACAATGTACAACTCATGTTAGCACATGTTAATCTAGGCTCTGTGTGGTTAATATCACAAATAATACTGATAAAATGCATATGCAAAAACAAAAGAAACAGCACAATGCATCTCACATGTTGCTTGTTTATAAAAAAAATAAATTAATTAATTTTTTTAAAAAGCGGAATTTCTTACCTGCTCTAAAACATCTAGTTTGAGATCCAGCTTGCTGAGCACAACATCACCCCCCCATAGAGAGAGCTGGAGATCAGATGGTTTCAAATTCTTAATGTACCGATTCACATAACTCATCAAAAGAGGAGTTACATAAGACTCCAGCATCCTGAGCGTTCCTTAGACCTGTTCATAGATCAGAACACAAGAGACTTAGTGGACGAAGACTTTAGACTAGGCCATGTTAATCTGAAGGACAGAAAAGTTTCAGAAAAATTTCAATTTCAGGTTGTTGTAGGGGGAAAAAATAATATGGCTACTCTGTTTAGCAAAGATAAAGTGACTGCATAATGTTCAGAGAAAGCAACTTAATGGAACTAACACACAGAACATAATGTACAATGTTTGTATATGCAACAAGTAAGTAAATGCACAATGTACAGATATTTAGCCAGCAGCTGCCATATAAAATCAGTATACAACCTGGATGATTTTGCAGTTTGACTGTCATAAAAGTAAATAATTAAATAAATATATTACAAAAATTCCTCTGACATGGTTGTTGGTTTCTGAGCATGCAAATGCTCAGAAACGTGTATAACAAGTAACTTAATGAAGATAGGTGTGCCAGGCAAAACAATCATGAACAGTATTTATTAACCCCAGACGTATTACGTTTCGGTGCACTAAGCAACCTCCCAACTTCTCGGAGTAAACAGCATCCCTTAAATTGCCTTACTTCTGATTTTACGATTAGCATAAGACTTGTGGAAACCAGGTAGAACGTTTCAATATAGCTCGAGTTAATATAACAAATCAACAAAGAGTTAATATCGCTTGTAAGTCAGTAAATCACGTCAAACATCGTGACAATCTAGATAACTATGTGGATGTGGCTTCGGTAGGCGTTTCCCGATTGTTCATTGAATAAAGTTAGTGAAGTTCATCACCAGAACACTATATTAAGCCTTGGTAGATGTTTGCATATTAGGCATGTACCTTAAAGCCTAGCTGAACGCCCCGACTAGCAAGTTTTATCTTTCCAAACAAATCTTAGCTTCGGTGAAAGTTTTGCCGTGAAAAAAGTGACCAACGCTTCGAATGCTTTCTTGGAGCGGATAAAAACGTGGCTAACCCATCTAGTTAGGCAGCTAGCTAAGATCTTTACTTTAACTCTTGTGATAACTGTGCTAGAAACCTTAGCAAGCTAGCAAGCTAGCTCGCTCGCTAGCTAGCACTGCTAGCTACTCACCAATGTAGTTAACGTATTTACCTACAGATCCAGACGTCAACGCTAAAACAAACAACTCCTGCGCATGACTACCGATTAACCATGGATATAAATTATGTTTGTCTTACGTCACCGGGAACGAATTAGTCTGATATATCAGCTCCACTCAGATCCATTGCTTTAGCTTTAACTTTCATAGCCCAACGTCAATATCGCTACTTCCGCATAAAAAAATTATGACTTCCGCTAAAATAATTGACATCACTTCCCTTAAAGGGGCTTGACAAAACTTGCATAAATAACCCCTGTCTAATAGGGATAAATGAGTACCATCACTAACATAGTGCCATTCGACGAGGACTCTTAAATGTGAAAAAAAAAAACACTAAAAAAGGCTGATTTCCATTCTTCTGTTATTAAAATGCCCTGAACCAAAACTCTCATAAATATCCTTTTAGATTATAATTTCGTTATATTACAACAATTATTGGTTATTCTGTTTAGTTAAAATCACCATCCCATAAGGCTGTTTGTTTGCCTAGGTCTATCAAGAACCATGTAGGAAAAGTCATTTGTTCCGTTTAGGATGGAGAAGAATTCTCATAACCACGTTCTAACACATGCGTACAAGCTTCATTTTCATCCTAGACAACGAACACGTAAACGCGGTGAAAATAAAGGGAATGTACAGTGGATTGTTTACCTTTTCGAACGTAAAATTCGCCTTTTCAAACGATTCTATCTCATAAAAATGTAGACTACATATACCCCTTTAAGTCAATTTAGATTAAAACCCTTATTTAGCACAAATATGTGGGGTAAAAAAGAAGGACATGTGCATAGAAAAATACATATTTTTGCATATGGCACAACGCCAGATAGTCAAACTGTCGTAAATTAAAAAAATATTGTCTTGGAGTGGTGTTACTAAGACTAATCGTTACTGGCGACCTGGTTGGCATTTTCAAAAATGATTTGTTTGTTGCATCTAAAAGTTAATGATATCATGAAAGAAAATGAAAGCTTGAGTGAGCAGGAGAAAATAATAAGGTAGCACAACGTCCTTCTCCATAAACAACTGACTATCTATTTGTGTCCCTTTGAGATTGATGTGCTGGGAAATTATTATACTATTCCAATATGGTCACACTGTTGAAAATCATTTAGAGTTTGACCACATTCCAAGAGTAACTGCTTTCCGCACAAATCTATTTTTATCTGGCGTATTTTTTTCATGAGCTAGATTGCCTCATCCATTACACTTTCACACACGTTCGCTCTAAATATAGTTTATCAGTATTCAATGGGCCCCAAATTCATTAAATATCATACGTGTAAACTAAAATATGTTCTTCGAGAGTGGATGGGAATTTGGACACAGTTATTGGTTTTGGTTTGGTTTTGGTCTTTTTCTTGATTATCATTGTACTGTTAACTCACATTACATTTGTTGGGCACTGTAAAGGGTCAAATCATTTTCATTTAGATGTAATGCATTACTATTTGTCGTGGTCGCACTTTTACCCTTTTGAAGAAGAACAACAAGAACCACAATGATACTAACAACACATCTTTTTGCAGTATTTTAATTGCAACTCTTATTAGTTATTTCAAATGACAGGTGATAGTCCCTGGTGAAAATATTCTACTGAACGTTGCCTAATGCATTGTTTTAAGGCCCAGTGTCCTGTTCTTGTTTATGGTGGAAAACTGATTTTACCCTTCACCATGTTCCTGTTATGATTGTCTATTTATAAGGTACCTGTACAGCTATTCAAGAAAAATGGGAAGCACTTATACAACAGCATGCACTTATATGCTCCTTTAACATTATTGAAACGTAAGAAGAATCAGTCCCACGCAGGAGCCTAGTCTGGGGATAAATACCAACAAATTTCTTACAAGTTTACTCAAGATAAGACCATGTAATCTGACAACCTAACACAATTTATGTCCGAGTAATACCAGCATCGTGTCCTTCAACGTGCTACTGAGAGAAGACATCTCAAAGAACACAAAATATAGTGACATTTAATTCAATTATTATCTGAATTTCTTTCATTTTAATGAGCACATCGGTTCATTCAAAATACATGTTATTCACATTGTTAATGACTTTCAAACTGTTTACTTTTAACAGTAGCTGCACGTGGAACTATACATTTAAATCAGACATTTACAGTAGTTTTGCAGGCTGTTAAAAGCGAGTAAAATCGCTATTGTGAGGAGCGTAATTAGAATATATCATGAATCATTCACCTATTCACGTTTCCAGTTACAATTCCTTTTTTTTAAATTTTGGAATCAGGATTAATTGCGGTCTTGAGGTCATTAGAAAATAACTAAGGATACAATGACCAGAATAAGGAGACATTTGTAACCCGCTAGAAGTCCAGGTAAAAGCGTAATTAAACATTATTTAGAGTTCAGAATGACCAGTTTGTGCCGGATTGACAAAAAAGCAACATATAATCTTGTAATTGATCTGAAAGTATAACTTAGTATGACAACAAAAATGCACAACAATAACAACAACAATTAGAAGAATGAAAACTTGCTTATGTATATTTTACTTATTTGCAGCTCATGATAGTGAGAAAAGACATGCAAAATAATAAATTGTATCATTTATATTTTGTATAATAATAATAACAACAACAATAATTAATTATTTTATTTGTAATATGGTGATGATGATGTTGATGATGATGATGATGATGATGATGATGATTCTTCTTCTTCTTCTTCTTCTTCTTCTTCTTCTTATTATTATTATTATTATTAGTACTATTATTATAACGTGATAAATATATTTTATTCTTATTGAACACCGTCTACCTTTGGCCATAAGACAATATAAGTCAAGTATTATGGTTAGTGCATAGCCTATATTAGGTAATACATAAAAGTAGAAACAAACGAACAAATAAATGCAAAATTAAATTGAAAGCAAAACCTTTGAGTGATTTAGCCAAGTAATGCCATGTAAGCAGTGTCAAGGAAAAGATTAACACTTGACGTTGAAATTTTTTTTATTTCTAGAATGCACTTTTACAAACCTTCACATCTGAACGCAATTATCAACTGTCTGAATTTAGCTAAAGAGGTAATAAAACAGAAATAAAGCAGAAATATAAACACAGGAAAAAACACTGTACAAAAGTCCGGTGAGTTGCCGCAGGTCTGCGAGTCGCAGAGTGCAAGTCTGTCCCCTGCTTTGGGTTCGCTTTTGCACTTAGGTCACACGATCTGCCCATGAGATCTGTCCGCAATCATTTAACAGCAAAACTTTGCTGATCCGTTCCATATTCTGTGTGTTATAGCTTTCTAGTCCAGGCAGCTAGTAGTCCCGGTAGGGTGTGTGTGTCAAACTATGCCGTCGCAGGTCACAGTTGCGCCGAAACACCTTTCCGCAGCGTTCACAGGAGTAGGGCTTGATGTCTGTATGGGTGAGAAGGTGAGTTTTCAGGTTACTTCTTTGATTAAAGGTTCTTCCGCATGTGGGGCATTTGTGAGGAGACTCCTGTTTAGATTTGAAGCAAGCAAATGATTATTTCCTTTAGGTTTTATTCATAGGTGTTTCAAAGTTGCTTTATTTTAGGAATGCTGATACTTTACACGGTGTATAGACTATTAAACCAAAGAAACTCAGACAACACTTAATTACGATAACATGATCTTCCCAAAAATGAAATACATTTTAGAAATGCCCAACAAAGAGTTCGCTGCATCGGTTAAATTTGCCCGTCGTTTCCCCCTATATTCCCTATGAATAAAGTTCAGTTAAACCCTTGCACCATGCGCATGCACTATTCGGCTATTAGTTAGCAAAAAAAAAAAAAAAGAAAACAATCAATAAGCAGGTAAACTGGAGTTTTGTGCAAATCATCACAGATCATTTTAGGACAATGTCTCACCTGCATGTGCAAAGTTTTATGAACAGCCAAAGTCCGCGACTGACAAAATCCCTTTCCACACTCCTGACATTTGAAAGGTTTCTCTTTGGAATGGATGTATCTGCAAGCAGAACCAACAAGCAGGAACACAGGTTAGTTACCGTCAGTGGCACCATGTGAACCCAGTAATAGTGTTCCACACGTCGACGTTTGTAGAGTTACATATGTATGATAGATCTATGTGTGTCCCCGCTCATACTGCAAATCACAGTAACATGGGCTGGGAAATGAGAGGTAGAGACATAAGGGTTTTCGTCTTGTCCTCTGGGGTGAAAAAGGCCTATCAGCGATACATACGTACCGGTGATCACGCAGGTGGTCCTGTCTCCTAAAAGCCTTATGGCAGATATCGCAGGTGTAGGGTCTCTCATCTGTGTGGGTACGCTCATGGATGAGTAAGTTGTATGACTTGGTAAAATGCCTTCCACAGAACTTGCAGATAAATTCCTTTTTGGTCTTGGACGGAAGCCTGCCGCGGGGGGGCTTTCTGTCCGGTGACAGTTTGTTCAGCTCAGAGATCGCGCCGCCGAGACCCGCCGCCAGCTTCGATAGTTCGCCGGCCTTTGGAGGATCCTCTTGCGTAGCCGCAATGGCAAGGTTTGCAAAATCAAACCGTGGTCTGTCTTTGTGCAGAGCCGGAATAACGTGAGCTATCGCTCCTTGTTTAGGATGTAAGAGATGCGCAGCAAACGGTAGGGCAGGGAGGGAGAATCGAGGATCAACGAGGCCCTGCGCCGCTGCCATCTCGGTGATGGTGGAACGCAGTCCCTGCATGTGAGGGTAACCCAGAGTCCAGTGGTTCATGTGCATCGTCTGCACCGCACTGAGGCCGTAGAGTCCTTGCAGGTGGTCGATGGCGGCGGGGAAGGTGTTCACCGCCTGCAGGAACGAGTAATTGGCGAGCTGTAGGGTCGGGTGTAGCGGGATGGGGGCCGGCAAAGTTTTACTTCCCATTTTCAGCAGCAGGTCCTAGAACAAAGACTGGATCACACAACTCGATGTCCAGTGGGTTCCTATTACAAAAATACATACATAAAAGAATACATTTAAATAATCAAGAAGACGTAAATGCACTTTAATTTAAAGTCTAATTAATAATTTAGATACAGCCGAATGTATCATTACTCCTATCTGACTTAAAATTTGGCCTAATTTAAATATATAATCCAAATTTCAGAACGGAGGGTAGGCTCTTACACAAAACCACAACATCATTTCAAATCGAATCAGCAATTAATCTGAAACGTCATAGCAAATACATAAACGAAATTTAAATCTGGTGTAGATGGGGCTCCATAAACTCTCCCTAATTTAGAACAGCAGGTTACTCCTGGCATAATTCGGAGGGGAAACGCTGCTGTGGGCTGTCATTTCTGAGGAAGCACACGTTTTGCACTTCAGCTTTAAGAATGGATGTTTAGTTAGTTTTGCACGATGCAGTCATGGACTTCATCTTGTTCTGAAGTGTAATACTGCCATTGTTAAACACATTATGTATTCATAGTTCAGAGGGAGTTTAAAGGTTACACGCAGTTCACATCAAGCTACCTAATTTCAAGACCTTGTATGTATTGTAGTTTAGACTTAGAAGGCCGATTACACATTTACTGTACAAGTAAATTACAAGTGTACTGTAAAGATGAGCTCTTGTAATGTACCAAATTGTTAAGCTTGATTGTGTTTAGCCTTATCACTAGAAAGAAAACTTTAAATATTTATGTGCTTGCAAACATAAAGGAGTAAATAGCTACCATCATACACGTTAAACGTCATTCACAACAGCACTAAGAACAGGTCAAAAGGCTGTTTAATGTGTGTCGTGCTATTATTGTTCCTGCGAGTAGTAACCTACAGGTGTAGGTACTGAATACCACGATGTCTATGATGTCTATGAAAGCGGACGTTAACTGGCTGTAATTATCCGCGTTGTGTTTGTTGGCTAAATTACTGATTAAATACCGTAAGTTCGCCTCGTGCACAGTGTAGCCATGTAATAGACATTATGCAATAAGATACATCACAAGAAGCAGTCTAATTCAGATCCTTACCCCGCAAAAATGGATCTCAAAGGTCGCACTCAGCTAGTGCCGTTTCTCAGTAATCCACAATGACCAGAACACGACGAGAAAGTTCGGAGCAGCGCGAGTAGAAATCTTACGGATATGTCCATGTAAACTTCACAAGTCAACTTAAATGTCGAGATGCCTTAGGTATAAGAAAAGACTTAAACATAAAACGTAAGGTTCCTGCGTAACCGCGCCGTCCTGCTGTTGAAATGTATGTGCGTTCTTAGTTCTGTCACCAGTTTTAACTCAAGTGTGAGTGAGGGGCAACAGGTCCGGCACTTTTCAGGGTTGCTGCTCTAAAGCGTTCAGCCCGCCCTCGACACGCCCTCCATCCGCCCGCAGCTCCAATGCTTTTCTCTGTTTATTTGTGTTTGGATAGCAACTACGATTCCCGAGTACGTCGCACAGCTCAACACGCATCTAACACCCCAAACCTAAACAGATACGAGAAAATGTTTTCGTGCCCAGTTCTTGCCTCAAACCCTGATCTAACGGTAATACACGTGTCCACGCGAATAATCATTTCATAAATTGCTGGCACATGTTGTCCCTGTGGTAAGATGTTATTGTAGGATTCGCATTTATTGTACACGCGCTGGCGGACGCCTTCTTACATATCTACACATATCTTACACATTTCGCTGGAATTATGAATTTAGTCTTGAATAAAAATACTGGCATGATTTATGTGAGCACAATTACGTGTCATTTAACAAAATAATATTTGAACAAGGGCCTTTAACTAGAAAATCTAGGCAGGCCCACTGGCATCAAACATTTTCATATTAACAAGTAACTCTACCAAGATTTTAACTCTCTACTAAAAGAGTTGCACTCATATTTCTGTCATAAGATTACTAGCCTCTCAGTGAGACAAAGGACAAGGGGAGGATTATATATATATTATATTGTAGCATATGTGTCAGTGTTTCTAAGACATTATAATTAAAGACGTTCTTTTTTTGTGGTAGTGGTAGCGATCTTGTTTGACGTTTCAATAATATCAAGATAAGAAAACTGCCAAAATGTTGGTAAATATTGCAGTGCAAAAGTGTTCTGTCATTTGTTTTTTAAGTCACTAATCAACTAATTATTTTATCATTTTCGTACTCGTTTATGCAGCACCACAGCTATGCCAATCCAGTGTATTATTTTTTAAAAGACAAGCTTGTGGAGTAAATTAATTAAAGAAACTTTATTTAAAATGTCCATATCTAACAGACAGTAGGCAAAGAGATAGGAAGGGAGAATATTCCTTTCACTTCTCATATCATTAGCATAGGAGGACTGTGATTTAGATGATAGATGTTTTCCTTAAAACTCTGGTCTTTAGAACTTTGACAGCAAGAAGAATGCCACGACCTTAAAACAGATTAGTTCCAGAGGCAGCAAAAAAGGTTTTGAAAAGGCTTTCTAATAGGTAATTTATAAATACAATAATTAGGACAGGGTGTAGCTTATGATTAAAAAAAATACTTTTTCGTCTGTAATGCTTTAAACAGTAATTATTCTCATATCAAGAATATTTACGAGGGTGCTTTTGTTAGGCATTTATATGGAATTTGTTATCTTCTGTAATCCACGTGCAGTCAGAGCTCCTTAGTAATACAACCTCAAGGCGCCCTTTTCCAGTAATAAGAGTCATATTTTAACAGGTATACGGCGCCGCCTATCGGCCACAGAGGGATGATTAAAATTCACACAGTGGTACAAAATACAATGTCGCCAATAATGCAATAGAGCGAACACAAATGCCATATATTAGATTTTTGTTATATATTTGATGAAAGAAATAAACAATATAGGCGATAATATAGGCACAAATTACAATACAAATTATTCGGTTTGGCCATCTATGGGAAACGTATGTTTAAAATATGCAGTAATGTGCAGAGAATTTGTTAGTTGTTAAAATAAGTAAAATGCAGTTAAAGTTTGTTTTTATTCTCGTTTGAGCGTTTTTTTTTTGCTAATACCGCTAATTACATGTGCAGTGCTGATGTTCAGAAAACTGTAATTCAGTATCTGTTGTAGTAAAATGATGCTGAGGTATATAAAGCTTCATTTGGTTTGATATAAACCTCCTTGTCCTCTAACAGCACTCTGTAGCCACAGGCCGCACTCATCAACAGTGGCTTACATTTACTAATCACATGCTGTGATGCCACATAACTGTCTGTCTGGACATGGTTAGCTTTTGATGCAGCTGATGTTAATCACAGCCTCACACCATACAAAATGATCTGTGTGTTAATCAGACTTCCCAAAAGTGTCAGCGCTGCATCAGCGACACTTTTGATCTGTAATGGCTGCCCTTAACAACCAGTCAGTGGCAGCCTGCTCTCAGCCACCCAAACAGACACTGCTGATTCCAACAGCAGCTGTGTACACACACATACATACTCGTGTCTGAATGGTTGATCCTACTGTCCAGCCATTTTAGCTCTCATTATCTCAGTGTCTCTCAAGACCCCAAGTACAGAGAGCTATCGAGTCAAGACCATGAGGTCTACAATACGCCATGTTGATCTATTCACGTGTTTATATCTAAATGACACGCGGACCAGACATGTACATGATTAGGTATGTATTGTATTGTAGATACAAGAAAGAGATCCCTGTTTCTAAAAAAGTGTACATTTACCTTTAGAGGAGTGCAGCACTGGAATAACAAAGGGGAAATATGTTCTTCAGCTGCTGAGATGGGTTCTGCTTCAGGCAGAATGAAGAACAGTTCCTCCAGGCTCAAAGACAGCAAGAGAGACAGGCGCACGGTGAGACAGGATGTCGTCCATGTTGCCGGTGGGTTGATCTGCCCTACTGTGGTTATACTCCCCCTCACTCTCTCTTTCATCCTGCTGCAGTTTGGGGGGCTGCTTATACAAACACCAGCTTTCATCTCTGCTCAACATGACATTTCACACACACACACACTCCCCTGTTCCTAACAAGAACTTGTTAAGTGCTTTGTTTTAATACATGCATGAAATACAGTAATTATTATTCACTTTGTTTTTAGATTATGTTCCAACAACAATCACTGCCAAGCCATTTTTTTCCAAAATGTAAAAAACTTGTTCTAAATATTTTCCTCCTCTCTGTCTCCACCTGACTTGTTTTCACTGAATATTTCTGTTTCTGTAGATTTGATGCGTTTGTTCACCTGACAAGCTTTGAAACAAGGTTACATGCATTGGAGATGAAGGTCAGCAGTAGGTCAGGTTATATGGAGTGTGAGGGGTCTCTAGGGTAAAGTTTAATCTGTGGAACACATACAAAAGGTGACCTTAACTTATCCTTTCTGAGAGAAATCAGCCTTACATTCCATGCCCAATTTGGGTAGCACTAGTCTTAATGACCTATTGAGTCATTATATGCAATAATCTTGAGTAAATGATGATGTAGACTGCAGCTGACATGCTAATTCTACATTGCAAATGCATATTTTGTTTTCTAAAAATTTTTATTTGACTTTTTCAGCAAAATATTTTGGTACCAGCTTTGGAGTTCCATGCAAGCGAAGCCTATGTGTATGCCTATGGCATCAAAAGGTCTAAAGGGAAATAAGGGGTCTTCATGTCTCAGGTGTTTTCTGTTGCCTTTCTGCTCTGTTGCAACATACAGGCAGGATTTGCCTTTTTTTCTTATTCTTTTTCTTGATGTGCTTAAAACTGAAGAACAGTATGAGGTTCTGAACATTATTCTTCCTGTTAAGTATGCGGGGTCGGCTTTTGTTCTGTGTTTGAACAGCATCTTTAACCACTGGAATGAGAATCTCAACCACAGAACAATGGTCTTTTAAGGTTAAAACTGTCATTCTGTGCAGCATCGGGGTGATAAAGGGGTTGTCATTACACAAAGTGGCATCAAACCACTTAAGGACCCTACACTCACCCCATATGCCCCCCCTGAGCATGAAAAGTGGCAATGCTGCTGCAGCTTGTTGCAGGAAGGCCCTTGTATCATGCTGCTATTTGCACTTCTCTATTCCAGTGCAACAGCTTAAGTAGTTTTGTTCTGCTGCGTGTTTTTAGAAGTGTATGAGGCCCTATATACAACTACAGCACTGTGGAAAAATCAGAGACGGCCTGTCATTTATTTAATTTCCAGTCAGAATACTCTTTTGGTGTGCTTTACATGGTGAAACCTGAAATCTAAATGAATGTTTCATAATGCAACTCACTTGATACCTAAAGACAAACAAAATAGAAAAACATATAACATGGTTGTGTTGTCTAACTTACCATAAAACGGATCAATGCACAAGACATAAGACTATAAAGACAGTGGTATATTGGCTGGTTGAAAAGAAAACCCCCCTTGTTCTACTCACTTTTACTGTTTGTTAGTTGAGTCATTTTCAAAGCTAATACTTCTGTACAAAACTGGAAATGACTGTAAACAGTTGTACCAACTAAACAGCACATGGTAACATCTACTTTGTTTTTATGAGTTGAAAACCTGACATTAGTGTGATTATTAATGCTAGAGGTATGTTCTACTGTTTTGATGCCTACTAAAAGAGCTCAAAGTTAAAGTCATATGCAAAGGATGCAAACTATTACCGGAGAGGAGACACAAATACAGTCCTCAATGAACTTTTGAGGCATAAGAGCAAGACATCAATTAAGTTACAACAGTAATGGCTAGATCAATATAAGACATATTTTGAGAAAAAGAGTGGCAATAAACGCTGAAAAATTATCTAAAACTAATAAAAATGTAACAAATAGGTAAATATGCAAATATGTTTGTAGATGTGTATCAAAACGAGTTAGTAATTTAGCCAACTATTGGAAACCCTGTTTCCATTGGAATTAGTTGATGCAAAATCACTGTAAAAGCAAAATATCATTTTTTTTTCAGGATAAGGAAAAAAGCAAGGGAGAGAGTGAAAATATGTATTTAGACACTTTAGTTTTTTACAAGTCATCAGTGTCATTTCAGATATATATACATTATATTGTTTTTAACATTTATGTACCTATAAATATGAACAACTTGGGTGGATCTTCTGTTGCTGAAGCCAATGGAAGCTAAAGATTGGTGCGCTCACCTGCAGCACATGTGTGAGGAGTCTTCTGCAGTGATTGGAAATTTGGGTAATTTTGTCAGTGTGTTCCCACAGAAGGAAGTGTCAGATCGCAATACTATTTGGAAGGAACATTATGGTTACCAGTAACAATAAAATGATCAAAATGGTAGACTGATATTTATTAAGCTACATCTACAAAAGTAGTGTCTCTCAGTATGGTTTCGGGCTGTGTTTGCTTGGAGTTGCAGAGGTTCCTATTGGTGTTCTGCAATAATCCATGCCAGGCAGCTTGAATCCTCTCAAGCAGTTCCTGCAGTTTTTGCTGTAGGGGTAAAACCAGGCTTACTGGGCATGTGACGCCTGGCAACAAACTTTTCATCTTGACGCTGATCACTGTGACTTCACACACATATTCACTGGTCGTCTCCACCAAGACAAAAGTTGTCACTGAAGATTCTAAGATTCAGCTGCCATTCGAAACCGGTCTATGACAGTCTGGTGTGACACTATTACAGTCTTTGTAGATGTTGATGTGGTGTTAAGGGTAGTCGTCATAATGGTCTCCATGCATGTAGTCCTGCACTAAGCGGACATCTGCCAATGGTATTGCCACTAACATGATCATGGTCATCACTGCTTGCTGGATGTCCGCAGTCATGACTGTTGGGTCACGCCATGCATTTCACTGGTGTGTGCCTTCTGTCCACTATCATCAACAGCATTCTATGGATAGTATCTGCACAACCGGTGTGGTGCGCAATACATTGATAAGACCATCCTAACTAACAGAATGAATTTGCCTGATATAACCAGTGTCCTGAATACCAATATTATGCACACCTAACCCTAACCCTAACCCTAGAAAAGAATAGATATATTATACAACTATACATTTCCGCTACAAGAAAGCCAATATTTACCCAGTCTTGTTTTTTTGTATTTGGTTATATTTCAAAGCCAAGTTTTGCCAGGGTAATATTAGTCTAACACCAGTCCTTAATGATTATAATTATGCTTCTGAATACTTTATTTAAAAGCAAATCAGAGACAAGAAAATATGTGCCTTTTTTGAGAAGATGTTTTTTTTCCTTTTTTGAGAAGATGTCTTTTAAAGGCTTTTAAGCTATTTACAACATTTGGGTGATAAAAATATTAGTCATATGGGACACTTAGCTGCCAGTGGAAATGGGGACGTTACACATTTGACCAAAATCTCAATAAGAGATCACCAGCACAAGAATTTTTACTCTCTCCCTCCTTCTCTCTTACCATGGTGCCATGAAATCCTTACCAGAATTTTAGGTATACCCAACTTATCTTGCATTGTTAATTAGACAGTAATAATGACAATAACAAATCAGAGAGAGAAAAGTAGAGTAAAAGGGAGAGAGAAAGAGGACAGTACCTACCCATGATTGCATATTCTGGATGCTCACGATGAAATATAATTAGTAAATAAAAGCCCACACATCCCTCACACATATGTACACCTCTCTCTTCTCTTTATACTATCCCTCTTCATACACATTAAAAGCACTGGTCCTATTAATCAGACTTTATTATAAAACACATTCAATTCATCCTCCTGTAACAGAACATATTGTTTCTGTCCAAAGAAAAAGATGTCTCTGGGATCTGGAATTAGGATAACACCCTTACACCCGCTAGGAAGTTGTGTATACAGGTGACGTATACAGTAGAGGCGAAAGAGGTTTTTTTCTGCCATTTGGTAAAGCCTAATTCTGGAGAATTTCCTTTTGTTCAATTATCACTACATTTTCACACAATGTAACCGCGCTTCAAAGGACAGCTAAGACATGTGGGACCCCCCTGCTGTGATGCACGCATGAATAAAAAGACAAATACAAAAAGGGGAACCCATACACAGTTTACTTTGCGACAGCACAGTCGGTTTTAAATTCGGCGCTGATCACATAAACGGTGACAGTATGATTTGAGTAGGCTGAGTTGTTGGGCGGCTGGCTGGGACAGGGGGGCCGAAAAGGATCGGGGAGAATAGAGGGGAATTCGGTTATTAAATAGCCCGTCCATAGTTTCGGACACTGAGGTTTTTGAATGGTAAAGACAGGACATGGCTAAGCGTTGGCGGTAAGCTTTGGGGTTTGGATCGATTGTATTAATTCCCGCTTTTACCAAACGTGACGAGTGGGCTTCCCGCGACGATTCTTTATTATTTCCCCGCTATATACGTGACGTTGGGGTGGGCTGGCCTCGGCTGTGTGGCTTGGCTTCGATCGATCTGCATTTAATCCCCGCTTTCAAACGTGGTTGGACTTCTGCGGGCGGTTGGGTAATGTGGGAGGTTAGTCGTGGTTATGAGCTAAGCTGGGCTGGTAAAAATGTCTCTTTGCTGCACCTGTTTCCTCAGTGTAGCTATAGTCTCGTTAATATACTGTGTGTGTGTGTGTGTGTGTGCGTGTGTGTGTATTTCTCCAGAGCAGCTCTCAGCTGGTTAATGGGCTGATGAGAAACATGAACATAAGATCTACTGGCAACTCTCTCCCTTCCCCTCTTTCCATAACTCTTGTAGTGACCATGAGTGATCTATTTTGTCTTTAGCTTTCATGAAGTTGTGACATCTATTTAAGTATTGGGGGCTCTGCGTCGATCTGATCACTTAATGATGCGCCATGCGAATTGTAGCAAAATTTTGACAGGGGACGTGGCCCTGCGATCGTTCGGTATTAATTCCGCCACTGTAAAACGGACGTGTGGCTGCGATCGGTCCTCTGTGTTAATTCCTGTGTCCTAAAACACATCTATTTATTTGCAAAGTTCATGACCGCGTTGTGAAATCGCGTGAACATAAAGTCCCAGAGCTGCCATTCCGTGATTCGGTATTAAATCCGCGGCTTCAAGAGAGGGGGGGACCCTGTCCTGCGATGCGGACTCGGTCTTAATTCGTGCTGTAGTAAGGCGCTGGCTTCTAAAACGTGACGTAATAAGTTAGATTGCCAGAGTAAGGCATTGCGATCGTTTCGTATTAATTCCGCGCGTAAACAGGACGTGGTTCACGTTGCGATCGATCTGTATTTATTTCACCCTCTTCAAACGTGACGTGTGACATAAAAGTAAAAGGGCGGCTTCTTCTAGGTCTAATGCTCATAACTATTTCAAAGCTCACATGTATTCACTGCCATTACATTAAAATGAATCCAAGAACAGATGGATACCCTGCGATCTGATAGGTTACATGTAATTAATTCCCCAAGCTACATATAAAGTTGTGACGTGGCTTCAGACAGCGACATTCCTGCGAGTACTTAATTCTACGCGCTTCTAAGGTGACGTTGCCAGATAATAACATGCGCCATCCGCTGACCTGGTGGCATGTGTCCGATGGGGACGTTATGCGTTTCATCTCAGTTTTACTTAAATGTCCTATGCGTCGGCTTCTAACTACCAAACCTGGGACGTAGGGGCTCTGAGTCCGCGATCGATCTCGGTAATTACTAATCCGCGCTTGTAAACCGTAGACGGTGGCTGCGATCGATCTGCATTATTCCCCGACAGCTCTTCAAACGTGAAACGTGGAAAGCGATCGATCTGTATTAATTCCGTGTTGTAAAGGTGACGTGGCTGGCGACCGTGATCATGTATTATTCCGGCGCTGCTAAACAGGTGGAGAGCGTACGGCTCAAGCGATTCGTCATGTGTATTAATTCCACGACACCCTCTCTACGGTAAGCGTTACCGTGGCTGTTGACTGACGATCCCTACCGGATCGTTATGCATTATATCCCTCCCGCTTCAAAACGTGACGTGGCGCTCGATAACGACTTTCGATCTGTATTAATTTATTGGACGTTTAAAGGCGACGTGGCTAAGGCGATCGTTCGTGCATATTATCCGCGCTGTAAAAAGGACCGTGGTCTAGCGATCTGTTGTTCTGTATAATTCCCCACGCTCGTCTATTTACCTTGACTGTTGCATGCGAATCGGATCTGGCTACTTAATTCCGCCGATTATACTATCACATAAACCGTGACGTGCCTGCATATCTGATCTGTATTAATATCACCTCGCTCCTAATGGTCATTCGTGACGGAGGCAGTGCTGCGATCGAGTCTGTATTACGATTTCCAGGCCGCTGTATCAACCATGGAGGACGTATTCCTCCGCTATGTTCCGTTCGTATTAATGTTCCCCCGGCTCTTATAACCTGACGTGGCTGCGATCAATCAGTATTAGATTCCGCGAACTCCCTATTATTAACGTGACGGGTGTTCTGCGATCGATCTGTATTAATTCCAGTCGCTTGCCAAAGCTAGACGATGGCGCGACTGTTGTAAGAATAGTCGTATCAGGGGATTTTTTTAATTCCACCACGCATCATAGGAATGAATGACGTGGCCTGTGCGATGCGTTCGGGGTATTAAATCCCTGCGGGCTTCAAGATTTCAGGGCGTACCCTAACCTGCGGCTGCGATCTGGGATCCACTAATCACCCTTTAATCTCGGCTTCGTCATAAACGTGACGGTGGCGCGAGTAGCGATCAGATCCTGTAATTAAAAATTCCGTGCTTCACTAAACGTGACGTGGCTGCGATCACCGATTCTGATCGACAACTTAATTCCTTCCCCCCTTTCAAACGTGACGTGGCTGCGATCGATCAAGTATTATTTCCTTTGTTGCCTAAGGGTGACGTGGCGGCCGATCGTTCGGTATTAATTCCATTTGTTTAAATTATGCGCTGGTAACACAGGAAACGCCACATGGCTTTGATTGCGATCTGATCTCTGTATTGTGTTATTCCCCACTGCCATAAGTACTGCCGTAGGCTGATATAGCGATCCATATAATCACAGCATGAGCTGTATTAATTGCTTCAGTATTAATTCCTAAGGCCGAAGGTAAGAGTCGTAAGGCCCTGCTGACGTTGCGACTGAGTAACAGTGGCAATTGCAGATATCTTTATCTGCATCTTAATTCCCCCTTACAAACGTTTTGATACGGCTGGTCTCACGATCGATCTGATTGCATTATAAATGCAGCAATGTCTGCCTCTGTAAAAATAAGCCACGTGGAAACTTGCGATCCGATCTCGGGACAATATTAACTGTTAATTGCATGACTGGTATTACAGGACGTGCTGGCGATCGATCTTTATTATTATTCACACCGCTTGCTAGAGACATACGTGACTGGCTGCGTCCCCGACTGTATATTAATTCGCACTCAGCAGCTCTAGTAACGTGACGATGGCACTGCGCGTAATCGATCTCCTATTTTCCCTGCTGCTAACCACAACCGATGACACAGACTACAACGCGTTGAAAACGTCGTTAGAGTTTTAAATTCCCCGCAAGTATCTAATGTGGACGTTGGGCTTGCGATCGGATCGTGAATTTCTACCCCACGCTTGGCAAAAGGTGACCTTGGCTTAGGCGATCGGAATCTTTTAAAAGTCCGGAGCGAAGGGCTGGCTCTGAACCGCCTACCGTCTAAATATGTAGTGTGACGTGGAAACTCGCGATCGAGCATCTGTATTAAATCCGGACGCTTTCAAAAGGTGGCGCATTGCCGGTGTTTCGTTACTGCGACCTGGTGTGACAGTTTCCGTATCATGAGTTAATTAAATTCCCGTCATGCGTCAGGTAGAGGAGAAAACGTGACCGTTGGGCTGCTCTCTCTATCGATCTGTATTACTTCCGCCGCTTCAATACGTGACGTGGGCTGCGTAGCCCTGATTCTGCATTTATTTCTGCCGCTTCGCTTGTCCATACACGTGACGTTGGCTGCGATCGATAACTCTCTATTAATTCCGCGTTATAATGGTGACGTGGCTGCGATCGTTCGGTTTGCATTAAATTCCGCGCGTTGCACAACAAAGGGGACCCCGACCTCGCGATGTGCGATCCGGCCCTACTCTTAATTCTGAAAAAAAAAAAAAAAAAAAAAAAAAAGAAATAAAAAACCGCGTCGTAAACGTGACGGGCTGCATCGATTCTGTATTAAATTCCTGGTCGCAATAAAAAACGTACATAAACGTGAAGTGGCTGCGATCTGTCGATCTTGCATTAATTCCCCGCTTTCAAACGATGACGTTTGGCTGGCGATCGACACTGTATTAATTCCGCGTTTGTAAAAGTGACGTCTGGGCTGCGATTCGCTTTATCGGTATTGTTACATGTCCGCGCTGTTACGTAGAGACACTGGCTGCTGGCGATCTCTGATAGTGCTGTAATTAATCAGGTCATATTAGCTCCTATAACGCTGGACTATGGCGCGACGATTCGAATCTGTATTAATTCTCCCCCGCTCTATAGCGTGACTGGCTGCGATCGATCTGCATTAATTCCCGTCGCTTCAAAGACGTGACGTGTCTCGCGATTCGATCTGTAATTTAATTCCGCGTTTGTAAAGGGTGGACGTGGTGGCTCCGATCGTTCGGTATTTATTAATTCCACGCTGTAACAGGGACGGAGAGAAAAAACTGTTTAAAACAGATGTAGGCTGCGGACAGAGAGCACTTGTCCGATTCTGATTAATTCCCTCCACGCTTTCGAGTCACTTACAACTAACGATGACGGGTGGACAGTGCTTTGTGTGTGGAAAAACGTTCACTGTAACAGGGCGATCTTCAAGTCAAGTGCAGATGAAATATTGTCTTTGGTAAAGTTTTACTTTTTAATCTCCTCTTTCGAGCGGTTTTTGTTCAACATCATCGTGACGTTTTGAGATGGTATTTTTACTTTTAATTGGGTTTTAAGCTGTTTATGGCATCTTTGGTCTGCGACTGAGAGCAACTGCAATTATTGGAGCGTTATCGTGGGATGGACTGGGGAATATTATTTCCGCGTTGGCCCAGATCTGGGATATGTAAGGTGACGTTGGCATGTATGAGTTGTTTGCTTGTGAAGTGAACCTCTGGGAGGTCCGGCAATAGAGTGTTGGCGTGAATTTCTACAGCCAAACATCAGCCTCGGTATTATTAACCAGTTGGCGGCACTAAGCGCATGGATGAGGGAAAGAATAAACGAGAAAAAAAAAAAAAAAGAGGTACAGCTGGAGAGTTTGTTTGAAGTAGATGGAAAAATTCAACTTACAAAAAACCTTTGCAAATTTTGTGGATGGAAGCTAGGTACATCTCAGTAAGTCAAGGCGAACAGCAGCTTTTCAAGCGTTTCTGCCATGGGATGGGTGCTCCTGTATTATCTAATTCCGCGGGTGCGTTAAAGGTTGACGTGTTGTAGGCGTACTCAGCATTGTTTCGGTAATTAATGTCCGCGCATAATCTACAAAGTGGGACCCTGTGCCTGCTGGCAAAAACAATGGCTACTATCTATGCTATAGCGAGGTTTCCTGATGGTCTCTAAATTTCGGACGCTACATACTTAAATTAGATATTCGGTACTGTTCAAACGGGACGTGGCTGTGGTTTGTAATTCGCAGTGATATCGTAGTAAATCACCAGCTACATTAACTTTAAGCTACCGTAAAACTATATCTAAATATACCAGCAACGATACATCATTGTAGTACTATAAAGGTGACAGTATCCTGGCAATAAGAAGCTCCAAAAAAGCGTAGCCTCCAAACATGAACACAGCTTCACACACACGTGTTTAAACACCAATGCTTTTGCTGCGATCAAGAACATGGTTATGTAGTTAGAACATAATTGCAGATCGGAATTAATTCCGCGCAGTGTCGATTAAACAGGACGTGGTTCCTGTTACGTGCGGATACCTTATTCATAGTAAACGTAGTCGATCTGTACTAAATTCCCCGCTGTCTAAAACGTTGACGTGGTTCTGGCCCAATGTTCTTTAGACAGCAAAGACGTCTGGCTCTGGCACCTTCTTCGCGTTTCAATCCAGTATTAATTCCCCAGCTAGCGAACATACATACGTGTACGTAAAAACCGATAAAGATATGTTCAGGTCAAAAACGCGGCACCTCCATCCATAGCAGCAGGATTTCCTACGCTACCAAATCAGTATTAGGAAATCCGCGCTTTCACAGCAGAAACCCAAGAGGGGATGCTGTAACACCAACTGCCATCATCACAAAATCATAAAACATTACCACGGGGCATACAAGTAGCTCCTGCCACAGCTGACATCAAAGTTCATCTACCATCAGATGTCAAACAGAAGAGAGCTGATCCATAAATTAATTTTAGAGTTGCTCTCATTGATAATTCTGGTGCGCTCTTCGCTAAAACGTGACGTACGGTGACTAATTCATAAAGTGGAAATTGCGATGATCGATCTGTATTAATTCCGCCTTCAAGGCTCTACAATCTCCCACAATCAACTCTGAAATCTAATTTCTAGTAAACGTTGTAGGTCACATCAGCTGGATCCTGGATGTGCGTGATCGGGTGCCATCGCATTAATTCCCCCGCTTAGCGTAGTCAAACGTGACGTTTAGTACTAAACAGACGTTACTTTACTGGCAGTGCTGAGAATGACATTTATCAGATTACCCTCTCTGGGTATACAGCAGCGAGACAGCAGTCATCGCGATAGAGCATCACAAGATGACCTAAATGTGTTTCTTGTACCTAACCTTCCGCGTTGTGCTTAACTTAAAGGTAGACAACAGAAACGCTAACTGTAGATCAGCTTAGTCATGGACCAAAATTTGAAATTGGAGCCTGGTGCCATTGTTCGGATAGTCAAAATTTTCCAGGCCAGTATTAATTCCTTGCCCGCTCAAAGGGGACAGTCCTTTGCTTATCAGCGCTTTTTATCCTTGGTCAATGCACAGTCGATCGCGATTGTCGGAAGAGCCAAAAAGTCACACGAGTCAATAGCTTTAAAGTAGTCCAATTAATATCGATGGCAGAGCAAAAACAGACTGTCTAGTACTCCTTTATTAACGTGACTGTGTTTTGTAGTAGTGGTGGATCAAGTTGGGCTGGCTGCAATCCGTAGGGTTGGTTTTGGATTGGCTGTCAGGTTATAATCCGTGCTGCTGATATGGTCTTTGTCTGCACTCATGACGCTCTGTTTTTTTTTTTCGTTTTCTGATGTCATCATTTCAACATGGATATGAGCCTCGTAGTAAACAGGACGTGTGGGTCTCTATGTTTTGATTAGAGTACCAGGGTGCCTTGAGTGCATGCGTAAGGCAATGGAAATCATCTAATCATGTTTAACATAAATCACTAAAAATCCCTTATTTCTCAAAACCTGCAAATATTTAATAAAAAATCAAGTCATTTTGACTCAAAGATCTACGTTTAGTCTTAAGTCATGAACACCAACTCATAGTCAAAGCAAGTTATCAGTTATCAGTGTTAATCAAACAAGTCTCAAGTCTTCTTTTCATTTTCTTCCTCACAAGGCTTAGTACTGTATGAAATGGCACTTTGGGATGTGCTAGTCTTTCATTAAAAACCTTCAAAGACCCAGGGCTTACTGGTGACTGTATGAGAGCACCTCAATATTTTTCCATGGGGTTCCATATGACTTACTTCGACATGTGGCCAGAAGATTAAAATGTGGTTCAAGCGTCAGTGCAATATAGATGTGTCCAGGAGTCAGTTGTTTCAGAGCTGTGGAATTATATCCTTTACATTTACATATAAGGGAATTAAGCAGACACTCTTATCCAGAGCGGTTTACAACTGTGTACAGTCTACTCTTGTACGGCAGGGGATTCTTTAGAGAAATTGTATTTTTCTGGCAATATGTTTCCCATCTGATGGTACATCTGAGTATGGCTTATAAATGGAACTGGTATTGATTTCACATGTGCAGGAGAAAGCTGTTCACCAAGGGAGTGGACTGCAGGAGTGTAACTTCGTTTGAACGGGGTGTGCTGGGCCAGAGTTCTGTGTTTGAGTAGCTCACTGGTCTGCTCTGCTCCATGCTGCGGGCCTGGGAGCCGTTAAAGCCAGCCGTAAAAGTTCCACATCCACAATTACTCCGACTTCAGGATTTATAAATCTCTCCTAATGCTGCCGTGGATGTATTACTGCTCTTAACGGCAAAATTGATTGCTTGCCCCCTTGGTAATGGCACACTTGATGATTATAAATTAACCCGTAAATAAGAACGCTGGACTTTTACAGGTTTTGGCATGGGGGACGTGGTAGTTCTGCCTGACCTGTACAGGTCAATGCTAAACAGATTGCTGGTGCAGAGACATTCACACACTGAGATGGTTAAAACCATAATGTCCATCTTTCCTATTGTGTCGCGAGACTGGATGAGCACCGCCTGGGACTGCATTTGTGAAGCAGAACCAAAAAACTCTGTTAAACTGGCGGTGGGAGGCTGGAAGTATTTGCAGTTTAAAAGGTCAATTTGCGCATTGTTATTTGTATTTCTGCATCAAAATACAGTGGAAATGGTCATCAGACACTCACAGAAAAGGATGTATGTATATGTGTGTGCTGCGACACATTCCATTTGTCTGTTGAATGTCTATGTTGAGTTACCGAAAGCCAAAGACCAGGAGCTCTTGCTAAGGTGCTGCCCCCTGTAACCCATGATATCATCAACTCATAAAACAATACCGTTCTCTGTAGTGCTGTCTCATTGTTTCTGTTTGACAAAGTAAATACAGTAAAGTATGTTTAGTGGGGTGGGTGCTTGTGTAGGTGTGGGTGTGTGAAAGTGGAGAGGAAAGGAAAAAAAGGGAAAAAGACAAGCTGTGTTCTGAGAAAGGACTGTACATGAGCAAGTAATATATGTGTGTAGGATTGTATGTGTGTGTGTGTGTGTGTGTGTGTGTGTGTGTGTGTGTGGGGAGAGAGGGACGCAGAGCATAAGTGGACTGTGGGGATCTGTAACAGTGCAGGTGCTCCTACACTCAGCCCTGACTCTTTGCTGGCACATGTGTGTGTGTGTGTGTGTGTGTGTGTGTGTGTGTGTGTGTGTGTGTCTAAATGTTAAAGAGAAACAGAAAAAAAGAAGAGAGCAAAGGTTGTAAATCTTTATACTGTGCATATAGAGCCTCTAGTTGAAACAAAAACTTGGTATGTAAGTGATCCATGGGGATGGATGCTTAACGCATATGTGTGTTTATGTTATCTGGCCCGGAAAAAGTGATGCACTACATCACAATGGCTGTTTCTATTCCACTCTCTAACTGGCCATTCTTTTCTGTGTAGTGTTAAGATGTGAATGTATATGTGTGTATTTATGCTTGTCTGACCAATGGGTGCACCTGATGCATGTTTAGCATTTTTTGGACTAGGCATTTAGGAAAAGGTGTAGGCTTTAACATATATGCAGTACAGAATTGGGTATACAGTCCATTCTTTAAATGTACTAATAGTATAATATACTTCAGGTGTAGCATTTTAATACCTATTCGGACTACATTGGCCTTTTATACTTTAGGCATAAAATTAGCCAACTCTGAGTACACAACTAGTTTGCATATGTGTTTTATTTTGTACTGCAACTATACTAAAAGTAAACTAAAAGTATACTAGTATATACTACAAATATAGGTATTCTGTTAGTTTACTAGTTCCTTAATTCATCTTTGAAGCTGGTTATCACACAGACATACTCATTCACACCTAGGGGTATTTAATGTCTCTAGTTCACCTGACTGTAGGAGGAAACCCACACAGACACTAGGAGAACGTGCACAACTCTACACAAAAAGGACCCTGATTGCCCTGGTTGGAAATCAATCCCAGGCCCTTTTCACTGCAGCCCATCTTTGACTAGATATCTATCCTGCTTTCAGTTTATAAAAGAACACTTTTATGTATACTCCAGTAAACTACCAGTTTAGTACTGTTTAAACTGCAAGTGTACTCTAAAGTTTTCTTACTTCATATCACATATCACTTAGTTTACTACTTATATATTATTTTTATTATATATTACAGTGTATGATTTACAAATCATTTTCATATTACAATGTATCTATAAGAGGACTTACCAGTGGACTGCATATATGAGGATAAACATACTTAAGATAAAAGAATATATTCTTTATAAATCCAATTCAATCCAATCCAATAAATTTTCATATAAATATTGTACTGGATGCTGCTATGTACAAGGCACGATTATTTAAATATGTTTTTATTTCTCAGTCAGCATATCTTAGTCGAGAGATTAGTATAGGCCAAATATACTTAAGTATGTTTCAACATAATAAGTATAAATGTGTTTAATATATCACAGATAAGTACATAAAAAACTTAAGGACACACTAATACGCTAATAAGAAGTTTACTAATAGCATAGATCAGTAGAGGTTGAAGCTGGGTATTTAGTAGAAGCTGAAGCTGGGTGTTCAGTAAAGTTGGTAAAGTTGGAACTAAGTACTCAGTACAGGTTGGAGCTGGTTGTTTAGAAAAGGTTGCAGTGGGGTGTTCAGTATGATTGGGATTGAGTGTTCAGTAGTGTTCAGTCAAGCAGGGTGTTTTCTAAGGTTGGTAAGGTTGGAGCTGAGTATTCACTAGAGTGGAAACTGAGTGTAGATGTTAGATGTTAAATGTTCAGTACATGTAGAACTGGGTGTACACTGCAGGTTTGATTTGGAGCTAGGTGCTCAGCAGGGCTTAGAATTAGTGTTGGAGTTGGAGTGAGGTGTTCAATAGTGGTAACAGCAGGGTATCAAGGGCTTGATGTTTAATTCTCTGGTAGTTAGGTGTTTAGTAGAGTTTGTAGATGGGTTTTCAGTATTCGGTGGTCAGTGCCAGCTATGCAGTAGTGTAATAGCTGGGTCGTCAGTACGTTTAGAGGTTCAGGCTGTAAACTGTCACTCTAGTTGAGATTGAAAGAACTCTTTGCATTGGATTTGAGACTTCCTAGGACAGACGTGTAGTGGGTTCGCTCCATGACTTACTAAAGCTCCAGGTTCAGAAGGCAGCTCATGGACCAGGGCCTTTTCCAGTAGAAGTAGCATTCTCCTGGAAGGGGGTGTTGCTTCCCCTTCCTGGGCTGGGCTGTTCCTGGCTGGGACTTTTACTGGCGGCTCATGGGGCCCCACAGACCTTGGCTACAATTTGATTCTCTCTTGCTCTTATTACTCTTTCGCTTGTTATGAAGAGGACATTAGGCCTCAGCACCTGGAGCACAGCACAGTGAAACTCACAACACATAGCACAGTAGAGCGCACAAAACTCTCTTAACGGCCACATCTACAGAACAGCATTGTGCATTTTCCTAGACTTTTTTCTATTACTCTCTTTTTCCCTGTACTATCCAATCCCTGCTCTGATATTTTGGATAACATATGCCATTAGCCTTACATATTTGCAAGGCTACAGTAAAAGTAATTTAAGAACAGTTGTATGTCAAAATCCCAGAATTTATTGTCAAAGGTCTGTGTTTGTTCATCTCTCCTACAGTATGGAAACTGTGCTTAGTAAGCATTATAAGCAGAGTTCTACATTTCTGACTTCACACAGACATGTTAGATGTCTGCCCACATCTGACCCTTGAGAGGAAGCTCCATGAGTGAAACCGCTGGAACATCTGAATCACAGCAGAGAAATCTGTGTTTTATGGATGTGATTTTGATGGCCGCTAAACCTAATAGTTCCACGTTAGGGCTTATGAAACTGGGACACTTTTAAGCAGCTGCACAGAAAGGTTAAGATTCATTCAGAAAGGTCAGTCTTGAAGAGAACTCTTTATAAAATATCTGCTTTTTATTCCTATAGCTAAAGTTACAGATGACTATGTATTAACATCGGATACGGTTTATGTATCTGAAGCTCAGAGAACATTCTTAAATTAAGATTAACAATGCAGTTGCCCTCAAAACATGGCAAAGGGCACATATCCATGCACTGACATGCATACACATACACTAATAGACCCAAGCAGGTTTGTGGCCAGTCTACAAGCAGATCATAATGTGTCAAGACTGTTGTAGTGAGTTGAAGTAATTACTCAGCTATACTGGTGCTCTATTGCTCAGAGACATGCACTGCCTATTGCACTACCTGCTACATTATTTCATTTTATACACGCAGAGTCATCTCTGCAGTGAAGCAGAATACTAAAGGTGGTGAGGATGGGAGGTGGGAGATGTGCCTTCCTTAGCCTTCGCAGGAAGTAGAGACGCTGCTGGGCTTTCTTGGTTATGGTGCCGGTGTTGAGGGACCAGCTGAGATCCTCTGCCAGGTGAACTCCAAGGAACTTGGTGCTCTTGACGATCTCCACAGTGGAGCCGTCGATGTGTAGTGGAGAGTGGTCACGCCTTGTCCTTCTGAAGTCAACAACCATCTCTTTGGTTTTGTCTATGTTCAGAGACAGGTTGTTGGTTCTACACCAGTCCATTAACCGTTGCACTTCCTCTCTGTATGCTGACTCGTCGTTCTTGCTGATGAGACCCACCACAGTCGTATCATCTGCAAACTTGATGATGTGGTTCGAGCTGTGCATTGCTGCACAGTCGTGAGTCAGCAAGGTGAACAACAGAGGGCTGAGCACACAGCCCTGAGGGGCCCCGGTGCTCAGCGTGGTGGTGCTGGAGGTGTTTCGTCCGACCTGGACTGACTGAGGTCTCCCAGTCAGGAAGTCCAGGATCCAGTTAGAGAGAGAAGTGTTCAGGCCCAGTAGGTTCAGCTTTCCGATCAGGTGCTGAGGAATGATTGTGTTGAATGCTGAACTAAAGTCTATGAACAGCATTTCGAACATAAGTGTCCCTATTGTCCAGGTGGGTGAGCGCCAGGTGAAGGGTGGTGGATATGGTGTCATCCGTTGAGCGGTTAGGACAGTACGCAAACTGCAGAGGATCTAGAGAAGGAGGCAGCAGGGTCTTGATGTGCCTCATGACAAGCCTCTCAAAGCACTTCATGATGATGGGTGTGAGTGCAACGGGACGGTAGTCGTTGAGGCAGGACACTGAAGACTTCTTCGGCACGGGTATGATGGTGGTTGCCTTGAGACACATTGGGACGGTGCCACTGCTCAGGTAGATGTTGAAGATGTCGGTGAAGACATCTGTCAGCTGGTCCGCGCATTCCCTGAGCACTTAGGGATATTGTCTGGTCCAGCGGCTTTCCGTGGGTCAGCTCTGCGTAGAGTTTTCCTCACGTCAGCTGCTGTAAGACACAACACCTGGTCGTCGGAAGGAGGTGTGGTCTTCCTCGTTGCCATGCGGTTCTGTACGGGAGTAGAAGTGGTTTAGGGCATCTGGAAGGGAGGCATCACTGTCACAGGCAGGTGGTGTTGTCCTGTAGTTAGTGATGGCCTGGATGCCCTGCCACATACGCCGTGTGTCACCACTGTCTCTGAAGTGGCTGTGGATGCTCTGACCATGTGCGCGCTTCGCCTCTCTGATGGCCTGGGACAGTTTGGCCCTTGCCTTCCTTAGGGCTGCCTTGTCTCCTGCTTTGAAGGCGGAGTCTCGAGCCTTCAGCAGAGCACGCACCTCTGCAGTCATCCACTGCTTCTGGTTGGGGCGTGTGGTAATGGTCTTGGAGACGGTTACATCATCTATGCACTTGCCGATGTAGCTGGTCACAGATGAAGTGTACTCCTCCAAGCCTGTGGTGGTGCTGTAGGTTCCAGCCTCCCTAAACATTTGCCAGTCAGTGTGTTCAAAACAGTCCTGAAGAGCAGAGATGGCTCCTAATGGCCATGTTCTCACCTGCTTTAGAACCGGCTTTGATCGTCTGATGAGCGTTCTGTATGCTGGAATTAGCATAACAGAGATGTGATCCGAGTAGCCGAGGTGGGGGCGGGGCTCTGCCCGGTACGCGCTGGGAATGTTTGTGTAAACAATGGTATTTCTGGCATATATAATGTCTCGCATGATTTGTGGCATATTCTTGATTACAGCACATGTTTTATGAGGGTTTCAAACTAAAACAAATCAGCGTACTAAAATGGGTGCACTTCAAAGTCAAAAGTAATTAACAACCCATAAGTTTCCCTTCATCTGCAAAACCTATGTACAGTAAATTTGAAATGCTGAATGTGGTTTGAATAGCATCCTTTTTTTATTGAATTGTAATCAAGGTGCAAAATACATGTCTCAAAATCCAAATTCTGGGAGAATCCCTAAAATAAAATTCTGATGCAATGCTGTCTGCAAAAACAGAAGCTTAAATCCAAATTCAAGAATAGATCATTGTTGAGCTCCATTGTTGAGTGGTAAAGCACTGGTTTGCTTTAAGGTGGTACTGTAGAAAACTGGTTCACCCCGGTGGTGGTGGCCCTTTACAATGTACCATAGCATATTTGTACATCTAAAATCTCACAAAATTTTTCCAAGTGCCTGGTGTACATAATGACCATGTAGCCTACATTTATTTAGATCTATTTAATTAGCAGATAAATAATGAGAGAAAAAAAACTGTAAAAAAAAATGCTTGAAAAAAACAAATGCTTGAAGCACTACGAAAGGATATTGTCCACCTTAAAAAATGGTTTCTATGGCAATGTAGGTAGAGCGCAGTGGAAATGATTTCTTCTTAGCTTTTACTATGCAAAAGGGAAAGGGAAAATTGCTCTCTTTGTGTCTTTTTTCTCCACCAGATGGAATGGTATTTCTGGCATATAATCTAATGTCTCGCATGATTTGTGGCATATTCTTGATTACAGCACATGTTTTATGAGGGTTTCAACTTAAAACAAATCAATGTACCAAAATGGGTGCACTTCAAGGTCAAAAGTAATTAACAACCCATAAGTTTCCCTTCATCTGCAAAACCTATGTACAGTAAATTTGAAAATAACCCAGTTTGCCATGGTTCAGAAGGATGCACTTGAGATACAAACAGTCCAGTGAAATCATAACATTCACCAAGCTACCCCTGGGGAAACTCCACACACAGGCAGATGGTCCACTATAATGAAGTAATGCTGGTAAAGGCATAAGACAATGGACATTTGAAATCATTTCTACAATCAGTGTTGTTTGAGAAAGAGAAGTAACGCTTTAGTAAGTTTGATGGTCGCTACCGCCAGATATACAACAGAACCTTTAGGACCAAATGCTCCAGAATAATCCAAAATAGACGGGATACTCAAAGTAGAGTCAAAACTCAAATGCTTGCCCTACATAAAACACATTTGTTTCAATATTCAAAGTATCTTAATATAATTAAATTAATGGCACAGATATGAGACATTTAAAGAGAGTTAAGTTGTTAGCTGTATGGTTAGCTGTAATGTTTTTCTCACTCTCTCACTCACTTATCTTCTGCTTAATCTTTCTCAGTCATGGAGAGTGCTGGAGCCTATCCCAGGACTCAGTGGTCAGAAGGCAGGTAACACTCTGCATAGGCCACCAATTCATTGCAGGGCAAAAACACAAATGCTTACAGAAGAAATGTATTCTTAGTGTAACATTTTTGGTTGTGTTGCTGATGGTGATGGTAACTATTGCTGGAGATGAATGAGCATGAATAGGTTATAGCCTGATATTTTGTCTTACATGGCGTTAATGTCAGAAATTTCTACACTTACTGTATATTATGTGGATAGTTAGGCACAACACAATTTTATACCAAAATCATCTTGAAATTATCAGTGACATATTCTTGTAATATGAAATAAAATATTTTTGCAGTGTTATGTATCTTGTAGCAACTTGTACAAGATTTTTCCTAGGTTTTTATATTCCTGAAAGAGACATGGTGCATCCTCTTGATCAGCTCCTACAACAGAGTTGTAATGTGGTTTTTATAAACGCAATTTGCCGCTATGCTCCTTTCCAGCCTGCATGGTGTGCTTTGCCTGTTGTGAGTTAATTTGCCAAATCAACTGAAAAAATCGAGAGACCTAATGAAAAGCAGCGAGCTGGCAGGAGAGCAGCATACCAGTGGTCAGTTCCAGGAGTGCTTGCTTTAATGTGGTGATTGCATGGTTAGAGTTTAAATTTTAGTTTCCATAAAAACCCCCACAAGCCTTTCCGCTGTGTTTTTAGCTTCTATTACTATTTCCTCCCTAAGGTTGCTTATCAGCCTGCTTTTCTGCAGGCGTTCTCTCTCTCTCACACACACATGCAAGCACATAGCTGCACCCTCACAACAAGGAAAAGTGTGATGACTCGTTTACTAATTACTTTAGATGCAAAAGAAAAATCATAAGCATATGTCTAAAATATATATATCTAGACAATGTTTAATTTAAGCATGATGTACTTATTTATATGATGAAATAACATTTACAAATGATACATGCTTATCTAGTGACAAGGCAAGCAAGGTCTCAATCAACACATACACGCGCACACACACACCCACACCCACACACACAGTCACACACACACCCACCCACACACACACACACACACACACACACACACACACACACACACACACACACACACACACACACACACACACACAGACACACACACACAAACACCCACACAAACACTGAAGTATCATGCACATGGTTTGCATATTTAGCCCTAGTCCCTAATTGATCCAGGCAGTATATGAGCGACTGCTGTTTCAGCAGTAGGGAAGGTTTTTGGCTCTGAGTGAGCGCTTGTGTTCTAAAGGAATGTGGCCACATTGCGGTGTGGATCGATTGCACCTCACAGCTGGCTGTGTTGGCTGAGCCTCAAAGTGTGCGCTTTGCCAGTAGGTTGTTTCCTGTGCTGCTACACTTATTTTTAATACACGTATTACATGACTTTCCCCTCTCAAGGCTGCAGCAGGGAGGAAATAGCAGATTGAATGTAAATAAGATTAGCTTCCCTAGCACACTGCACACCGCCTAGCCAGCTGCTGCCTTGCTCACCATCATAAATCTACTTCACCCTGAAAAAAAGATTGAGGTGGGTGTTATAGAACTGGGGGCTTCATGGAAAGGGGGGAAGCCACTGAAATGAGATGTTGACTGACATTCTGTCATTAATCGGTCCCGTTTGTTTAATGAATGAGCTCTGATTAGCATAAGGGTGCTAGCACAGGGAAGTAAGTTCATAGGCCACTCACAGCCTCGAGGCCTTCCTGCCAGAGTAACTGATACTTTAACATTGCACCTTTTTCTTCCACCTGAAGAAGGGTTATTGTAGCTGTGAAGGTTGAGTGTTGTCACATTTCTTTACTGATTTGCTCATTACAGATTTTTTTGGCCGTTTAGAGTATATACCAACTGCCAAGATCCACAAATCAAAATTCTGAAGTTTCTAAGCTTCTGCTGCTAGTCTTAGCTAAGCAGCACCATGTCATTACTACACTCATCATACCGAGGCACATCAGCATGAAATATCCTTTATTATTGTTATTTATAAGTAATTGATGTAAATGTGAATTTTATTTCTTTCATCATTATTAAGATTATACTTATAAAATAAAACCCTTCAGAACACCATGCAAAGCATGTTTGCCCAAATCTTCAGGTGATCTTTTATTTTAGAGAAAGACATTGTGCAGTAATTTATTAATAAAGGGTTGGAAATCAAAGCATTTGTCTGTTTCTCCCCCATCTTCACAGATTGAATTAACTGTTGTCTCCCCATCCCTCTTCTCCCTTAGGATCCACGTGGGTGTCCTATCTCAAACCCCAAAGTTGCCATCTAGTTGCCATGTGGGTCATTCCTCTTCAAAAGAGATCCTCTGCAGCCTAAATGGGTGGAAACGTTAACCTTGCTATTTCCAAACAAGGTTTCAGTTGACTGGTAATAATCGTGGATCCACCGGTGCAGTAAATGCAGATCATGCTGCAGTTGGTTGGCTTTGATTAATCACTCTCAAAGTAAGCAGCATGCCTGCTAAAATAATTAGAAGGAAAAACATAGTGTAACATATCTAAACAGCCTGCATTGGGCCTGCACCAGACCCTGTTTAGATTTCTAGTCTTGTATATTTTCCTGTCAGACTATGAAATGTTTTTGCACGCTGAGGCTTGTGGAAAGTATGCCCACATTTGTTGTTTCATTGTTGAGGCATTAAGTCGAATTCACCCTTCCGCTCAGTAAATGTTACAAGGCTGGTGGAGCTTTTTTGCATGTTAAAAAATGGAAAGCTGCCCAAACCCAGGGTATGGTTGGCTCTGGAGGTGGCAACATTAAAGCTTTTTAATATGGGTGACCCAGTGAAACTTTACACAGTTTAAAAATAAGTATGGTAATAGATGGTAATTTACTGCTTCAGGAATAGTATGTTTCTGTCTCTTTAGATGTTCATACAGCAGTACAGAAGCAGCTTAAAAGCCTGAGCCTGATGGTCAGATCATTTACACCAATAAGTGAGTGGTGTTAATGCATCAGGTTCATTTGCCTATGCTCTGTCGCAGTCACACATCCACACATACATTTGTACTGCACCACACAGGACCGCAAGTGTGTGCAACGGGTGGTCAAGACAGCCCAGTCAATCACAGGAATGGCCCTTTCACCACTAGAGGACATTTACCACTCCAGAGTCCCACAAGATCATTAAGGACAAACCTCATCCTCGACACTATTACACTTTACTGTATATACTGTACATCTAAACTCCTGGACACTTTCAGACAATTTACTGTATATCCTGTACATTTTAACTCCTGGACACTCTCAGACACTTTACTGCATATCCTGTACATCTAAACTCCTGGACACTTTCAGACACTTTACTGCATATCCTGTACATCTTAACTCCTGGACACTCTCTATCTATCTATCTATCTATCTATCTATCTATCTATCTATCTATCTATCTATCTATCTATCTATCTATCTATCCATCTATCCATCCATCCATCCATCCATCCATCCATCCATCCATCCATCCATCCATCCATCCATCTATCTAATTATCACAACCTCTTCACACTTCTCCCATCTGGCAGACAATACAGGAGCATGAAATCAAGGACCACCAGATTACGGATACTCATACTCAGTCCTCTCACCTACGAGATGACCACTCGAACAGACTGCTTAACTGCTTAGACTGACTACCAAAATATTAAACACCTTTCCAGCAATATCCTGTTTATACTGAATATGTGTATGATACACTGTGTGTATGATACATTTACACTTAATTTGAATCTATAATTGGCCGCTGTTGCACAGTTCTGTCATTTGTACTAATACTGTATACATACATATATATTTTGCTCGTGTACCTTTCAGACTTACATAGCACATATTGTACATTTTCTTAATTTATATACATACATACATTTTTCTTCTCTCTAGTCTTTTCTTTTTTATTTAGTATTTGGTAGGTATGTTGTAATTGTTTAGTACTTGAAGTCCAGGAGCAAGTGCAGAGTAAGAATTTTATTGTACAGTGCAATTGCTTGTTTCAATAAATGCTTGAATCTTGAATTTGCTAAGCTAAAACAAAACAGGATGCCCTATATATACACAGAATCTTTTGTTGATTCCCCTTTGTTCTCTACTGTTGGAACTTCCACAATAACAGATGCATGAGGCTATATACAGAATACAGAACACAGAACTGATTTAAAGCTTACTCTGTCTGGGTAGGCCTTAGATTTTGCTGTTGGCAGTTGCTCCTAAACACACAGACTAGTGAGTAGCATGGAGAATGCCTTGAAGATTATGGAGATTCTTATTCTCTGTCTCTTTCTCTCCTTACATCTATCTACAGTATTACAGAATCTGGTAACTTGTGTAATGATAAAAACGGGTAAATATTACTTATGATTATACTAGATAAATCAAGAAAATCTTGTAACATTTGACCAAGTTATTAAACCAACATGTGCAATGTGTCATCAGGTGTCATTGTACAAACACAAACATTGTAATGATTTTTGGAATGGAAAATTGGTCAACTCTTGCTAACAGGTAAAAAAATGCATTCTGCACAAACATATACCACCACAGATATACACTTTTAGAGCCTAACCCAAACAAACAATGTAACATTATATTACTGACATACACTGCAATAACCATGCAGCATTAGCAAAACACAGTCCAACAGAATAAAAATTGTTGTCCTAATCTACTGCCTCACCCCAGCTGTGCTTCTGTTAACCACTTAACATTTATATTTAGCTGTCAAACTTCAGATGTGAGATGTGCAATATAAGTTATCATCAAAAAATAAAAGCGATCAAAAAAGAATGTTAAGTTTTTGCAGTTCTTGATGCAAACCTGAGCCCTGTAAAGCCCAGAGGCTGCTGTTTGCTCTTTAATTGACTAACATTTGCATTTGTTTTTTAACAAGTTGCCTTATAAAAGTGAGTGTGAGGAGAGGCTGCGAAACAGAGCTATAAACATGCTAGGGAAACACACCTTGCTTTTATGAAGGGGCATAAACAGTAGTTTACAACATGCTTTACTGTCAGATTGCATAACAAACTCCTCTGTCAGACACACTGCCTGAAACTCTGGGGCACTGCAAAAAAGAGCCTTCAGAATAATATGCATGAAAACCTAATGTACATTCATTTATATGTCCTGCACATGAATTAAAACAAAGAAATCACCCACAGATCCAAAGATCACATTCTAATACGTATGTCAACTCAATATGCAAATAAACTCTGGTATATGCTTACTGGCTCTTCTCTCTTTGACTGGCCTTCACCCAACCACTGTGACTGTCTATCTGTCAGCTCTCCGTATATGGTTTTACCACTCTTTGTGTGCGACTGCTGATGCATGATAGTGTCCAAAGGTGTGTCCAGGCCAAAGATAACAGTTTACAGTAGTTAATTGGTGATTAAACGCCCAGATGCCCTAGTAAGGTCCAGCTACCAGTGTTAAGAAATGTTGAAAGTTTTGGAAAGATTTGAAAAATCTTTGGATATAAGGTAAATTTCATGCATACTTAGGTGATTGGATGAGAAGGGCAGTTCTGTCACCAAATTTCTGACAACACACTGCACATCTCAACCCCTAATGGCTTTTATTTATTTGTAGCTATACTGCTTCATTTAGATTTTCCACCTTTTAAACCTTGTTCCACTTATATTGTGGCTTTTTTTAGATAAAGAGGGAAGAAAAACAAATACATGCTGGTACAAATCTGGCCACTCAACCTGAAAACAAGGTTCTAAGGTTCCTAGGTTCTCTACCGTTATTTTTTTTCTTTAAATTAATAGACAAAAGATGTTCTTTTAGACACATATGCATTGAGATTTTAATGTTTTAAACTCTTACACCAGGATCAGTAGTAGAGTTAATCCAGGCCTACAAAAACATGCCAATGCTTTTATGAATCTCAATAATTAAGAGCCTAGATAGTATCTCATTATTTTCTTACATCTAAAAATACAGCATCTGCAGATTAGCTCATATATGGCTTTGCCAAAAATATCCCCCAAGAAGATGCTAGATTGACTCCTATTCAAACTTGGAGGGATTATTTAATCTCTGTTATATCAACTGTTCTGAATGTAAGAAGTAATACCATAGCGTCATATATGTCCAGAATGCTTTATTTGCTGCATTTTAGTTCTTTGGAAAATTTAAAGATGTTTGAATGTCATCTGGATTGAGGAAACAAATGACCCCCTATGCTCTTTGTTTTCTCTTTTCTCTCGCTCTCCCTGTCAAATATTTATAGCAGATGGAAGATAAGATAGCTGTGGTCGGGACCTCACAGTGCCAGCTGCTGCAGACCTTTGCTCGTAATAAAGCAAGAGATGCATTCCAAGGAGGGAGGGGCCCTTTTATTTGGAGATTATTCTTGGGGCCCTAGAGATACAAATGAAGGCCTCGCCATGCATCTAGAGTTTTAGGTAAAACATAGTGAGGTCTGTACTGTGCAGTTAGATATTATCATTAGGTCCTCACAGCACACCTTAATTCTAAGCTAAAACTGTGGGCTCATAATGCATTGATTTGCTTTATGTGTTCATTGCTGGTAACACATATATTGTCCTGTACAGGCAGGGTGTAAACAAAAAGGGGAATGCAAAGGCCTCCATCCTCCAGGCTGATGTCCAAACAGGTGCAGCTCCTAGCACCTCACCCATCACCTCATCAAGTAAATGTTCACATTTCTCCCATTTAACACTGCAGGTCTCCTACACTACCTATGAAGGCTCAGGAAAGTATACAACAGAGAAAGAGAGAAACAGGGGCCTACAAAGAGAGGGAGGCTTAGATTAAGTCATGGAGGGAGAAAAAAACTAAAAAAAAAACCCAGTGTGCACCAAACTATGACATATTCCAGGACTGCTGCTACAGCTAACATATTTGACATTTTAAAAGTATGGGCTCTTCAATGGCACTACTGTCACTAGACAAAAAAAGGATAAATATATGTATAAATGTTTTTGTAGCCGGCATACATGTTGTATGTTGAGTGGTGCACAACCAAATACAGATTGCATGGAGAAAAAAATATCACTAGCATATCTGTCGCCCTCCAATGGCAGCCCAGCAGTTTCTAAAGTGCTTAGTGGAGCAGAGATGAAAACTATGGGCTTGGAGAACATGTTCCATATTATGCTTCAGTATCTAATTAAAGAATATTTTGTACCTGACCAGTAAAGCACAATGACATTACTCTTTTAATCTTTTTCTTTCCATATAGTTCAATGTATTGTCTAAATGTATGGTTGAACTGAAACTCTTGATTGACATATACATCCCTGTGTGTGTGCAGTCTTCCTGTTACACGAAGCATGTAGGGTGGGGTAGGTTATTACTCTGTTGGAGAGTGGACCGGTCGGGAGGAATAAAACAAAGCTTATCATTGGTGGCAGTGGAGATTCTCCAGCCGAGCTGATTAGCCAGATAAGATAACAAGAGCACCCATATCACAGCTCCCATCGACCCCTGGGACATGTGGACAGCACTCCAACTCTGGCGTCTCAATGACTAACTATGGCTAACATTTACACTCGCACACACATACACAAATGCGCTCTCTTTGACTGAGCAGTCTGCCTGTCTCTGTTAACTGTAATACACATAGAGATGGACATCATCAGCTCAGACACAGGAGTCTTGTTGCTTTAGGTGTTTAGACATAGAGCTGATATGGTGGTGTACCCTCTCTTGTTCCATCATCAGCTTTCTCATGATGGGTATTATCATGTCACCTTGACTGTTTCGGACAAAGGTTAGTTTTATAGGCTGCGGTTTCTTCTGGCCGCTGACTGTAAGTGGAGGTAAGATTATAAAAGAGTTATGGTGGCGTTATCGGGGCCAGAAAGCTACCAGCTCCCTTAGTAATAGCCCAGTATCAGCCATGATAAGAGTAGGGAAGGACAGACCAAAGGGTACTGCCAGCACAACTCACTGTCCATTAAACCAGCTGTGTGCTACTTGTGCACTCTCACACATGCACAGGCACAAATACATACTCCCAGCCATTCACACAGGCAAAATAGAATAGGTTTGTCCTGTGCTAAAATGAATGTGCAAGGACAGAAGAAACGATTGTAAACTCAACCACAGATGGACATTTTGTGTTTGACAACATTTATTTACACTGTTGTATGAAAAAAGTTAGATAAAATCATTTAGTATAGAATTAGTCGATCAACTTTTCATTATCCACTTCTATTTTATCCCATAACTGTTTCGGGAGAAGTGTATGAAAATCATAACGTTACTATTTGTTTTTTTTTTTCATAATATTTCATAACCATCATAACCTAGTTGTAGTTGTTTGTGGTGAGTGCTGCATGCTATCAGAACGGACATAGTTGCCAGGGTCTTTGCTGCAGCAGAACAGTATTTTAATGAACTCTGAACAGTTAACTCCATTTGGCTGTCGCACTGTTATTCTAGGCTCTGCTTCGTGAATATTTTGCTAGGGACTCATGTAGGCTACTAAAGATGGGTCATGAGATTCACCCTTCAACCCCCAGAGTACCACAGACACACACTCTGACTCTAATGAGTGGCAGATGTGGATGCATGATTAGGGCATGTAACAGTGTTAGAAGTGGAAAGACAGAGATTATATAGCTAGGCACTGAGGACATCACATCTTTCCTAGCTTGTTTTTAGATGACGAGACAAAAGAACTTTTTGGAAGGTGTGTGTCCCATTACATCTGGCGTAAAAGTAACACCACATTTCAAAGAAAAAACATCATACCTACAGTAAATGTGGTGGTGGTAGTGTAATGGTCAAGGGTTGTTTTGCTGCTTCAGGACCTGGAAGACTTGCTGTGATAAATAGAACTATGAATTCTGCTGTCTACCAAAAGATCCTGAAGGAGAATGTCTGGCCATCTGTTCTGTTCAAGCTAAAACGAACTTGGGTTCTGCAGCAGGACAATGATCCAAAACACACCAACAAGTCCACCTCTGAATGGGTGAAGAAAAACTAAGTGAAGACTTTGGAGTGGCCTAGTTAAAGTCCTGACATGAATCCTATTGAGATGCTGTGGCATGACCTTAAAAAGGTGGTTCATGTTCGAAAATCCTCCAATGTGGCTGAATAACAACAATTTTGAAAGATGAGTGGGCCAAAATTCCTCCACAGCACTGTGAAAAAGTCATTGGAAGTTACTGCAAACGTTTGATTGCAGCTGTTGCTGCTAAGAGTGGCCCAATCACTTATTAGGTTTCGGGGGCAAACACTATTTCATACAGGGTCATGCAGGTTTGGATTTTTTTTCTCCCTTAATAATAGAAACCTTAATTTATAAACTGCATATTGTGTTTAATGGTGTTGTCTTTGGCAAATATTTAAATGTGTTGGATGATCTGAAACATTCAAGAAACAATACAAAAAAATAAGAAATCAGAAAGGGGGCAAACACTTTTTTACCCCACTGTACATTACAGACATGTGGAAAAATCATGATATGGTCAGGTCATATCTTAAACTATATTCTCCAAAGTGTACAAGTACACATGTGCTGTCCACAAAATGGCATGCCCTGTGTGCTTGATGTCTGGAGAATGAATAAATAAATAAATCTTCTAAAAGTACATTGTTCCATACCTCCAGTACAGTTACAAACACAGAAGATTTAAATCTCTTGCCACCATACAATATAAGGCATGATAGGTTTAATAACAAGACATTTAACTGTTTTATCCATTTGGACAACAAATGTAACAAACAATATTATTTTTTAATATATATCTGTAAATGGATATGTGAAAAAATAATTTCAATATATTTTGTTTCTGTGAAGACCATTACTTTCATGGAAATTTACCTGAACCTCAACCAGTATTAACAGGTTTTGGTCCCCATAGTGTGACATAAACCTGACCAACCACACACAGACACACACACACACACCAGCATGTAGTGGCCGGGTTCATTCCAGTCATTTTCTGTGATTAGCCAGTCTGATCTCCCTATCAGAACTGAGACAGACATATTGAGGGTATTATAATCATCCTGTAACCCCAGACTGCATTTAGCACAACTGTACCAGTCCTAAATTGCTTTCGCTACTTCAACCAACAATCTCCAATACAACCACAAACCAACCTTACACAACTCCATTCTGCTATTAACTGCAGCCTGGTCCACAACTACGCCACACTGCCATTAAAATAACCACTTTCATGCCACAGTGCCTTTAAAATAACCACTTCCACCCCACACTGCCACTAATACAACCATAGCCCAACCCACAGCCCCACACTGTGATGCCACAAGGTGCCTTAACTGATCATTAGGTGCACTCTAATTTGTTAACTTGTTTCACCTCTGTGTGTCAGACAAGAAAGTCCACACTTTAAACACTTTACAGTGTTACTCTACAATTCCAGTTCAGTCATCCATTTTTTTTCAATATATTGACAGAAAGGTGCCCAGCAGTGGTTATTTGGTCAGAGATTGGGACACAGTGAGGATTTTGTGTCTTTTAGATGGGTGTATATGCAAGGTGGTTGAGACTTACTGGAGCAGACTAAGGTGTTTGTGGGGTGAATGAATCACCAAAAAAGGAAATACCTGGTTGCTAGGAAAAAGTGCCCATGAATTGTCTGTCTGGTTTGATAAAGTGTATGTGGAGTAGAATTATAGCAGAAACAGCATGCCCTGACTTTTACTGAACAAGGCTTGAAAAAAAGTCTTCTCAATCTAATGTTTTTTATATGTAAAACTCTCTAAACCTATGAAGGGCTTTCTAACCATACATACACATAGTTATAAAAGGGATAATCTACTGGCTGTACAATTACATCACTGCATTTTAAAGTCTGTAAATATGATCCTATATTTTATAGACTTTTTCATTATTACCACTAGCTGGGTGCTTTCCCACGCACTGGTGTTGCCAAAAGGCTTGGTCTGTGTTCCTGAGGCCAAGGGACTCTCTGGACCTGCTCTGGGAGGCTAGGAGAGCCCAGTGGATTCTGGAGGCTGTCTGTGTGATTACAAGGGGATGTTCCACTCGGTACTCTGAATTGACCAACATCACCTTCAATTAAAATACTGGCGTGTGCGTCACTGAGATTCGTGTGTCTAAAGTGAGGAGGAGCTTCATTGTCTGTGAATAGAATGAGGAATGTGTATGTGTTACATGGGACAGTCTGGGTAACTCTGGGAGTCACGGTGGGGACAGAGACAGTATGTCTATGGCAATTTGGGGAACTCTTCCAATTCAGATGTGCTGATGGAGTCATGTGTTTTTCATAAGTAATTGAATTGAGACTGAGACAGGCTAAGACACCTGCTTTCCATTCATCCACCTGCTGATGTTTTCACAGCAGGGTTTTTGCACAGAGCTGTGCCAAGGGCCTGGGTTCAGTGCACCATGAGACTGATCTCTGCCTGCACCACACTACTCACTCCTCTTTCTCTCAACCCATTCACAATGTATTACTACAGAAAATGTATTTGTATGAGTGTGTTGTGTGTGTGTGTGCGCTTTAGGAGTGTGTGACTTCTGACAAAATTACCTCATCTCCCTCCAGAAAGAAAAAGGAACAAATGTCATACAGTAATAACATTGTAATCTGCTGGTCTGTCTGGCTATGTGCCATTTTTCTCTCTCACACATACACTTTAAATAACACACACACACACGTAAATTGATATCACATAGATATAGATCAGCCTGTGGATTTTACTTGGAGCAAGAAACTCAATCTAACCTATTACATGTAGGAGATAACAATCTAGGACCATTTAAGAGACTAATCCCAGTTCACCAATAGAGGAGTGTGTCTTTATGCAGTGATATATGTATGTGTATGTGTATGTGTGTGTGTGAGAGAGCTAAACAGAGCAGGAGGTCAGAGTTGATGAGGTGAGGCTTTATTCACAAAGACAAAACGTATTAGCCTGACGCCCACACACACACAAACATACACAAAGACTCCCATTAAACAAATCCAGCTTCATTCTTGGCTGTGGTTTTTGGGTTTATATGTGTGTTCTACCTCTGGAAGTTCCTCCAAGCAATGTTTCCTGTGGAAATGAGAGATCAGAGCTGTCTGTGGTTGATTTCCTGCAGGGCCAAGTTGAGTTGCAGTGGCGGTATTGGTGTGTGATAGCATCGGATAAGTGAAACTGGTTTATTACAGTGTGCAAAGTTTCAGAGAGAGAGAGAGAGAGAGAGAGAGAGAGAGAGAGAGAGAGAGAGAGAGAGAGAGAGAGAGAGAGAGAGAGACTTGAACACCCCCAGGCTTGTTAGTGTGTAGTACAATGAGAGTCTAATTGGCCACACTCTTGATCAGTATAAAACATGCACATTGGATTTATTTGCATCACATTCTCAGTCTTGTGCTGCTCACACAATGCCACTGCCATCAACTAAGCAACCAATTTAGCTAATCACTAAAGCAACATCTTGCTAACTTGACTATGAAGTGGGAAGATTTGCAATTTTGAATGAATGATTTGGCAGAATATTAGACATGTCCACTTCTCGTTTCCACCATCTTCCAAAAGATTAATAACTTTCACATCACTTTGATGTACTGTATAAGTCTGCCTAGGCTGTAGCAGAAATATTAATGCTAAGGATATCTTTACATTAAATTCCCTGCCTAATCATTACTAAACAATCTCTGGCTGCTTCTGTGTGTACTATCTGTGTGTTTTTATTTTTATTTATTTTATATTCTGAAAAATATTCCAAAACATTTCTCCTAATGAATGTTAAAAGGTACCTGCAATACATACATTTCACTTTTGTATTCTAAGCAATATATTTTAGGAATGTGAGCATCATTGATCCTAAATGAGCCTATTTGTCAGTTACAGACTTTGACAGGTCTCAGCAAGACCTAGAGCATCTCTTTCTACAGTATCTGCAGTCTGTCAACAACTGCCCAATCAACGTCTCTCTCAAGTAGTATTAACATGTTATTAGTAACGCATTTGTTAAAATAATATTGTTGCTGTAGTAACATTATCTACTCTTATGTGAAGGCTTTACACTAAGTGTTTGGGACATTGCTTTTAGGATTTGACTGCATTCAGTAACAGAACCATTAATGAAGTCGCAAACTAATGTTGGGAATACTAACATATGTTTATGGCTAGGCTAGGCTTTTTTCTATGGAGTTTATACAATCTGTGTATGCGTGTCAGGAATGAGTGCACTTTAAGCTGTATACTGTAATGTGAAGGGATGTCTACAAACTATCTGTCTGTCAGGGGTACTCTCTGGGTCTTCACTAATGATTCTCAGGAGGACCAAGCACTCTCAGCCTGTACAGACCACATGGCTAATACAGCCCTTATCCGTAGTGATTAAAAAAATAAACTGTACAAATTGTATAGTAGATTAACAAACATACTCATGTAACGGGTGTGTCTGTGTCAGTCTACTCGGTGACACACAACCGTTAATATAAGATCTCCTCCGTTGTGTTCTGTGGTCCACGATCGGTAAGGAGGAAAGATGAGACTGAGGCAATGATGCTGGTAATGGCTGTTTACTGCTTTTCTGTAGTCTGGATGCAGAAAAAATAAACAATCATTTGTAGACGATGTGCACAGCGAATCTTTCTCCATACATGCAGGCCGTGAGCTAAAACACTTGCACACCAATATGCACGCTGACCTACAGCGCCCTCCTGGTAGAGAATACATATAAAAACGGGCATGGAGCACATGTCTAACAAACTCAGAATATAACAGTTTCCTCCAGGTATTTTCACTTCGTAAATACGCTCAACACACTCTTAATACAGTTTTATAAAGATTTGCATAACACAATACTGTATTAAAATACCTTCAGACGTTCTAAAACTTATTTTTGTGTCGAACACTAACTGTACTGACCTACTCTCAGTTCACAAACCGCGGACTGAGGCGCTTACAAAATGCGTCACATCGCCCTGTCTCTTAAAGTGACAGTACACATTTACGCTTTAGAAATCCATAACCATAGAATACTGCAGCAACGTATCAGGATTTGGTGGAATTTCATTAAAAATAGGATCACATTACATGTTCCCTTTAACTGGGTTACACTCACAATAGATGCAGCTCTGTAGATGCCCCATAAGGCAAATTCAGTCATGCTCTGATTACCAGTATTCATATTGTACTTATATTATGTATTCATACAGAAAACCCAAAAACGGAAGTGATTTAAAACATGAATTTTAGCACACAGCCTAGGTGAAACTGCAAACCCCCTAGATTCAAAGGCAGGCATAGGAGTCAGTACAGCCTGGTCACACTTATAAATTACATACTGGAACCATTTTACATAACAAAGCAAGCAGTTTTTCAATCTAAAATTTAATTTCAGACTTAAATTTTTCCAATGTTTGATATAAACATTAAATTATTAGGTATGTTTCATAAGAAAGGCTAAGGCAGATTTCATTCAGAGTGTTTGGCTCTATCTAGTGGTCAAAAAAGAAAGTGTTTGAAAAGAATATAAAGCAAAACAGCAGAAAACAAAGCAGATAATTTTGCTTTGTAGAGGCCCATACCTATAGCCATTTATGTCAGAAGACCCCAAAAGGGGAGTGCTTGAAAATAACAAAACTTTCTACCTCACAGTCTATGTGAGATTCGAACCGTAAACCCCTCAGACTCAAAAGCACACAATGGAGCACGTACAGAATGGTCACAACTATTAAATCCCATGCTGGAACCAATTTATTCAACAAGTTAGACTTTATCGTTAAATATTTTGTTTCAGACTGTTTCAACATCAAGATAACCAACATTGAATTACTATTTATATTTAGTAGGAATGGTTCAGGCAGCTTTCGATCATGTTAATTGGCCATAGGCCATTGATTTGGGTTTGGATTCATCTACTGGTCAAAATAAGAAAGTGTTAAAAAAGAAGATGGATAACACCACTTGTCACTGAGCTACCACACCATGTGGGAGACTGGGGTTCGACTCCTGGTCTGGGTGACTGAGCTGTGCTATATCAATAAGAGTCTTTGGGCAAGACTCCTAACACTACATTGGCCCACCTGTAATAGGCTTAACCTTGTAAGTTGCACTGGATAAGAGCATCAGCTTAATGCCATAAATGTAAATTATGAAAACTGGGAGACTATTTTGTAAATTGGCTAGATCCAACTTCTTGCAATTGCAAAAAAAATTAAGATTTCTAACAGATTTGTATTGGTAAAAGTGTCAAGCTGAGTGCACTGTATCAGCTGATTGTGGTTTCATTGCCACACACCAAAAGTATGTTACTTTAAAACAGCATCACCAGGCTTAGAGAATGGTTCCATGTACACACCAATTACCTTTCGCGATGACTGGCCACCGTTAAGGTAATCAAGACCCAGTTAAACATTAACTGGCTTTTTTTGAAGTTTTGAAGAGTTTTGAAGTTATCCATAAAAAATACTTTATGGAGAACACCAACCTATGAAAATGTTCAGCTCAATCAGTTGTGCAGCAGTGGAGAAACAATATTTTGCATGTTATAGATCCCACTATCGACTAAGTGACACTAAATTAGGCATGCTTTCCCAGATTTACATGTCTGAAAAGTCTCTAAGATTTGGTGAGAATTGACCTTGGCTTTCTGGATTAAGCATTTTTGTAAAATTAGTTACACCCATACAGCTGTAATTGGCCTGTGGGAGCCTTACTGTTGACATATGTTTATGATTCTTTACCTCCAGAACATTTGACACCTATATTGTTGGGGTATCATGAAAAGCCTCAGACTAGTTCAACGTAATTAGCAAGCGGCCAGTTTAGGGGGCCAAGTATCTCTCAGCTTGCACAGGCCACATGGCTAAACACTGCCCTCATCCACCAATGGTCTTTTGGCTCCATCTAGTGGTCAAAAATTAGGAACTGAACAAAAACAAAACAGATGAAGAAACATTCTATCAAGCAATCCTTGATATAAATATGGCCACTTATGTCAGAAGACACAAAAAAGGAAGTGCTTGAAAACAACTCTTTCGACCTTTTAGCACACAGCCTAGGTGAAATTCAAACTGTAAACCCCCTAGATTCAAATGCATGCAATGGAGTGAGTACAGCCTGGTCACACTTATTAAATCTTGTGCTGGAACCATTTTATGCAATAAAGTCCAGTTTTTTACTTAAAATTTAATTTCATACTTCTCGGATTGTTTCCAGATTAATCAAGATTATGCAAAATTCAATTAGTAGCTTTGTTTCATAAGAAACGCTCAGGCAGTTTTCATTCAGGGTATTTGGCACCATATTCACTTGTATGTGCTAGGAACGCACTACGCACTGCCTGCTTGAACCCTAATTAAACATTTGAAAGTGAATCTGGAATCAACTGAGTTTTAATAGAGAGATAAAATTCTATAAAAGGCGTGTAGGGTAAGCTTGCTTGAGCCAATAACTCCATGGGTCTATAGGCTTCCTAGGCATTTTTAGTCAAGCAGGGCTGGCCTGGTCAGTCCTTGGATGGGGGAACATTGTTTAAAATTTCCTTTTGAATCTCTATTTCCTTTGTTTACACTGTAGGGCTAACCTATTGATCTAAGGCATGGTGGATGAGGACTCCATGTACTAGGAAATATTCCACTAACTTACTTTAAATGAATGCCTAGAAATATGTGGGGAAATCTATGGTTTGAGAAACTAAGCAATGTGAGCCATAGCCAGTCCTGGTAGTTAACAATAGCTGGTGCTATTAAGATTTGAAGCTAGGCTGAGGGGAGTAAGAAGAAGAATTTAGCATTTGAAAAACAATGTGGAATCTATTAAGTCTTAGAGTGATCAATCCTATATAAAGGGCCTGTAGTGGAAGTTTACTTCAGTCAATGATACTTTAGGTCTGTGGGCCTATAGGCTTATGAAGCTAAGCCAGGGCTGGTCCTGGTTAGTCCTTGAACAGGGGGTCGTTGTGTGAACACTTGTTTTAAATCTATACTTTCTAGCTTACATTGTAGGGCTAAACTTTTGATCTAAGGCATGGTGGAAGAAGTCTTTATGGAGAGACAGACTTACTTTAAATTAATTATGTTGGATTCCGGCTTCAGCGTTTCAGCACCAGAAAGCATTCAAAATGACATTGTCATGTACTACCAAATTAAAAAGATCGAACTTTGTTTTGCTTTTAAACACTAATCAGTTTTACCACGTGTAATTCATATACATGTCAGAAAACATTTCAGTCAGATACATGTTGGCACATTGCGGCTGTTTTAAAGCCTATCAGCACTTCTAGCTCTCCAAATGCATTTTCCGAACAAGAAGGCACACAAAACAATGTTTTCAGTTTTGCACAGTTGAAGGTTTACCTTTCTTTTATGTTAAGTCAGTTTTACTAAATACAGCCAGTTTGTGTCAGAACACATCATTTTAATCAGAAACAAGTTAAAGTTGCCTGGCTAGTCTAAAGCATGCAGGTGCTTCTACAGAGCTTTAAACACCCTTTCAGCATGAGCACCCAAGAACCACATTTTCAATTCTGTGCTGCCATGTTAAAGACTTAATTTTGTTACACTGATCAGGTCACAAAAAAAAAAAAAAAAAAGTTTGTAACCAACTACACCAGGACAAACGAACGATTTTTAATTTTAACACTGAAATCAGATAAAATACAATCCAATAGCATACAATACCATCCAAGCATACACAAAATAAATGTTAAACCAATACAGAAACCAACCAGGAAAAAGAAAAATACCTGCAGTTATTCAATTAACTGCCGATCAACCAGCGGCATGCGCTCATCCATGAAGTTCAATCCATCAACTCCATAGTTCTAGAGGCACCTCACAGGGGATTCACAGCCTAAACAGTTCAGTCCAAGCTGCAGGGTGGGTAGCCAGGATGCAGGGCTCGCCCCAATCAACGCAGCAGTCTCGCCCTCTCCCACACGCGCTCTCCGTCAGCCGCCACCATGTGTCTCACAGCACCATGCGGGCTGGAATGCAAAAGACAGAGTGCAATACTCCGAACAACACAGTATTAAACTGTACATTACTCGAGAACTTCCACTCAAGCAAACCTTCCATCCACAATAAATAATACAATATGCCTGGGAGTGGGCAACGCCAAAGTCCCAGAGCGAGTATTCCAAAGCCCAGGTAGAAATCCATCAGCCGCAACCTTTGCACTCACCCCCACGTGAACTGGTTTCCTAGTAACCTCTAGGCTTGCGGCCTCGGCACACACGGGATCCTCGTGGCTTTGCGCTCATCATACATCCGTTTGAAGCTCTGCATTTGCCGTTCCAGTCGCACTTGTATACTGCTGTGTGGTTAAGGAGCTTCTATTCATTCCCATCCACCAATTCGCTTGGTCCTACCGACCCTCCTCGCTGACGTCCTCTTTTGCTCCCTATACGCTGTCATGATTACATACGGTCTCTTTATCCGGAAGAGAGGGCCCATCCCCTTAGCAGTCTCAATGGGCTGCAAGGTCCACACCAGAGTTTGCGATAGTCAGGCTTCACCTGTCCATCAAACCTTATCCGAAAGACATGGGTAGTTCAGACGTGAACACACGTGCACAAAACAAAAAACACTGCAAGCACAACACAACAGCAAAATAAATCCACACAACACAATGTTTCTGGCAGCAAAAGTGTTTTCTGAGATGGATATTAATTACATGTCATAAAACTAATATGAAATAGAGCTAAAACGTAAATCAAAGTAAAATGCAGCAATTTAAAATGGAAACGCCATGGTGCTTTCATGCTCTGTAGAAAGGCTGATTTTCTGACATGGATATTGGCTTCATGTGTTAAACTGATGTGAATTATGCTTTAAAAGCAAAAACATTACATTAGTTACATTTTTCTACAAACCGGATTCCAAAAAAGTTGGGAGGCCATGAAATTTTGAAACAACGTATGTTTCCCTTAAAATGATACATTCTCTCAGTTTAAACTCTTGATCTATGATTAACTGACTGAAATAGTTGAAGTTGGCATTGGGAGATTTAAAGGCAGTCAGACTGAAACTTATGACCTAACATCATATGTACATTATATAAGTAAAATGAATCCTGTTCATTGAAGCTACCTGAGGGTGCTCTGATTTTGGCATCTTGAGGCCTTATATCCAACATGATACATATACAATTTTAGGAGAAAATAGGGTCTCCTTACTGTGAAGATTTCCTGTCTGTGTGATTTCAGTGGAAACCTGTAACCCAACATCATTCATACATATACTGCCTTGCTGGAGATATGGTATGTTATTCATTGATGCTGGCTGTGGAATTTTTTAAGATGCCAGTAATGATGTCCACTAATCCCACCTCATACATTCATATATCCCATTTAATAGAATAGATCCCGTTCTTTATCTGGAAACTGGGAGCTCATCCAGACATTCTTAGATCTGAGGATCAAAATACATTAGTGTAGCTCATTTAATAGAAGGGATGTTCAGTTTAGCTAGCTGTGGGTGCTCTGAATGCAACCAGGCATAGGCCATATACCCAACATCTTACATACTCATAATACCAACACAATATTGGAATATGTATGTGTACTGTTTTGTCTTAGACCTCAGCCTGGCTGCCTTAAAGCTTGCAAAGCCAATGGCACAAACAATATCTCAGTCTGATTGCTTGAAACTTCCCACATAAAGATCCATACAACAGAGACCCAATCTCTTATATGGGATATTATAAGTATAATGTTGGGTCTCAAACCTTAACCTCTGAGCCTCAAATCATTCATAGCCAGTATAAAAAAACACAGCCCCCTTCCACAAATGGGATTATATGTGTTTATGTTGATGGGTCTCAGGCCTCAACCTACCTGCTACTGACCTCCCACAGCCAGCCTTAAGGAACTACCCTTTATATTGCATGAGCAATCTGAATCTATGATGTTGGGTATTGGGCCTAAGACAGTTCGCATTTGTGCTCTGAAAGCGAACTGCAATAAGCAGTAGCCCAGTATATTTAGGTATGCATGTACAAGGCCTCATTGTCTTATATAGGCATATTTGTGTAGGTTTCAGGCCTCAGCCTAGCTACAACAGAGATTCTACAATCAGCATTACTGAACACTGTCACTTTCTTTTATACAGTGAGGAAAATAAGTATTTGAACACCCTGCGACTTTGCAAGTTCTCCCACTTAGAAATCATGAAGGGTTCTGAAATTTTCATCTTAGGTGCATGTCCACTGTAAGAGACATAATCTAAAAAAAAAATCCAGAAATCACAATGTATGATTTTTTAATAATTTATTTGTGTGTTACTGCTGCAAATAAGTATTTGAACCCCTGTGAAAATTAATGTTAATATTTGGTACAGTAGCCTTTGTTTGCAATTACAGAGGTCCTGTAGTTTTTCACCAGGTTTGCAGCAGGGATTTTGGCCCATTCCTTCACACTGATCTTCTCCAGATCAGCCAGGTTTCTGGGCTGTCACTGAGAAACACAGAGTTTGAGCTCCCTCCAAAGATTTTCTATAGGGTTTAGGTCTGGTGACTGGCTAGGCCACTCCAGAACCATGATATGCTTCTTACGGAGCCACTCCTTGGTTATCCTGGCTGTGTGATTTGGGTCATTGTCATGTTGGAAGACCCAGCCATCAATGCTCTAACTAAGGGAAGGAGGTTGTTCCCCAAAATCTCGCAATACATGGCCTCGATCATCCTCTCCTTAATACAGTGCAGTCGTCCTGTCCCATGTGGAGAAAAACACCACCAAAGCATGATGCTTCCACCCCCATGCTTCACAGTAGGGATGGTGTTTTTGGGATGGTACTCATCATTGTTCGTCCTCCAAACACGATGAGTGGAATTAAGACCAAAAAGTTTTATTTTGGTCTCATCTGACCACAGAACTTTCTCCCATGACTCCTCTGGATCATCCAAATGGTCATGGGCAAGCTTAAGATGGGCCTGGACGTGTGCTGATTTAAGCAGTGGAACCTTCTGTGCCATGCATGACTTTAAACTATGACATCTTAGTGTATTACCCACAGTAACCTCGGAAACAGTGGTGCCAGCTCTCTTCAGGTCATTGATCAGCTCCTCCCGTGTAGTTCTGGGCTGATTCCTCACCTTTCTTAGGATCATTGATACGCCACGAGGTGAGATCTTGCATGGAGCCCCAGTCTGAGGGAGATTGATAGTCATGTTTAGCTTCTTCCATTTTCTAATAATTGCTCCAACAGTTGATCTTTTTCCACCAAGCTGCTTGGCAATTGTCCCTTAGCCCTTTCCAGCCCTGTGGAGGTCAACAATATGTATGTATGGTTTTGGGTTTCCTGCCTGGCTCATTTAAAAGTCAGACAGCCATTTTTACCAAACAGGCCCACATTAACTTAAATGTTGTACAAACTGTATAAAGATCAGTTTTGGATCTTAGTGTGGTTGCCTCAGAGCTAAAACAGCCAAACTCTTAAACAAAACCATCAGATGCTGGGTTCTGGATTAAAGAGAAATGGCTCCAAGCTTTATCAGGTGTATGCTGAAAAGCGTACTTCTGGGCGGATTGAATTCAATGGCAAATCATAGGGTACAAAGCTTCCATACTTACACCACAGTGTTCAGAAAGTAATGTAATGACCCCCCTGCTTTTCTATACATTTCCAAACTAGGTATTGTTACCATTATCTCAAAGTTCACTTCACAAATGTATAAATTGTACATGGTTTTAAACACCATGTTTTTAACCAGGATGCCACGAAGAAATATGACCCCTAACTGCTCAAGATTCCCCATCCTGAAGTCTTAAGATTAAGATCAAGATGCAATTTTCTGCTTTTAGTCCTAGTTGTAAACCAAACACTGCTCCTGGCCTTATGGATTGTAAACAATTCCTTTACATTTGGAATCTGGTTATTCCTCACTACAAAGGATTTAATTGTGGCCTTATATCTAAGGTATAAACAGGTATATGTTCCTTAAATGTTTACTAAATTATTCTCTCAGTGTCCCACTGTTCATTATTAATTTCGTCCCAAATCATTTTGCCACACCTCATTTCTTGTAACATAGCATGAAATCTTGGCCGTCAGTGCAGAACAGTCAGTTGCTGACAAACCAGGGCCCCAGCATTTTGTATACAGAGCTAACAAGTCTGTTGATGATTTGGTCAACTTGCACTTGTACAGTTCATGCTACAACATCACAGTCTGCCTAGACAACAAAATGCAGTAGAAAATGTTCTCTTAAGACAGATAAAGAAAATCAGCCTTCCCCAGAGTGATCCAGTTCAAGACAGTTCATTTAGTACATTTTTATTTTATTTTTTCTTTAAAGAAATATTTGTTACCAGTCTGTTTTTTTTAGTTTAATATGTAACATGTTCTACATGTGTGCACATGTGTGTAACAAACTTGGCAAAATGAAGGGATTCTAGAATGAAGTATTTCACATTAAACAAAGGACAAACCTGAAATAAAGTAACAAAGTACGACGTTACCTATGTTGTAATAGTCTTAAACAACGACAGACTGCATACACTATTTTTAAACCATAAATAAAATGTGTTGTATATATGTATGTGATGTTAACTGAGCTGAAAGTATAATGTACGTATGTCATGTGTTATGATATTAACTTAACTGTTCTGAGATTATAATATAAACACTAACGCTAAAGCAGGTTTGCTGATGTGTTCAATTAATCTCTACATAATTAGCAGGGATCATGCCAGATTTCTGTGTTCTCTGGACAGTGCCATACATCCAGCCCTCATCAACTGGTTGTACGTTGATGAGGACATCGCCATCCTGAAAGGAGACCTCATCAAGATCTTGGGCTGCATAATCATACAGAGCACGATAAACTCTCTGTTTCAGAAACAGACAAAAATAACAATTCCTTACTAATATTAAAATCATTATGATATAAACTCATTATTAAGTCATAGAAATAACAACATATACACAACACAAAAGATACATATACACAATACAAACTTTATTTTCACAATTTACTTACCACAAGTTATATACAGTGGTGTGAAAAAGTGTTTGCCTCTTCATGGCGTCTTATTTTTTTGCATGTTTGTCATTCCTAAATGTTTCAGATCATCAAACTATTTTGAATATTAGTGAACACAAGTAAACATAAAATTCAGTTTTTAAATGAAGGTTTTGATTATTAAGAGAGAAGAAAATCCAAACCTACATGGCCCTGTGTGAAAAAATGTATGCCCCCCAGTTAAAACCTTAACACAGTAAGTTAAAAACTTTACTGTGGTTTATCATCACACCTGAGTCCAATTTCTCTAGCCACACCCAGGCCTGATTACTGCCACACCTGTTCTCAATCAAGAAATCACTTAAATACCTGCCTGACAAAGTGAAGTAGACCAAAAGAGTCAGGAAAAAGTTTTTTCTAAAGTTTTGTGACTTCAGTGAACCACAGTGAGAGCCATTATTCACTATTCATTATTCAAAATGGGCGAAAACGTGGAACAATTCCGTCCGACCAAAATCACCCTAAGAGTGCAGCGACGACTCATTGAAGAGGTCACAAAAAACCCATAACAACATCCAAATATATGCTGGCGTCAGTTAAGGTCAGGGTTCATGATCCCGCCGTAAGAAAGAGACTGGGCAAAAATGGTGTGCAAGCAGAGTGCCAAGACGAAACCCACTGCTGAGCAAAAAGAACATTAAGGCTCGTATCAATTTTGCCAGGAAAAATCTTGATTATTTCCAAGACTTTTGGAAAAATACTCTATTTGAACTATTTGGAAGGTGTGTGTCCCATTACATCTGGCTTAAAAGTAACACCGCATTTCAGAAAAAGAACACCATACCTACAGTAAAATATGGTGGTGGTAGTGTGATGGTCTGGGGCTGCTTTGCTTCTTCAGGACCTGGAAGACTTGCTGTGATAAATGGAACCATGAATTCCACTGTCTACCAAAAGATCCTGAAGGAGAATTTCCGGCCATCTCTTCGTGACCTCAAGCTGAAACGAACTTGGGTTCTGTAGCAGGACAATGATCCAAAACACACCAGCAAGTCCACCTCTGAATGGCTATAGAAAATCAATGTGAACACTTTGGAGTGGCCTAGTCAAAGTGCTGACCTAAATCCTATTGAGATGCTGTGGCACTGAGGAACTTAAAAAAAAGGTAGTTCAAAAAAAATTCAAAAAAAAAATTCATCCACAGCACTGTGTAATTGACTGCAAATTACCGCAAACTACTGAGTGCAGTTGTTGCTGCTGAGGGTGGCCAAACCAGTTATTAGGTTTAGGGGGCAAACACTTTTTCACAAAGAGCCATGTAGGTTTGGATTTTTTTTCTCCCTTAATAATAAAAACCTTCATTTAAACCTTTAAAACATTTTACTTCTGTTGTCTTTGACTAATATTTAAATTTGTTTGATGATCTGAAACATTTAAGATTGACAAACATGCAAAATAAGAAATCATGAACACTTTTTCACACCACTGTATATAACACAAACATATACAGTCAGGGAAAAAATTCTGATGGTAAAATTAGGTCATACCATGGTGGCAGAGTGAGGAGAGGCCTTTATGTTGGTCTGGTGAATGTGTGCATAGGCATGCTGATGAAGTGGCTGTTGCAGGTAGTGGTGGCTAGTTGGATGATTATTACCTAAAGAAACAAAGCTAAAATTCACCTTCATTGGAAAAAAAACAGCACCCAGGGGAAAAAACACATAATTATTAAAGCACAACTGTGGTTTGGCTGTTGTGCAGTACAACTTGTCTACACTTGCTCGTTGTTCTAAATGGCCCTGGCAAATTCATGCCTGTACAGTGACAGTGCTATCTAATGTCTTTGCCTATGCCACTGTGACAATCAATACCTGGCAGGCGACATTTGGTACAGCCAGAGACAGAACTGGAGAATGGGCAAAATCATACTTTTTGTTTCATAAAAATATAATAAAAATAAATAAACAAATAATAATAATAATAATAATGATAATAATAAATAATAATAATAATAATAATACAGCTTTTTGATCCAACCTCTGGTTTTCAAAAAAAAAATCAGTTTGCTTTTTTCCATTAAGAATTAATGGGTTGGAAAAGTACACACATGTATTTTACTTCTGCTTGACCAAAGAAACATTTTTCACATACACTCCCATGAATCCCAGGGAACACTTTCGAGCACAAATTGGGCTGCCCGCATTTATCTAACTCTTTTTTCCATCCCTCATTTCTGTCATAGAGTCCTACCCCTCTTACCCACAGACATAGTAAACTGCACTCCTCTGGGTGTTGTTTATTCATCATCCCTCGTTCCTCAAACAGCAGTCATAGCCAGCAGCAGCCTAGCAGTACGAGCGAATCTTTTAAGCTTCACAACCATTCCACGCTTTCTTCAGGAAGTGCACTTTTCTAGTTAATTTCTGAACAACTTTCTGGAGAAATATTTAAAATATTTTTATTCTCTGACAAATTACACCATCTAGTAATTTGTGCTAGTAATTGATTAACATAGAATAATGTTATTTTAAATCTTACTCTAAAGTTGAAGAATAATTTACTTTTAAAGTCAAGTACAATTCACAACACAACGTTTGTTATGCAGTAAACTTGCCACAGAACAAGTGAAAAATTACCACACAAAAAGACACCACATCCAAAAAAGTAATGGGCATGTGTGATCTGTCACACATACAAAAAAATGTTTCAGCATCTATCTATGAAGATTGCAATTTGCATATTCTCTTTTGTTTTCAGAATGCAACAACTAAATGTTTCCCCTAGTTTCTCCTGAGTAGTGTTTATGAGAAATTATTCTACAACTGAAGAATCTGAAGATGGCTTACTCTTCTTAAAGGAGATTTCTTGCGATTATGTCAATGAGTCAATTATTGTATGTACTAAGAATATACAATCACTAACATTTGTGGCAGTGCAAAAGGAGAGCTGTAAACACATCCGTGACAAGCAACTGAAAAGACTAAGAACAAACCACCACAGACTACATATACAGTAATTTATCATTCTAACATTTTTTAAGTTGTTATGCTTGAAACAACTTAATTGCCATTGTCAACAACTTAATTGTCATGAAAACAATTATTTTGACCTAGAATGCTAGATCGAAGAGCTTTATATCAGTACACTCATTTAAAGGTAAAAGTTTAGAGTAGGAAAACTTTGCAAATCTTTCTGGAAGATCCCATCTGCGCCAGGGAAGACAATCAGCATGCATGGATGCACATGATCTGCAGTGATGGATTTATTATTTGAAAAATCAGCTGAGAGTGCCTTCTATATGGAGTGGGCCCAGAGAATGCCACAAAAAAGTGACTTCCTTCATGAGAATGTGACTCGACAGTGTATATATAAAGTTGTACATACAACTGCTGTATTTCAACCTCTGCTGTCTTCACGCGTGTTGCTGTGTCTACGTGTCTCACTTCAAACACTTCCTGTTTCATTTTCATTATTTTATACAATGGAAACTGCAATGTACATCATCTGTACACTATAATTAGCTATATATTATGGGTATTCCATAGTGAACTTTACAGTAGGTGAAATTAATAGATAGGATTTTAAAAAACACAGTGTTGTATTTGTTTCTTTGTGTATTTGTTTTTTTGTCCAGTCATTCTGTATGCCCATTTTACAATGGAAAACTATGTTGGCATAAAATATATAAATGTATGTAACACATTTTTTATGAAAGTACTTAACACAGTAACTACACAATCAGAAAAGACAAATGAAAGGGTAGACATGTAGAGACTGGAAATGCCTCAGGAGCTCAGAAAGTTCATTTCATAAAGACACTGAAAGTATGCAGAACTGCCTTTGGACTTGAGGATGCAGATCTTAATGAAAGTGCAATAATAAGGGCATCCTACAAATGGAGCTGAAGCATTTAATTTACATATTAATTCATATACAGCAAGAAATCATATGTCAATTCAGAAACTATATCTTCTTACAGCATCTTATAACAAATTAAGTCATTTTACACCACTAAATTAAGCTTACTAATCAACTGTTATGTCTGTTACTTAGCAGCTGACAATACGCTAAGCTTATGTCCCCTAATAAAAGGGGACAGTATTTTTATCAGTATAAACACTTTTAGGTTATAATACGGGCAATTGTGTTTGAACTATTTCTTCGACATGGAGGGATTCTGAACACAGTGCTGTATTTGTTTCTTTATGTATTTCTTTATATTTATGTATCAGTATCACATTACTTCAACCAATTCACAATAAGAGCACTTTTGGTCTAAAACTGTAACCGTTTAGCACAAATCTGCCACATCTGAGATTGGTGTTGTTAATACAAATACTGGCCATGATTCTGTGCCTTAAAAAACATGGACCTGATAAATGCAGGCTACATTTTTTTGTGCATAACACTTGTTTGTTTTAATCCTTCAACAGTTTGAAGACATATCAACCGTTAATACAAAGTCTTTAAGCAGTAATCAGAAAGCAGGCTGTAAATGATCTTTAGAAATTCTTAATCTTAATATAAGTGATAAAGAAACAAATAACAGTCTACAGGCCAATCATGCTTTCTTCCTACATGAAGTACTTACAAGAATTTGGGCACTTTCTAGCAAGTTTAATAATGCTATTTGATAAAGTAATATTTGTTAAAAATGTTAATATAATTTGAATATAATTAAATCACAGGATACGCCATGTAAGGCGTTTTTATCCATTTTAGAATGCAGCCCACTTATTACATTATCTTAAAGTTTAGTGTAAACATTTAACCATTTTTCCTCAGACCACGGAAATTTCTGATCATTACCTAATCTCAGACTAAATTAACTCATGAGGGGTCTAAAAATAAATATTGTAATTGTTAGGATTTTCTTGTCTGCTAAAACAAATCATGCAGAATAAACCATATTTCATACAGACATCAATAGGTAGTAGTCCCTCCCACTATTTAGGTGCAAGAGCCCAACTGACCTTAAGAAGGTGCCACTGTGAAGCATACTGCGTTTCTTAGCAACTGTACATCCGACTGAGCTGCAGTTTTGCAAGTATCATCTTAGAGACACATTATAATAGAATTTCTAAGGACAGATACATCAAATTGTAGGACACCCCCTAGCCAATCAGCTATTAATAGGCATTTGAAAGGCTTAATATTGACAAATCATCATGAAACTTGAATAGATAATTTATAACAAACAATGAAGTTTCATATGATTTAACCACTGGGGGACACTATTCATGAAAATAAAGTATTAACTGCATATTACCAATACATAGTTTACTGAGGATTACATAACTGGTTTACATCATGTAGTGCAGTATTCCAAAGTGTATTAATATAGCTGCAAGTGGCAGTTCACCTAATTATTTACCTAGAGACTACAGGGTAATTCTAGACTGATTTAAACATGTTAGGGTTACAAATCAGAGATTGGTTCAAACTGTGCAGTTTCCAAACAATTAAAGATGGCACAAAAATATGCACTTTTTAATACACTTCAAATTGCAAAGTTGTTTGGAATACTGGACTACATAATATGAGACTGGTTTTGTGACCATCAGTAAATAAATGTGGATGCAATATGTATTAAATACCTTGTTTTAATGTTTTAATTTTTGTTTCATTTAGAATTTTCACAGTGAAGTGAATAAGGCATCCCAGGCGATTGCTGTGGTTTTGCCATGCATTTGCTATGTTTTCGCAGGTGTTTGCTAAGGTGTTGCTAGGTGGTTGCTAAGGTGTTAGTCAGTTGCTATGGTATTCCACATGGTTGCTAAGATGTTGCTAGGCAGTTTCTGGTTTTTGGACTGGTTTTTTCGCACTATGACATCCTCTACACCTCGTAGCTTTATCGAAAAACTCCCAGATCTGTCAAATACTATTAGCTGTCTGTCTAAACCCACTGATCTAGATATTCTGACCAAATGCTTGGAGGACACTTTTCACTCTACTTTAAATAAAGTGGCTTCATTAAAACGAAAAAAAAAATTAGGCAGAAGAAACTTACTCCATGGTATAATGATCACACTCGAGCTCTAAAACAGACTGTCAGACAACTAGAGCATAAATGGCACCTGACTAAACTTGAAGTATTCCAGTCTGCTTGGAAGGATAGCCTCATAGACTATAGAAAAGCTCTAAGTGTAGCATGTTCATGCATACTAGATCCAGTTCTGACTAGTTTACTGAAGAAAATTCTGCCAGAAATAACCACGCCTCTTCTATCTATAATAAACTCATCTCTTAGCCTAGGTTACATCCCAAAATCCCTTAAACTAGCAGTAATTAAACCTTTAATTAAGAAACCTAATCTTGATTCCTTTGGGCTAGCAAACTACAGACCCATTTTAAATCTTCCATTCATATCAAACATTTTAGAGAAAGCTGTAGCCCAACAGTTAAGCTCCTATCTGCACAGGAATAACATACATGAAAAATTCCAGTCTGGATTTAGGCCTCAACATAGCACCGAGACAGCACTGGTGAAAATTGTAAACAATCTTTTAATATTCTCTGACAGAGGTAACTCATCTTTACTGGTCCTACTGGATCTTAGTGCAGCATTTGACACAATAGACCACTCCGTTCTACTAGATGGGCTGGAAAACCTTGTACTTTATGAAGTCTCTGGATATGCATGAGTTTAGTTTACAGTAAAGAATACACAGAGGAAAAGATCATGTGTATACAAATTACAAACGCTTTCCTTTGACTGTTATGAAATTTCACAGCAATGTACCTTTTTGGAATATTTGAAAAGATATGGCCATCATAAGTCAATCAAACTTAAGCATTTATTTGACAGCCTAGGAACTGCCCAATTTGGTGTTTCTAGGTACGGACTTTTCACTACTCACTAAATCATGAAAGGTATCGGCTAATGGAAGGCACCACCTGGGGGTGCCACTGGTTTCCGTTCTCTATTAATACTATTCCAAAACACTAAAGCAAGTAAACAGTACATGATTTAGGTTATAAACATTATTGGTTATAAACATCATTGGTACCAAATATGTCTATTTATGCACTCAACAGCTTTGTCAAATAATTTATACATTTTTACTATTTATCTACAAATGATGACTACTGGGAAAGCACACATTTTAAACTAGTCTAACATTTACACTCGATCAATGCAAAACTTATTTTGAAACAAAACTTTTAGTCTAAAAGTAAACAGCTATCAAAAACCTTATCACTTTTGTTGGATGAAACACTAAATATGTTGCAGAAATACATATTAATACTCTAAAGAAAAATACTAATTAGGGCCTAAATCCGATTTAAGAAACCACTACAAAATATAAAATCAAATTACACTCTTAGTGACCTAAAGCTTTCATGTGGAATGGCAGCTAGAATGCAGACAAACCGAATTTAAACAGAATTGACAGAATTGACTGAAAAGCATTTTGATGAAAGCCCCATACTCTGGCCTGACAGTTGTGCTACCAGCTGATCTAGTTTTTACATATCATATTTTATTTTATCATATTTTTAGGTGACATTAAAGTAGAGCCTTTTCATAATTTTTAGGAATTGTTTTTCAGAATTATTAGAGCTTTTCTTATTCTTTTTTTTCTCCACTAAAATGACTAAATTGTAAGTCATACAGACATAACACGGGTCAACAGTTAGCAGTCCCTGCCGTTACTCAGGGGCAAAACATGAACCCAATTGGCATTAAGGGGGCGCTTTTGAGAAGTACAATGCATTTGGCCTTGTAACTCCTAAAGAAAAATTTTGACAGACAAAACAGATTTTTAATGATTTTTTTCTGAATAAATCAAGTTTGCCATTTGGACTATTACATTTGGACTTACCCATTACATCCTCCTACTTAGATTTTTTTCTCATTTGCATAATATGAAAAACCTACTTTTCCAAACTAGTCTTAGGGTTTACTCAGCAAATTTCTGAAAAAAATCCTCCAGATCCTGAACCTCAATAATGATCAAACACATGTTGACTTTTGTAAACCATATGGTTGCCATATGCAAACGAACAAAATGCAAAAAAAAATGCATCTTTCATTTAAAAACTGATAAATCAAGAACCCTTTATCCAGAAAAATTGAAACTTTAATGTAGTTTAGGAATTTAGTTTAGGACTAGATTCTGAGATTTGGTTTCACCGTATGTCCGACCAGCAATTTTGCAACCATTGTCTTTGAGGACAACTTGATACATCACAATTTACAAGCCCCATTTTCCAATCAGCTGTCAGTAGGCATTTGAAAACCTTAACATTAGCCAATCATCATGAAACGTGAATGGCATGTCTATGTACTTTCTAACATCTAGTAAAGTTTCATACAATTTGGCCACTGGGGGGACGCTTTTCATAAAAATAAAGAATTTATGACATATTACAGGTACATACTATAACTGATGGCCACATAACTGGTTTCATGTCATGCAGTATAGTAGTCCAAAGAACTTAAACTAAAAAAAAGTGTAAACTTTTTGTGCTATCCTCAACTCTTTAACTGCAAACTGCACTTTTCGAAGTAGTCTCTGGGTTTTAGTCTTGAATTACTCTGTGGAGTTTCTAGGTAAATAATTATCAAAAAAAAGTTGACTTTTGTACTCAGTCTTCATCTGCCAAATAACCATTGTGGCAACGGCATTTTTAACTTATTTTGTTATAGCAGCAGTTAATCTGATCATCTCTAAATTGGACAGACAGACAAAATTCCCAGATAAAATCCTGGTGCCATTTTATTCAGTTCTCTAATCTAAATAACTCTGTAACTACATGTCATGTCAGAAATGCACTCGTTTGGTGTTTTGACTTTTACCTTTCAAAGACTATAACATTATACAGAAGTCAAAAAGCCAATCTGAGCAAAACTCAGCATACAACTTTGTTGAAGGTCCCTGATCATTAATCACAACAAAAAGTGACTTTCACTTTGAGAACCAAACTTTCAAAATTGCATATCTGTTTACAAAACTTTAACTGCCCTGAGTGGCCCTAGCCAAAATAGCAATGTTGAGCTTGCTTGCAAAGACAGCTTGGCCCGGAAAAAATGCCACTTGCGGCTAATTATAAAAAAGCTAGTTTGCTAGATGATGAAGAGTCGTATTACCTGTGCTAGCTGTATCCTGCAGTGTGGAGGTGTTGCTGTAGACAGACACACTTTCATCGGCCAAAAACTCAGAAGAACTGCTCGCAGACTGGGTACAAGAAGGCATAAAGTGCGCAGACTGCTGCCTGGTCACACAATTAGCTCGCTCTAAGACAAACACACATCACAGACACACACACCAGACATATAGGTATATCACTGCTTGACAAAAAACTTTTATCTGGATTTTTCATATTTGGATATAATTTGAAAATGCATTGCCTACTGTCCATTACATTATGTGTAAATGTTATGATTAAAAGACCAAAAGAAATTATGCAAAACTGCTGAAAAAAAATGGTCACACTGACTATAAAGTATGTTATGATTTTGGAATAACAAGAATATTGCATTATATTGTTATTATTGTAATATTGCCAAACAAATAATATATATATAAAAAAATACAAAACAAAAAAACACAAAATAGGCCTAGTTTTATAAGTTTATAACTTATTTATGTACAAGCAAAAAAAAAAAATGTATGAAGAGGACTAAAGTATTTAACAGGGACAATTACTGGCATATATGGTTTTCTCAAACATAAGAAACAGGAATAAAAAAGGTAATGGTTTGGCAGATGGTGATACAATTTTTGACATAAGCTTTGGGGGAAACACTTTAGGCCATATCAAAGGTTGCCATCCGACCTAGACTGTTGGATAGAATTAGCAGAATTGGAGACACAGCAACTTAAGATAAACCTTCATTTTGCCTATCAGGTGCTGTTCAGTAATGCATGTTTTTTTGTGAATGGTAATGTTACTCAGGACACAACAAGGAGACGGGATGCAAGTGCAAGTTTTACTGACAAAAACAAACAAGATGAAACTAAAGCCAAAGGCACTGGTAAAAAAAAACTAGAAACAAAACACCACGAAGACCAAAACACAAGATACCAAAAATCAACTGACATACTAACGCAATGGACTGAGAGACAACATGGAGACAAACGACCAGCAGGGATCAAACAGAATCATTGATACTGGTCAGACAAAAACCCTCACTAGTCTAACATGATCTAATGATCTAACATGATTATCTCACGTGAGTCTGATAGACACATGCTGACCTAAAATAAAGGCTGAGTTTATTTAACAGGTTAACTCAGGCTCAAAAACAGAATGCAAGCAAACATTGTACAAGGGACTGGCAAAATCAGATACGAAGAGGCAGTGAGAAGTCAAAACCAAATAAGCAAACTGAACAGGGCAACCAATAAAAGAGGGTAGAAGAAGAGAAGGGGTGAACCAGAGATCAAACAGAGTCAAAAAGTCAGAAACAGTATGACTAGGATAGAACGCTCTGTAAGGCAACTCTGGTGATGACGAACCAGGAAACAGAGCGTGATTGGGCAATGACGAACATGTGACTATGACATCATCAGGTAGTGGGTTGTGAGAGTTGGAGTTCAGGAGATCAGAGGCAAAAGGGGTAACCCGGAAGTGTGACAGTTCCCTTTACCTAAAGTCATGGTATGGCATGGGGTATCTGAATTGCGGAATCTTTGTTTATTGACAGAACACGCAGTGCATAATGCAGAGTTTTTCGTTGAAGACATGTTTCCTTCCACCTTATTACGGATGCGTAAAATATTGATGTGCAGTTTCCAAGCGGATTGTTTATGGGGGTCCAATCAAGGGACCAAGTTCTCAGGATTTAACGCCTTTGGATTTCTGTGAGGTCATGTCAAGGCTACCATTAAGTTTTAGTGAAAAGTTCATTAAAGAAAAAGGATAGCCTTAAAACTCATGTACATGGTGGACAGCATATCGAACACATTCTGTAGTGCTTATGGTCAACTTTCTTCTTTCACATCAAATTACCAATAAATTCTGGTTTCATGCGTCACACACCTCTGATCTGAAAAACTAAAGTTGAATCCAAGATTCAAGGGCATTTAAGATGGCTGCTATGTTGGTAATGTGGCCCAACAGATACGTCCTTTCCGCATAGCTTGTGTCTAAAATTGGATAACTACCTGCCAAACCTTTTTTATTTTATATGGGTGCTTCCCTACTTTGGAGACACTCTGTATAAATCTGAAAAGCGATGTTTCTGAATTGGGGATGTAGGAGAGGGCTGGAGTAGTACCAGAAATTCTTTGCAGGCTTTTGGACTGAATATTGTCCTCCACAGGATCAAAATCAAATATGGAGTCTGGATCAGTCCGCCACACCTTTTGGTCTTTAACAAAAAATAATTTTCATTTACAATCAGTCTTCATATAAACAGTATTAACAACTAAAATGTTGTAAATGTAACAGTGCATTAGATAATCACTTTTCAGTTACTAAATCAGTTACTTAAACTATTTTTAGTAGTTTTGATTTTTTACCATCAAAAAACGGTTGCACCCAGAGGGAACTAACTGACAGTAATGAAACTTGCTGGGTAGGTTTGACATCATGAAACATACATGATTCACACTCAGCCGGGCATGTGATGTAAGCAAGCAAAGGTCTTCTCACGGATTGGCTATGTAAGATTGTTATGTTGCGCATGCTTTCCATTCTCACTTCTACTATTGTGTTGGTTGCAAGTTAAGTATGTCTCAGAGAAGGGTTGTAAACAATTCAGGCAGTTAGAAGATTTTAAGAGGGTTTGCACTGTAGGTGCCAGTGCCAAGATGAGCAGTTTGTTGTCACATGTCAAAGGTCCAGAGGGTCTACTGTCACTCCACCTCTACTGCAAAATCTGCAGGAACAAAATCTGAGTGCCATTATTCAAGCTGCATGGGATGAATTATTAAAGAACACCATTAGGAACCTTTACAGCTCCATGCAGAGATGTCTTGCATGTTGTGTTAGCAAACATGGTACTGAGAAACATTACTTCTGTAAGTGTAGCTCAGAAAATATTGCCCATATCAGCCTAAATTTTTTTCGGAATAGCATTGCAATCCGACACTTTTTTCTGGGTGCAACTATATTTTTGATGATAACTGTATTTCCTGATACAGGGGTAATATAAGAAGGTAAAAAATGATAAATTATGCCAGGTTTATTATAAATGCTAAATATTGTACTATGATTCTTTAAATAACTACATTTTACTGACCAACATGTATGCTTGCATTTCGATCCATTCCCACTGCATGGCCCATGTTTTGGTTTTTCAGTGCAGGAGTACAGCCCCTCCAACGTGTCTGATCATGGTATTTTGCCTAGAGAATGAAATGTATAATCCACGTTAAAATTACAATACTTTTAATATAGACAAAACATGCTCATAAAGAAAATTCATAAAAGTCAGTCACATGCTATAAAGCCCCTTGAATACTTGCATAGGATGTGTTTAGCAGGAATGACTGTGTTAAATGCTGAGCTGTAATCTATGAACAGCATTCACACATATGTGTTCTTTCTGTCCAAGTGTGTGAGGGCAGTGTGTACTGTCAGTGAAATAGCATCATCTGTGGATCTGTTGGAGCAGAATGCAAATTGGTGAGGGTCCATGGTGGCTGGAAGCGAAGAACAGATGTGGATTTTGACCAGCTGCTCGAAGCTCTTCATAGCTGTTGATGTGAGTGCAACAGGGCGGTAGTCATTCAGGCAGGTGATGGCCAGTTTCTTGGGAACTGGAACAATTGTGGTTATTTTGAAGCATGTGGGAATCACTGACAGTCTTAAAAGAGGTTAAAGATGTCAATGAAAACCTCAACCAGTTTGATGGCACATGCTCTGACAGCCCACTGTAGATGCCGCCAGGACCAGGTGCTTTGGGTGGGTTAACTGCCTTCTCAGACACAGACCACCTCAGACACAGAAATCTGGCCGGTGTGATGCCTGTATTTGGTGTTGCCATGGACAACCACGTCTCTGCAAGTGCTAAAATGCAGAAGCTCACGATGTCGTGCTGAAACTTGACCCGTGCATTCAGCTCATATATTTTGTTCTCCAGTGATTGAACATTTGCGAGCAGGATACTAGGAAGCGGAGGGTTGAAGCACCTTTTCCTTGTCCTGCAGAGAACCCTGCGTCTGCCTCTCCGGTATTTCTTTCTGCTCCTCCGGCATGCGCGTGTTGGTGAACAAAGAAGCAGTGGGGTCGCGAAGGGCCACTTGCCACTGGAATTTCACCAGTAAAATGTTTGCTGTTGCTACACAACCCCAAAGCAGGACTGATCAACCCACATGGTTAATGGTTAGAGAGAATTTCTTTTCATGAAATTCTGTGCCCTTTTTTCTTCAAACATACCTTTGCTCATTGCGGCCAAAGAGTTAACTGTCCACAGGATTTCAAAATGCATCAGGCTTGTTTAGATGTTCTTTTGCAAACTTCTGATGCTACATTAGGGGTAACCTGAAGATGCTAGCTAGTCGTAGATATTTAAGGATAGTTATCCATGTAGGGACTAATGACATTCGTCTGCGGCAGTCAGAGATTACTAAGGCTAATATTAAAGAGGTGTGTCAATTAGCCCAGATGATGTCCGATTCCGTAACATGCTCTTGCTCCCTCCCAGTTCGACGTGGGGCCGAAATCTACAGCAGATTATGGTCACTGAACTGCTAGTTGTCCACGTGGTGCTCAGAAAACAATGTGGGCTTTATAGGCAATTGGTCTACGTTTGAGGGTAAGCCTGGTCTTTTGAGTCGGGACGGTATCCACCCCTCGCGGGAAGGTGCTGCTCTCGTTTCCTGTAATATGGCATGAAGACTTAATCAGAGTAGGAGAGTTTGTCACTGACAAACCAGCGCCAAGACCAGGCAGCAGACAAACAGGCTAAACCAAGTGTCTGCTCGCTGCCTAGAGACGTAGGACACTCTACACCCTGTAGCTTTATTGAAAACCTCCCAGATCTGTCAAATACTATTAGCTGTCTGTCTGAACCCACTGATATAGATATTCTGACCAAATGCTTGGAGGACACTTTTACTCTACTTTAAATAAAGTGGCTCTATTAAAATGTAAAATATTTGGCAGAAGAAACTTACTCCATGGTATAATGATCACACTCAAGCTCTAAAACAGACTGTCAGACAATTAGAGCATAAATGGCGCCTGAACTTGAAGTATTCCAGTCTGCCTGGAAGGATAGCCTCATAGACTACAGAAAAACTCTAAGTGTAGCACGTTCAGTTTATCTGTCTTCACAAAGAGGTAATAACAAAAATAATCCAAGATTATTATTTAGTACAATCTCAAATCAGTCAATCTGCAACTGAACCCCAGATACCGTTAACATACAGTAGCAATGTCTTTTTGAATAACGAAACTGAAACAATTAGGCTAAAAACATAAAATGCACAGTTAACAACTGCAAGTGTACTGCCCCGTACAGCTAATGCCAATCTAGAACACAGTATAACTTCTGCGGAAAGGCTGGAATCCTTTTCCCTCCTCCAACAAACAGAGATATTTCAAATCATTTCATCCTCAAAATCATCTACATGCATACTAGATCCAGTTCTGACTAGTTTACTGAAGAAAGTTCTGCCAGAAATAACCACGCCTCCTCTGTCTATAATAAACTCATCTCTTAGCCTAGGTTACATCCCAAAATCCCTTAAACTAGCAGTAATTAAACCTTTAATTAAGAAACCTAATCTTGATCCTTATGAGCTTGCAAACTACAGACCCATTTCAAATCTTCCATTCATATCAAAGATTTTAGAGAAAGCTGTAGCCCAACAGTTAAGCTCCTATCTGCACAGGAATAACATACATAAAAAATTTCAGTCTGGAATTAGGCCTCATCATAGCACCGAGACAGCACTGGTGAAAATTGTAAACGATCTTTTAGTATTCTCTGACAGAGGTAACTCATCCTTACTGGTCCTACTGGATCTTAGTGCACCATTTGACATAATAGCCCAATCCATTTTACTAGATAGTCTGGAAAACTTTATAGGAGTAACAGGTAAAGCTCTTTCATGGTTCAGTTCTTACTGAAGCGACCGCTATCTATTTGTAAATATAAACGGTCAATCATCCACTCACACAATAGTAAAGTCTGGTGTTCCACAGGGATCTGTCTTAGGACCTATATTATTTACCTTATATATGCTATCACTCTGTACCATATTTAGAAACCGTAACATAAACTTCCACTGCTATTCCGATGAAATGCAACTGTATATCTCAGCTAGACCAGACGATCCACTTCACCTTTATAAGACAGAGGACTGTGTTAAAGACACAAAAGACTGGATGTCAAGTAACTTCCTCCTACTGAACTCGGACAGAACAGAAGTTCTTTTTCTTGGTCCCAAAAGTGTTATAAACAAGCTGTCTGCATTACCACTCAATCTAAATAGCTTCTTAGTTACACCAGGTACCTCTGTAAAAAGTCTTGGTGTCATGTCAGCCCAGTCTTATCTAATTTACACTGGTTACCAGTTAAATTCCGTATTGAGTATAAAATACAACTAAGCGGTCACAACTAACTGGACATACTTTATGATGTAGCAAAACTGTGATACGTCCATTAACCTGGATCATGCTATCCTCTGCTATCATGTTGTGAAGCTGTCAGGGAAAATAAAATGGTTCTACAATAATGAAGGTAGGTGTATGTCACAGTGTTAAATAAATACTGCAGCCCAAACTAAGAGACACTATTCATAAACTGCAAACCATCTTTTTCACCACAGGAGTTTTCCTAATAGCATGAATCTGTTTGACCAAGTAACTAACCTTGAATAGAGACATCTGGACTGACTTTTCATTAACCTGGAGAACTGCAATAGAGTAAAACTAAACGACAAGCTCTTGAAATACAAACAGCACATACACTATTTTCGAAGACGAAAACCACTGTCACAGAACTGAAAGACTACAGGCCAGTCGCTCTGAAATCTGTGGTCATGAAGTCATTTGAACAGCTATTGTTGCTCCACCTGAAAAACATCACAGTAGAGGATGCGGTCAACATGGGACTGCACTACATCCTCCATCATCTTGACTACCCTAAAACATATGCTAGACTCCTGTTTGTGGACTTCGGTTTGGCATGATCATTCCAGAAATCCTATCCTCTAAACTCTCTCAGCTCACTGTAGCCTCCACCCAATGTTAGTGGATCATCAGCTTACTGCCAATAGGAAACAGCAGGTGTGCTAGGCAACAGTTACTTCCAGTAGACGGACTGTCAGCGCTGGTGCTCCTTGAGCACTGGTGTGTTCTCTCCCCAAACCTCTATTCACTGTACACTAATGGCTGCACCTTCAAAGATCCATCTGTTAACCTCCATAAGTTTGCAGATGACACTACTTTCATCAAACTCATCCAAGAGCGTGATGTGTCTGATAATCGGAGGGAGGTCAAACAGTTGGTTCTCCGGCTCAGAACAATCTAGAACTGAACACGCTGAAGACCATGGGGATGACTGTAGTAGTAGTAGTAGGTATATGAAGTAATTATATTATAACATTTATGTTGATTTGGGTGGAATATTTGTGTTTGTACAGGCTCCAGGAGGTTCAAATCTGGTTTTCACTTATCATTTTCTAATAAGTGTAAATTTTTGTGTGTTGAACAGCACATGTTGCTGCACATACAGGGCTGATGGTCTCCTGGTTTCTCCGAACTCTTTCCATTTCAGGAGTATATCTCACTGAAGTCCCACTGCCAACCTTCTCTTTGTACTGCACCTGCAGGTACACACATGCACATATACCATGAAATATATACATTTAAATTGGATCAACATACACAATTAGCCACCTATATGAAACTGCCTATTATTCATTGATCTTTATTTTTATTTTGATTTTAGTAGTCTCTTGACATGAACCAGTAAATTCTGATATAAGTGTTTTTCCTGCCTCTCTAAACCGCACTGTCCTCAGTAAACCAGAAGAGGATGGGATTTTTTGTATCATGGTTTTCCTTATTACTGTCATACTTCCTGTGTGCATTAGGCCCAAGTATTGGCCAAAGCCCAGAATTTTTTTTTTCAAATATAACATTTGATGGTTGAGTGGAAGAATACTCACATTGCTAATCTTCTTGGCATTCTCTTTAGCCAAGACTATCTCTGGAGTCTCAGTGACTGATGACATCAGTCCTTTCATGAACTTTGCATCCCAGGTATACATCACCTAAATGTACAGACATATACCTATTTGAGCACACGTACACAAATCATGTTAGGTGTACTGATATAAAACCATACATGTGTCAGATTTTTCATTTAGGGGAGTCTAATTTCCATTCATTGAAGTGTGACTAACTGAGCTTATGTTGCGCTGGTTGGTCTTGACTCTCTCAATCTCAGGTGTGTCTGGCACCACAGCATACGAACATCTCAGCTTTACTGCATTATCCTTATACTTCTTCTGCACACATAAATGCACACACAACAAAAAGTAAACACAAACACACTGCAAAAGTAGGATTTTACAAAAAAAAAAACATATTGTGGCTGAATAGATGGATAGTTGATTGGTGGATGGTAGACAAAGACTGTAAAGACAAACCTGGCTGTAGATGTCTTTAAGGTATGCTGCATGAAGTAGCTCTGGAGTATCTGTCACTGTACCGAATGAACTGTGACTTAGCTGTGATAACTGTTTGTAGGGTAACTGAAAAAGAAAAACACAACCCAAACATACATACACACAGATCTGCAATTACACAATGTCCTTTAAACCTTTTTTAGACCACAATAAAGTAAATTAGAGGCTATTATGTTCATAAATTAATTTAACATCAACGCAAAGAGCCTTAATATCTGAACAAGTTTGGGACAAATGATAATCTTCTCAAGAACACTTTCCAAAATTCACATCTGCGAACATGGCATGGGTGACATCTGTGAAGGCAATATTTATGCTGAACAATGTAATGCAGGCCACATACGTTGCTTTTTCAGGGAAGGCCTTGTTTATTTTTAGCATTCTAAACATACTACAGTATCATGGCTCCAAGCAAGAATTGAAACAATTCCTTTTCAGGACTTTAATCCCCTAACCCTTAAAGAGTGTTATTAAACGATAAGGTGATGAACACAGCAGTGAATATCAATCTGTCTCGACTTTACTAAAACATTGCTCACATGTGTATTTCAGGAAACAACTAAATTGATCAGTTTTATGATTTTAAATTGTATTTGCCGTGTGTCCTATGACTATATACAATTAGGTCATTGGACACACAAATCTGGAGGGGGTGCTCATGACTGTGTAAGCCTTAAAGGACAATGTACATTTTATAAACCCTGTTTAGTTTTTCGTTATTTATATGTTATTTATGTCACATGATTATGGTCCACCTTTCCCAATATTATACTCCACCCACCCAGTTATCCCCACTCTATCCAACACAAAGCACCCAAAGGCTAAACATTTCAAAACTTGAATATGACATGGAGAGACTTTAAATAAATAAATAAATAAATAAAATAAAATAGAACAGAATAAAAGGAGAAAGGCCTATCTCTGTTAGTAGACTATTCAATGTCAGTTATAGATTTAACGAAACATATCAGATCGGCGAAGATACAATTTTACTGATAGCTCAACAAAGCTTGGGAATATATAATCTAAATATGTGTCCCTAAAGCTAGAAATATCTTATATTATATATATTATATATTTGTAAATATATGAAGAAAACATTTAAACCCAAAGTGCTCCCTAAATTAATTCCATATTCTAAGTGTATCGATAACAACTGGGTTATTGGTAAAAGCTGAAGAAGATGGGGAGACTAGAGGTGACCAAGGTCTTGAGAGACATTGCAATACAAGAATTAGCCTCAAGGTGGCCACCAGTCATTGTCTGGGGAATGGGACCAGTGGATAATTTTTTGGATATTTGCAGGCTTATAATAACAACAAAGGATTGGAAGGGCTACTCCACCCTGTTGTTTAAATCTCTGCAGCAGTTCTATATGTAGTCTGGGATTTTACCATATCAAATAAATTCAACAAAAATATTATCAACAGCTTTAAAGAAAGATTTGGTAAGATTAAGTGTAATATTTTAAAATAAGTACAGGAATTTGGGAAGCACATTCATTTTTATACAGTTTACTCTCCCTGACAGGGATAAATTAAGTAAATTTTTTCAAGTCTAGTTTTGTTTTCTCAAACACAAAAGAGAAATCTTCCTAATAGAGGTTCTGCATGTCTCTTGTTATTTTAAAGCCAAGGAATTTAAAGCTGTTTCTAGATGTATGAAATGGAGGCGTGTGTTTTTGAATCTTAAGTGCTAAATCAATAATGGGGCAACATTCACTTTTATCAAATTTTATCTTACCCAGAGAATGTACCAAATCTCCTAAGAGCATGAACAATTTGTAGTATACATAGAATGGAGTTTGATATATAACAATAAATCGACTGCATATAAAGATGAATGTGGGTTCAATGGCCAAGGCAAACAGAAGAAGAATGATGGGGAAGCCCTGACGAGTTCCACTTGATAGTTGAAAGTACTGTGACTGCTTGCCATTTGTAATCACAGATGCTTTGGGAGCTTAATCCATGAAATAAAGGTTAGTAAAATTACAGCATGCATTGCAGTTCCCAGGCATATGAGAAGAGCCTTGGTCAAAATTTTTACATCATTATTTAACAAGGAGATATGTGTCACAATCTTTTTTATCTTTACCTGGTTTAAATAGAAGAGAAATTGAGGATTGAGTTAAAGTTGATGGCAGTAAACTTTGAGACAGCAAACAATTAAACATATGCAGTAAAATGTGTGATAATTTACTAGAAGATGCTTGATAAAATTCTATGGGGTATCCATCTGGGCCTGGTGCCTTGCCACTTTGTAATGTCTGAACTCGCCTGTTAAATTTGGTCTGCTCCTGTGGTAGCTCAATTTTAGTTTTAAGTTCTTCATTGATAGAAGGGGCTTGAAGGTTGTTGAAAAAAAAATCCATGTCTGCACTATCAGGAGGTGTTTTCTGACATATATATGTCTTCTGGGTCAATGGTGAACCCTCCATTGGGTTTCCGTATTTGTAAGATCTGTTGAGTGGCTAAACAACTCTTAAGCTGTTGTGCCAGAAAGTGTCCAGCTTTTTCACCATGCTCATGAACCAGTCCACGTGATTTTAACAACAGCCGGTTAGTCTTAGCAGTTGTTAATAAATTATGTTTAGTTTGAAGGTCAAGCTTTCTTTTATAGAGTTCAAAGGAGGGAGTAACAAAGTACTGAGCATCCATTGTATTTATGACGTCAATAACTTCATCTTGCTCAGTCCTACACATTGTATGAATGCTAGATGTGTATGCTATGATCTCCCACCTGATTACTACTTTCAGTGTTTTCCAGAGAACTGATGTGATGGAGGGATGTCATCCTTTTTATTGAACTCTTTAAAATCAATTTTGACAGATATTAAGTTACAGAAGTCCACATCAGCACTTAATCTAAGAACCCTCTCGTCAGCGCATTTCCCCTACAGCCAGAGCAGAAGTGTTTGTCATATTTTATTTTGATACTATTGTTGCTGTTACCTTTAATCTACATACATACATACAGACATCTCATATGAACAAAAATCTGTGCATGTCTATGTGTACATTGTTTATTTCTGTACTCTGCTTTACTTTTAAATTTAGTGCAGTCAAACAGCAAGAGCACTCCATTCAAGAGATAATTTCCAGTGAGAGTCTGTTTCCGGTGGCTGCTTGGCTGGAGCTACAAACTAAGGAGAGGTGAGGGACCTGACAAGAGGGTGGAGACAGGTGGAGCAAAAAAACTAAACAAATAGAAGCACATGGAATTGAAAAGAAAAAAATGAAAAACTTGGAAAAATTCACATTATGTTGTTATCTAGGCACACAGAGAAATTTTCTGTAGATCTCCAATAATTATTTTTATAAGTTGGGAAAAGAACATCTATAATGTCATGATAATGACATACTTAACTTAATATTTCAGAAAAAACATAGAAGCAGCCCAAAAGATTTTTTTTGTAAATGTGAGTTATTGTAGGTAGTTAAACTTATCTGTACTGTCTCTCCCTTTAATCATAAAAAAAAGAAAAGAAACATAGATTCAGAGGCCTGAGTGTGTTTAAGTTCTTTACCTGACTGGTCATCTCCGATGCCTTCTTAGCCCTCTGCATCTCCATTGTATCAGTGGAAATGCCTTTCCCTATGATCTCATTTTTCAAATCCTTACGATACTCTGTCTGTATGTAAGAAAAACAAAAACAAACAAACAACAAAAAAAAAACAACACAATATATATAAAAACAGTATTTGTCTGAGGTCATCAAATAATAGCAATAATTAAGTGTGAATAGTAACGGCATTTTGTGTAGTAAATCACGATTAATCAGATTTGTCTTACTTGCTAAAAACCGAACAGATTAATAATAAAAAAATAACATATTTTAATGATTTACTGAGTATATCATATAACAGTTACTGAGCCTTAACCTGCACTACTATGGATGTTTTTAAGATCAAAATGTGAGAGGCATCAGCAAGTGCATTGATGATGTTACTGTTCCCAAACTCGTCACAACCATGGATGACTGTAGAGCTGCTGAGAAAGAAGGCTTTATGTCAGGGGATAAAGCAAGCCTCAGGATAGCAAGAGCCAAGCTTTTTACATGCCATCAGAGAAGGCATGACACAAGGTACATATGGCAGGGCATCCAGGCCATCACCAACTACAAGACACCTCCACCTGCTTGTGACAGTGATGTGCCTCCAGATGCGCTTAATAGCTTCTATGCTCAGTTCGAAGCACAGATCGGCACAATGGTGAGGAAAACCTCCGCACAGACACAGTACACAGACAAAGAATACCTCATCCAAATGAACAGGTACTGTGTCTGTCCACTGCTGATGTGCAGAGACCTTTACACAGAGTCAACACACGAAAAGCAATGTTCTCATGGACATACTTAACATCTCTCTGAGCACTGCAGTCGTTCCAATGTGCTTCAATTCCACCACCATCATCCCTGTGCCAAAGAAGTGTCCTGCCTCAATGACTACCATCCCGTTGCACATACTTCCATCATCGTGAAGTGCTTTGAGAGGCCTGTCATAGGGCACATTTAAGACCAGTTTGCTTCTTCACTGGACCCCTGCAATTTGCATATCGCCCCAACCATTTAATAGATGACGCAATCTCCACCACACTCCACCTGGCTCTTATCCACCTGGATAATAAAGACGTCTATGTCTGAATGCTGTTTATAGATTTCATTTCAGCATTCAACAGCATTATCCCACAGCAGCTGATTGAAAAACAGGGCTTACTGGTCCTGAACACCTCCCTCTATAACTGGGTCCTGGATTTCCTGACTTTTTGTTCCGTGTTGCACATTGTTCCTAGAGGAACGTAATTTCACTCCACTGTGTATGGATGGAAAGAAAATAAAAGCCTCTTGATTTTATTGTTTTGTGTGCTTATGTTCCTTTACCTCCTCTACTTTTCTTTTACTTAAGCACTAGATGGCCACTGATTGATAAATGAGGTGTGGCCTGTGCTGAGAGGTGCTTTACCCATCCCCCAGAAGCCCCCCCCTCCCCCCCAAAAAAAGAGCACTGCTTGTGGCTAGATTTTGATCCCTTTCTCAGAGTGAGACATGCCAGGTTTAAATCTCAGCCTTGGCTGAATGATTCTATTAGGACTGCTAGGAAAGAATGTGGAAAGACTGAGTGTCTTCTTGTCTTCTGGAAAGACTGGGACTTCTTAATAAATAGTATTAGAGCAAATATATCAATTTCCATCACTAGACCTTTTGTCTGTCAATAGGGTCAATTTCCAGCATTTGAGAAATCTGAACCTTGCCTCAGCTACATGGCATTGTTTCTCACACTAAGTTCTTTACTTCTGCTGTTGACGTTCTTATATTTACACTTATGGCATTTAGCTGATGCTCTTATCCAGAGCGATTTAATCACATTACAGGTAAGCAAATGTATTGTTAGAAGTTTTGCCCAAGGACTCTTATTGGTGTAGAACAACATAATCACCCATACCGGGATTCGAAACCCAGTCTCCCACATATGGCGGTGGCTCCCTGGTGGAGTAGTGGTGTTATCTGCTGAGCTACACCACCCACTGCTATTTTCCATCTCAGTTATTTAAGAAAACTATTGATACAACTGGCCCTGATGTTTTATTAATTATAAATGTAAATTTAGCCTCTGGTGCAGTTCCTGCATGTTTTACTCATGCAATAGCTTGCCCCTCTTAAAGAAGCATACTCTTGATAAAGCTGTTTTGTGTAACTACCAGCCCATAACTACCAGCCCAGCCCATCAGGCTAAAGGGTATTGATACTACTGAGTCTGTTTCTTTTTTAAATGACTACCAACCTAACCCCAAAACGGCAATTTTCTGTCCTGGTTTTACTAGACTTGAGGTCTGCATTTGATATTGTGGATCATGATTTACACTGAGCATTTGGTATGCTGTGGTGGAGTCAAGGGTTTGGCTCCTAAATGGTTTATTTCTTTTATTAAACAATTTTTTCAATTAATAGTGGTAAATACTCCTCTCATTCCATGATTATGACATCTAGGGTTCCACAAGGAACTGTTTTTGGCCCTGTCCTTTGTTATACATGATACACCTTACCACTTTGTAGGTAAGTTGCCATTGAGATTGTTAAGATCTGCATCCCAATCACTTTTGACTGTTCCACAATTTCTTTAGAAAAATGATGCACTTTTGCTGTCGCTGTAACAAATCTCTGGAGTGGTCTTCCAAGTGTCATCAGACAAGCCCCAGCTGTGACTATTTTTAAATCAGAGTTAAATACTTTTACGTTAGGCGGTACTGTTGAACTGCTGAACTGAGTACAGAGGACTGTGTTAATGGATGTGTATGTGTACAAGTGGTGAACAGAGGGTGGAAATCTTTGACCTTGAGCGTAATGCACTTTGGTTTTTAAATATATAAACAAAATTTATGTACTCACTTAATTACTTATATACTATTCACTTCAATACAACAGTTTATCTCCAGGATGGCCGGATTACTATTATGTTTTTAAAACTCTTCATGTAGACTTAATTAACAGCCGTACCTCACTAAGGACCTTTTTAGCATTCTTGACTCGCAGGAGCTCTGGTATCTCTTCTAGACTATTCAGGCCTTTTCCCTTTACCTCCAGCTCCAGATCCTTTTTGTAGGCCTTCTGTAGATCACAAGACACACACTAAAAATGTTTCCTTTACAGCTGTTCCTATTGGAATTGCATACCATTTAGCAGAATTAACATTCTAATAAGGAAAAGAAATTCAAATATAGCAGATAGATTATTTGTATGAGACTGCAAGTTAATCAAATACTATGAAAAATGTTGCCTTTACCTCACTCAAGAGGCTATTGGCATTACGTGCTATGAGGTAGCCAGGTGTTAACTCCACGTCTACCAGAGCTTTTCCTTTAATGCAGTTGTCATATTCCTTACGATACTCTTTCTACACATTGAGGCATAACAAAGAACATCAGTTAGACTCTACAGTAAAATGCACTGCAACAAATAAGTTCTATTCTAACCAAGCCTACAGATATCAAACACAGAAGTGAATAATCATACACATTATTTAAGCAAACACAAAGAGAAAAAGTGAAAATCACCTCACTCTGCATTTTCTGTGTCTCCTTGGACAGTCTATAGAATTGTGTCTCAACAAACTCCATCTTTACTTTATCCTTGTTCTTCTCATACTCATGTATGTACTTGATCTACTTTCACATTCAGAGTTTACAAAAGTTAAACACAAAGATGAAATTGCAATAAGCGAAAAGACAACAACAAAAATGATGAAGAAAATGTATCATTTTTGCCACTGAAAACGAGATAACACCCTCACTGACCTTTAAAATGTCCACTGAGGAAAATATCAGTGGAAACTGTTCTTCTGGCATATTATAAACTTTAAATAACTTTTGGTAGATACCATCTTTTTTGTATTTGAATATTAAATGCCACCTCCTAAGGATACACTGTGGGAGTGTTGCAAACAAGTGTATTGGCCTCAAACTATGAAAACTGTCCCTAGCTGTCTTATCTTAGTATCTGCACCTTTTTTCATTTTCCAGATAAGAAATCACATGTGTATGCCATTTCTGGATAATACATGGTGCAGAATTATGTACATCCGATATGTGCTGAATAATACATCAATTTGTTATTAGTAAATGAGGCAAAAAAACATTTGTCTTCAAAAACTTGGTATATAATTTTGATAATAATTTTGTCAGTGATTCTATATATGCTCTTTTTCCTTAACATTATTTCAAATAACTATAAGGAAAAAAAATCAATAAAGTTTTCCTAATTTTATGAATAGATATATGCCATATGCATCTGTAGTAAGAAACACCTTTTCACTCACATTTGAATATGACATATAAAATATGTATAATTACTGTCACTTTATTTACATTGGTAAACTGTAAATGTAAAGTAAAGAAAAATCTACAGGAAGAATGGGATAATGGGAGACATATGATGGGAGGTCAAAACACATAATCAACATCTTTCATTTCAGCAGATTACCTGACTGTGCAGAACTGCATTCGCTTTATGGTGGAGCTGCTCAGCAGTGTCCAGGGTAAAGTGATACTGTCCTTTAGCCTGTTCATACTTCTTTCGGTACTGCACCTGATGGAAAAAATTTAAAATATAAGGATTCTTAAAATAATCCAGTTAACACCTGGCATTTGTAGCTTTGCCAGTAATGTAAGCACTGACTACCTATTCTTTGTTAGACCATCGCTTTGTGGATAGTATGGGCTTGTTATAATTTGAGAGAATTCCTGAGCCTTTGCAAAAAGTTTGGGACTTTAGATTGCCATGCTTTACGAAGACTAATTGTAACTGAATGCAGCTCCAATTTAAAGTACATAATATAGTACTTAACTTCAGTGTTCAAAATCAACAAATATGTGGCCATTACTCGCAGGTAATGTCAGGCAGTTTGTGGCTGATCATGGGTTCCTTGGCAACTTTGAGACATAGTGTTTAAGGAAAATTGTGCTGTTAGGTCCTTTGTGCTTCTGTTATGTGCTTTGTCCTATTCCAACCATATACAAACAGATTAAAAAAATGAAATTATTTGTATGAGACAAGAGAGGGTTTACAGCGTAGAAGCAGTTTTGTCTTCTGTGTTAAATACAATGTAGTCCATCACAGTCAAATTCTAGAAAATAACTTTTGTCTGCTGATGTGAAAACCTATGAGAACCTTAGCAGAAATGTAGTGGAGTCAAATATTTGTCTTGATGTAGTGGAGTAAAATTCAGTGGCTTTCAAAACAATTGATATTCAAATACTGTACTCAAGTAAATGAACTTTATTACTTTCCACCACTGGTAGGTAAACTACAAGCCTGACCTCTTTTAAAAGCTTAAAAAACTTTCACATTAACCAAGATACCTAAGCGTGTATAAACAAACTTAAGTTTTTTTCCCAACATGAGGTGATTCTTTTACTATACTTTTGTTTTATATTAGCTTATTAATGAGTAATGAGTGTTTTTTGCATACACACTGTAAAATGAATACAATGTATGGCCAAGATCACTGAAGGTGAAGTTTGCTTTAATAAAATGCTCTGCAGCTGTCAGGTCTCATGTCTAACCATGTGTACATTTTTGACACATTTACATTTTAACTGTTTAACAAGCCAATAAAATTCAGCCATTCATGATATGGGTTCTCAAAAAAGATATTTACTGTCATTTAACTTTTAAAAGTTGCATTAAGAAGAGTAATAAAACCTGTGTAAACTCTACACAGCACACTGTACAACAGCCATTGTTGGTAATTTTTTATGCATTTTTATATAATTCGCTTTTTTCTATTTTTGCCCATTTGTTTTAAATACAAGAATCCATAAAATTAAATGTGTGAAAACAGTATTTTATAATCACCTGGCTGGCAAGGGCAGAGGCAGCTTGTAAGTGTTTAAATGACACACATTCACTTGGACTGTACTGCGGCTTCTCTTTGTTGGACTTCTGCTTGTAATGTACCTAGAAAAAGACAGAATATTGCTTTTGTGTGTACAAATGAGAGTTAGATGAGATTGGGCAGTCACCAGAGGACTATATAAGAAAATATTACCAGACATATACAATAAACATGAAAGAATATCCAATATTAAAGATTTAAACCAAGAACAAAAAGTAGCAAAAACAGCTGAGCTGGGTATAAATATACAGACATTACTGAGCAACAAGACTTGTAAACTCATATTACATTTTCCAACTGCATGAATATGTTTTGCAAGCAAAACATCTAGCTTCTATTTAGGCATCAGGATATGTTCTTATTCAGCATGTAAACTTTAAGAGCATTGAGAGCATGTCCCTTCTTGAATCAGTGTCTTGGTGCTCACTTTACCCTTGGCAGTTTAATCAATAATGTTTGAGCATGCCAATTTATAACCAGGAGGAGGAAATACTGCAGCACAATTCAAAAAGACTGAATTCTACATTAAATTACTAGTACGCATGCATTTCAGTGAAAACAATAAGAAAATTAATAAAAAAGGAACACAATGACAACAAAAAAGGAAAATGACAAATAAGGAAAAAAGGATAACTTTGTCTTGTAGGTACCTTTTTTCATCTACTGAAAACTGATTAACCACAAATAATCATATTATTTATTTTCTTGTCTGCAATGAATGATAGATAAAAAAAAATATTCTCCTGTATTATTGAATTAGTTAGGTTAGCTTTAACTTTAAGGCTTGTGGCACAGACATTACATAATTTAGGAGGGAATAGCTGGAAGCTTAACTACATTAAATATGTTGGCAAAAGTGCAAAAGAGGTGTCACCACAAGCATTTGTGAACAGAAGTAATTGGTTGTGGATTTTGCCAGCAGTTTAGTACTTCAAAGACAAAGGCAGTAAATTTTTTGAGGGGATGGGAGTAGAGTGGAGTGTATCACATATTCTAAAATAATGTTCTATAATAAGCAGAAGAAAAAAACGAATAAGGACAACGATAAAAATAACATTACTAATATTACTAATAACATTAATCATTACTATTATTACTGTGACAGAACTTGTCTGTAGTTTAATAGGACACAGCTTGAAAACAATCAAACTCTGATAAATCAGTCAAATCCATAAATATAGTTGCTGGTTATAAAATAGACAAAAAAAAGAATATCGTGAAAAAGTTTATTTATTTCAGTAATTCCATTCAAAACATGAAACGTGTGTATTATATTCATTCATTTCACACAGACTAATATATTTCAAGTGTTTATTTCTTTTAGTTTTGATGATTATAACTGATAACTAATGAAAATCCCAATGTCAGTATCTCAGAAAATTAGAATATTGTGAAAAGGTTCAATATTGAAGACACCTGGTGCCACACACTAATCAGCTAATTAACTCAAAACACCTGCAAAGGCCTTTAAATGGTCCCTCAGTCTAGTTCTGTAGGCTACACAATCATGGGGAAGACTGCTGACTTGACAGTTGTCCAAAAGACGACCATTGACACCTTGCACAAGGAGGGCAAGACACAAAAAGTCATTGCTAAAGAGGCTGGCTGTTAACAGAGCTCTGTGTCCGAGCACATTAGTAGAGAGGCGAAGGGAGGGAAAAGATGTGGTAGGAAAAAGTGTACAAGCAATAGGGATAACCGCACCCTGGAGAGGAGTGTGGAACCAAACCCATTCAAAAATGTGGGGGAGATTCACAAAGAGTGGACTGCAGCTGGAGTCAGTGCTTCAAGAACCACCACGCACAGACGTATGCGAGACGTGTTTCAGCTGTCGCATTTCTTGTGTCAAGCCACTTTTGAACAAGAGACAGCGTCAGAAGCGTCTCACCTGGGCTAAAGACAAAAAGGACTGGACTGCTGAGTGGTCCAAAGTTCTGTTTTCTGATGAAAGTAAGTTTTGCATTTTCTTTGGAAACCAAGGCCTCAGAGTCTGGAGGAAGAGAGGAGAGGCACAGAATGCACTTTGCTTTAGGGCCAGTGTAAAGTGTCCACAGTCAGTGATGGTTTGGGGTGCCATGTCATCTGCTGGTGTTGGTCCACTGTGTTTTCTGAGGTCCAAGGTCAACGCAGCCGTCTACCTGGAAGTTTTAGAGCACTTCATGCTTCCTGCTGCTGACCAACTTTATGGAGATGCAGATTTAATTTTCCAACAGGACATGACACCTGCACACAGTGCCAAAGCTACCAGTACCTGGTTTAACGAGCATGCTATCCCTGTTCTTAATTGGCCAGCAAACTCACCTGACCTTAACTATAAAAAATCTATGGGGTATTGTGAAGAGAATGATGCGATACACCAGACCCAACAATGCAGAAGAGCTGAAGGCCACTATCAGAGCAACCTGGGCTCTCATAACACACAAGCAGTGCCACAGACTGATCCAACTCCATGCCATGCCGCATTTCTGCAGTAATCTGAGTGCTGTACATGCTCATACTTTTCATGTTTATACTTTTCAGTTGGCCAACATTTCTAAAAATCCTTTTTTGTATTGGTCTTAAGTGATATTCTAATTTTATGAGATACTGAATTTGGGGTTTTCATTAGTTGTCAGTTATAATCATCAAAACTAAAATAAAAAAAAACTTGAAATATATCAGTCTGTGTGTAATGAATGAATATAATATACAAGTTTCACTTTTTAAATGGAATTACTGAAATAAATCAACTTTTTCATGATATTTTAATTTTATGACCAGCACCTTTAGACCAGGAAAAGACTGACAATTACAAACCAAAACCCACATGACTTCATTAATAGGCTGCTAGCAGTGCTCTGGCAACCATGCCAGTCTGCAGTGACAGCTCCTCCTAAAGCTCAGCTTCTCACTGCTTAAATACCTTTAGGGCATCATATGCTTTCAGAAAGGGGGACGACAATTATTTATCACCACCACCAAGAATTCTTTGGTAATATGAAGCTTTTAAATCACCAGCTTGATCGAATTTCCCCGTTCCACCTTAAATGGTTCATTTTGCTGGTTACTGACCGAGACATCAGTGTATTACTAGCGATTTTTACACGTTATGAAGAAAATTAAAAAAAAGAAAAAAGAAAATTAGCTTTTACAATGATTGTCTAAAATTACAATGATTTTTTGCTTGTGTGACTTTTCTTGATTTGCAGAGCATTTTGGGAATTTTCTCATAACACTCTGTTTGAAGTGTGCCTCTGAAAAATTTCAGTTGGAAGGATTACGGTTTGTTTTAGTATTTTTATTTTTTTATTATTAACAGTTTTCTCTGTTCCTGCTCTTTGTTTATTGTTTTTACTTTATTAAATTTATCCTTTAATCATTTTATTTGGTATCCCTTTTTTCTGTTTCCCAGTTTTTAATATTTTAATAATTGTTTTACATTTTATAATTATAGTCATAGCTTAGCTACTTTATTATATTTTTATTTTTTTTTTACATTTTCATATGAATGTAAATGTACTCTTTCAAATGCCTTGCTTTTGTAAAATTCCTTGCATTGACAAATGCTTACATTGTAAATTAGGGTCAACCTCAATGAACTCATAGTTTAAATTAAAGTTGATTGATTTGGAGCAGAAAAGAAGGATGAAGAATTTAGCAAATTCATTAACAAGAGCTTTTTACTAGTCTTTGTAATTTATGTGTATTTCATTTCTTGCAAATTGTTATTTGCACACAATGCTTCAAAAATCTGTAATATCCTCCTTCAACTTGCCAAATAGTTCCCAAATGTCATGTAAGTAAGGCTTTAGTCCACTTTTACTAGGTAAATGACAACGTTGTGTTGTACTGACATTGTTAAATGCATATTAATGACTTTTCTAGGTACCTTTCAGTTTTTGGCTCACTTGCCCAACCTTTAATATAGTGACTGCCATGATATACAGTTAAATTAACGGTACTTCCCTGGACTCATCTAGGGGTAATGTTTACTCCATGGCTTAAAGAACCATGCAGAAGTATAGTTACATCAGGGAGAAAATAAAACTTGTAATACTTCTCTTATTGTATCTCTATACTCTACAGTCACTCCAACTATGGCAACACACACACACATACATTAATTAATTGACTCTCTAAATTGCACCCAGAAGGAAATGTTGGAATGCAATAATTTAGACTGATATAGGCAATATTTATTGAGCAGAGTAGAGTCTCTCTGTATGGTATTGGGCCACCATGTTTACTCACAGTCAATGAGAACCACATGATCCGTGTGGTGCACTATACGTCAATAAGACCATCCCACATCCCTATTATCTGACCACTTCCAAAGTCGCCTAGCTGCTCGTATTGCTTTCAAACTCTGAGGCATACTTTGCTTCCAAATGATGCTACTAACACAATAGCACAATCAGGAAGAAGATATTCACACATATTATTCTAATCTGCAAATTTACAGCATTTTTTAAAGTAAACTGAAGCTCTGGTTTACACAATAACAAATGCATCAGTTTTCATGGTCAAAACATGATTAGAAGTGTGGAAATACCTCCAAAAATCATTATGGGTCTTGGATTTCTTTCAAACCATGCATCTTTAAAATTATTAAACTTATTTTATATTTGAGGCAAGTAAATTGTTTTACATTAATGTACCTGGCTGGCAATTTTGGCCACTTCCATTGCATGTACAATATCAGATCTCCTTAAAAGTGACTGTTTATTGAAGATATCTACTTTGTTCCTACAAGCAATCTGTAGATAAACAAGAATGCACTGAGGTTTCATCAATTATATATAAGTATAAACAGAAAATAAACACAAAAGAACATAAGTTGTACAAAATATAAAGCAGCACACAAGTGGTACCTAACCAATACTGTGTAATGCATTTCTTAAAACAAACATCACACAGGGACAATTTCCTGGATGTGGATTAAGTCTAGTTATGTAATAAATTGCAGTGTTATTTTGAATATTCACTTTATATATGAATTAATATTCAACAAACAATAGTTCAACTGATTGTTGTAATTTTAATTTTAAAAAATCACGCTGGTGCAGTTCATGTTTCAAACAATAGGCAAGATATAATTTTTTATTTTATTTCCTTACCCCCTTAAATTCTTAACAGTCTACATGATAAGTTGCAAATTTAGCATCAAATGTCATCCTAAGAAAAAAACTAAACTAACTAAAAATCTAAACAATAATGTGAAAGACAAATTATCAAATTATTTGAATCATCTCTAGTTGCTGGTCATGAAATTGTTCAACTTGTTCAAGACATCACAGCATAAAAAAGGACCAAGTAAAAAACAAGATCATATGATGTAAAAAGTATAGGATAGTATAAGATTACATTCATGTGTGTATAAAACTATGTGAGATAGGATGTGGCTTGAGCAGCATTTATCTCAGTATTGTATAGTAATATTAACAGAACAAACTGTCCAAATCTGCTGACGTAGGTGTTCAGGTTACACTGCACACGTGAACCAGAACTTCACCGGTGTTCTTGTTTGCCTTTAGTCTTATTCGCAGAGACAGCTGCCTACAGCCTTTGTAGCATTTCATATACGGTTAAACTTTTTAACTAAGGCACTTACATCTTAAACCTAGACTAAAACTGACATAATTAAATGACTGTGTTATGGGACAGTCAGGGTACTCAACTGCAGAGGGAAAGACCCATTGGGAGCGGGTATCAGGTAAACCCAGAGAACCGAAAGTGTTTCATTTATATGTGACGTACACTGTAAGGGTTCGGGCTGTGCCGCCTGCAGCCAACAGAGGGCGGCAGCAGCGGTGCTGTTCTAGGGGGACTCCAGCCCGGAACTCCAACCCCCAGAATGCCCCGGGCTGATCAAGCCAACAAGCTGCACCTGAGGCATCGGCCATAAAAGCCCCCATCTAACAACAGTCTCTGCTACACCTTTGTAAAGGGGTAGCTGGTACCGTACAGACAAAGAAAAAGAGAGGAAAAAGTAAGAAGAGAAAAAAAAGGAAAAGAGAAAAGGAGAGAGAGAGAGAGAGAGAGAGAGAGAGAGAGAGAGAGAGAGAGAACAGCAGAGGAAAAATACAAAAGAAACAAAAGGCAACAAGTACTTGAAAAAATTAATACATTAATAGAGTAGAGGTTCCGCCCCCGCCATTGACTATTTGCTTGCTGTCCGCACTCTGGCCACTAATAGCGGGTGGGACGAGAAGGCTTAAGGTTGTCTATCGCCAAAGCCTCAACAAAACCCTTAAATCCGAGCTAGCATGCAGAGACGAGTAGCTATCCCTCGGACAATTTATTCAACTCTCCACAAAACTGGATAACCGATGTGAGTTCCATAAGTCTACTCTCTCCTATCTGGGTTACATCCTCAGTGCCAAAGGGGGTTCAGATGGACAACAGTTTTAAAATGGCCCCACACAGTAAAAGAACTGCAGAGGTTTTATGGTTTTGCAAACCTTTACAGATGCTTCATTCAGAACTACAGTATAGTCGCTGACTCCCTTAACTTCATTGCTTAGAGGTAACCCAAAGAGACTTAAATGAACCCCTGCAGCTCTCTCAGCCTTCTCTGAACTCAAGGACAGGTTTACCAATGCCTCTATATTATGCCATCCCAATCCTTTCCTGCCTTTTGTAGTAAAGGTGAATGCTTTGGAGACTGCGTTGGGGCGGTCCTGTCACAAAAGCTTGGCAAGCCTCCTAGACTCCACCCCTGTGCTTTCTATTCCTGCAAGCTCATACCAGCGGAGTAAAACTATGATGTGGGTAATCGGGAGTTGCTAGCGGTTAAGGCAGCATTGGAAGTGTGGATACACTGGTTGGAGGGCGCAATTCATCTGTTCACCATTCTCACAGATCAACGGAACCTTGAGTGTGTGAGAGCGGCTAGGCGGTTGAATGCCAGGCAAGCTCACTGGGCATTGTTTTTGCAATGAGAGTGGTCATTTTGCAAGAGACTGTCCATATCAACCCAAGGAAGGACCTCAACCAACACCACAGTTTGGAAGGGGGCCTCATATTACTAATAAGTAAAAAGAAAAAGTCAAACTTGCATTAATTAATCTTTAAAAAATAATCATTATTTAATTTTCACATTAGGTACTGACTAACTAATATTACCTATTGGATTAATTAATGAATTAGTATTCATATTTGGTCAGGCAGACATATGGCAGTATTAATTGATGAATTTCATATTTGTTTACTTCAATTGCATTTTTCATATATACCTTATGAGTGTAGGCATTTGGTAAAATACTTAATTTATATTCCAACTAGTATAGGAAGGTCCTAAAACTCCATGAGCTCAGACACAGTGCTTTTACATCATTAAGCTCCAGGACATTTACAGCATAAACTGAGGAAGCAGATCTCATTGTTCAGGACAGCTTTGCCAATACCAACAAGTGTTCAGAGATGGATCTATGCTGGAGGATGGCACTTTGGATCTGGAGGAATACGCCACAGGTGTAACAAGTTACATCAGCACCTGTTTTGGAAACATACTACCCACATCAAAATCCTGGATAAATGGTGAAGCTTGTTCCATGCTGCGTGCTCGCTCCACTGCATTTGTCTCAGGCAGTCCTAATGTCTACAAAACGGCTAGGTATGACCTGCATAGATCCATCAAAGAGGCCAAGAGACAATACACTTTTAAGCTGGAACATCACAACAGCATCACTGACACTGACAACAGTTGCAGGGACTAAAACAGCTCATTGATTATCAGAACAAGCACAGAGGGAAAATCAACTTCCACACTGCCCTGCAAGATGAGCTGAATGACTATGCTCGCCTTGAAGCTCCCAACACAGAACCACTTCAGAGGGTTCTGGTGTGTGGGGATTCTCAGAAGCTACAGGCTGTCGGTTAGACTTCAGTTGTTATGAAATGCTGTAAAAGAAACATCCGGGCCCGTATACACTGTACCGGACACCTTGGAGCCACCCCAGTTTGCATATCCACCAAACAGATAACTGCACAGACTGCACTTTTTGCACATACCCTGGTGATTTAGTTACTTTTTTAGGACCAGTATTATTCTGTTTATGCTGCATATGTACACTGTGTGTATGATACATGTATACTTAATAAGCATCTATATTTGGCCGCCATTGAACAGTTCTGTCATTTGTACTAACACTGCATACCGTACATATGTTCTGCTCCTACATCTTTCAGTGTCAGGAACGGTTTATTTACAAACAGGCAATCTCAGCAAGCACCAGTAAACAGCGAAACAATGGGAGAAGCTAAATCAGAGTCAGTGACAGGCGGAGGTCAGAACCAGGTAGTACAAGCAGCGAGGGCAAACAAGTTTAAAAGGGAAGACCGAAGGGTAAAACCAAAGTGAGAAAGCAGAGATTCAAACCGTAGAGTCACAGCACGAGCAAAAGGGATTAGACGAAAGAGTAGTTGAGGAGCGAAGGGAGTCGGAAACCAGAATAAGACAATACGAGAAAGGACCGCTCAGGATTGCTAAACAATTTTTGGCAAAGTCTCGCAGGGAACCCGTGCGAAACACAGCCTTAAATACAGACAGTAAATAGACACAGCTGGAGTTAAAACTCAGGCGATCTAGAGGGAATCACGGAGTCCAAACGGGGGCGCATAGACATGACGTCATCGAGCGTGGCCCTCTGGGAAGTAGAGTCCCGAAGAGCAGAGAAGCCGGGGAGACGCGAAGGCGTGACACATATATTGTACATTTTCTTAATTTACATACATACATGTAGTTTTCTTCTTTCTAGTCTTATCTCTTATTTAGTATTTATATTATAATTGTTTTGTCTGGGAACTAGTGAAGAGTAAGAATTTAATCCTCACAATTATGAAAGGAGTTGTAAAGTTCAGACCCACAGTTCAGACGAGAATAATGACATGTCCTAAGTGCTATTGAGAGTTCTGATATTTGTGGCTTGAACTAAAGCATTAGATGTTCACCACTGGTAAAAGTCCAACTTTAAGCCTTTCCATTTTTACTGCTGTTGTTCATGTTTACTGTTAAAACTCATGGAAGTCATCTAATCCCACAAAATAGCCAGAAAACTCCATCTGGCGTACAGATAAAGTTATATAATGATACTTGACAAAGGTATAAATTCGTTTTGATTCAGTTGCACTGTGCTATTCTGTACTGGCTGTAGTAAAAATACCACTAGATAATAAAATGACAAATGCAAAGATTTGTATGAAATGCATAACATTCTCATATTATAGAGACAGAACTATCCTAAACTAAGCTTTATTTTATAGATATAACACTGATGTCAGACTATCACAGTGGTACTTGAGAAAGGCAGGACTGTAAACTGTTAAAAGAATTGAAATAGCAATTACATTGCTCTGTTGCCTGTTGATCTCCGTGGCGTGGTCCACCTCTGGCAGTGTTTTCATGTAAGCGTAGACGGACTTTCCTTTCTCCATACAGTAATTTTTCTTGTACAGCTTCTATAACAAAGCATACAAAGGCAAGAACATCATAATTACACAGACAAACCGGAAGTCCTGGGATAGGAGAAAGGTAAATTGAGCTACATTTTGGGAACGTCCGCACTTGTGTAAATTGTGAGGTTTTTTTCTTGTGATGTTAAACACTAGCCAGCTTGTCCATGGCAGGGTGACATGAATTATCAGAGTTCAAACAAGATGATGGAATGTCTCAGCTGGACTCATGGCAGGCGGACATGCAGGCCACAACATTTGTCTGAAGTCTCCAGAATTCTGGACTGGGGCCAATGACACAGTGCATTATCCTCCTGGAATATCTTATCATTGTGGGGGTGCATGAAGTCCATAAAAGGCTGCAAATAGTTACCAAGCAGTGAAACGTTGTGGGCACAGGTCAATAATTTCTTATTAAACAAATTATTATTTTTCTAATTATTAGACCAGTGGACTCAACACATACAATGGGAACATGCACCATACCAAGGTAACAACTGAGATTCATTGCTTCATGTGGTTTGCACCAGACACAAACCCTATCAAATCAGCCTGGAACAAGCAACTTCATGAGCCAAGGTGAGGCACTGTGTCCGGTGTTGTGGTGTTAACAGAGACATTCTGGTGAGTCTTGTGTTCCCATATTCCATCACAGCTGCACTGACCTGTGAGATATGCACATGGGGCTGCCTGCACCAATTGTGTATGCAATTTTTGCCACAGTTGCATGTCTGTTCACACTAACAATTCTAGCCAGACTTCGCAAAGTATATGTGCAAAAATATACATCACCTCTTGTAATTAGTGAAAAAAAAATCAGATCTGTTTTTTTGTGTGTGAAAAGTCAAAGTATCAAGTATTTTGATGGCCCAAAAAGACTGGATGTTACACTAGGTACTTGGCTAGAGAAACTGGTAAGAATGAAGGGGTCTTGATATTAAAGTGAATAATATTCTGCCTGGCAAAAAACACAAGCAAATACTTGAGACTTGATGTGCTTCAGCTGGCAACAATTATTTTAACACTAACTGTCTTACACAACCATGTCCGATAATACATCCTGCTGCAGTGGAAAAGATGTTACTGTGTTTCAGTAGAGTCATTGTCTACTGAAGAAGTATTGTCTTGGATCAAGCAAATGTCCAATTAATCAATTAGGTAAAGTTGTGCTGTGTAAATTAAATGCAAACATTAAGCATAGTCCAGATGGACTAATGATGAACATCCCAATATGAAAATAGAAGGGGTAACAGATTATTTACATTGATCCCTAAATGACACTCCTAACTTGTCACTACAAGAGACATCATAATAGGTCCAGTAGGAGTGAAAGTTGGATCCAGGAATACCATATAAAGTATTTAATGCTATCCCACATGTTTCACTGATGGGTTCTAAAATCAGCCAGCCATAGGACTCAGGACCAATGATGAAGGCAAAGAAATAAATTAAAAGGCAGTCAATAAATATATTCACAAATCATCAGACGGAACACATTACAGGACAGCAATAAAGTGAATCAGTGAACAGAACTGTGCCAGCAAAAGTTTTGGTGGACAGGTTCAGATTCATACAGACTGCTTTCTGATATTCAAGCACACTCTTAATAATACAAAGTTATGATCTGTGTTCCACTTATTAAAGTATTACAGTACATATAGATTCAAGGTATTTGTTTGCTTTTACCTTCGCGAAAAAACAATACACGTACACTAGATTGCCACAAAAAAGAACAATGGTGGAAAAGAGAAGCAACGTGCATTCATGACATTTGGTATGACACAAATGGATTATACGTAGCCCCAGTCTCTTAATACAGGATGCTAATGGACCCAATATACAGCTGAAGGAGATAATCAGAAAAATTGCCGATGATTGGTTGTGTCTATACATATGTATGTATGTATGTATGTATGTGTATATATATATATATATATATATATATATATATATATATATATATATATATATATATATATATATATATATATATAATGCTGCAACAAGCCTCTCTACATGAGGTAAGGTCACAGGGAGTAGAAGGCACATTCGTAGTAACATCATCTTGCTTCACATTTGTAGTAACATCTTCTTATTGATTGGGTGTTGTGTCATTTATTCATATTTGTTTGCATCTGTGATTGCTCGATATTCTGGAGCTACTACTTTGTCTCACTAACATGGCATATTATTGTAAAGGTAATAAACAGGGGGTAACTGTTACATGCTTACTTGTTATCTTGAAGAATGGGTCTTTTGAGACTTGCTAAATTGCTATAGAGCTAATGGGGGAACTACGCAGCTGTGCCATTTTTGCACCTTATTTTAATTTAATTTTTATCTTTATATTCATAATTATCCCAGACTACATACACTGAGGAAAGTGTTATTGTGAGGGTCGAGATGGTTTTGTTTAATTTACCACTTAATTAGTACATTCTGTAAGCTAGTAACTGCAAATACTAGTTTACAAACCTTCCAATTAGGAATGATATTTAGCTTAATATTCATGTGATACCTGGGCCCAGATGAGATCCCAGGGCGGGTACTGAAAGCTTGTGCCAGCCAGCTGACCTCCACCTTCACAGACATCTTCAACCTTTCCCTCGCACAGTCTACTGCTGCAGTCTGCTTTAAAACCACAACCATAATCCCAATCTCAAAGAAATCCACAATCACAAGCATGAACGACTACCATCCCATCGCTCTCACACCCATAGTGATGAAGTGCTTGGAGAGACTAATCCTGTCTCATATAAAGAGGAGCCTTCCCAGCACCCTGGACCCACATCAGTTCGCCTACCAAGCCAACAGATCTACTGATGATGCGGTCTCCCTGGCAATCCACACCGCACTCAACCACCTGGACAGCACTAACACATATGTGAGGATGCTGTTTATCGACTTCAGCTCTGCCTTCAGCACGATCATCACTTCCAGACTCATTCACAAGCTAACCACACTGGGAATAAGCAGCCCATTGTGCAGCTGGATCATCCACTTCATCACCTGCAGACCACAGTGTGTTAGGATGGGTGAACACACCTCACCCTCCCTCACACTCAGCACAGGATGTCCCCAAGGCATTGTTCTCTCCCCGTTGTTGTACACTCTGTACACCCACGACTGCACTACAACCCACAGTTCCAACACCATCATCAAGTTTGCCGATGACACAACAATAATCGGCAACATCATCAATGATGATGAGGGCCCATACAGAGAGGAGGTCAAGCTCCTCACAGAATGGTGTGCCGCCAACAACCTCTCCCTTATTGTCAGCAAAACCAAAGAGCTGATCATAGACTTCAGGAAGAGGGGAAGAACGCACACACCACTGAACATTGGAGGCACGTTGGTGGAAAGAGTGAGCAGCTTCAAGTTTCTCGGTGTCCACTTAGCCGAGGATCTTACTTGGACAACCAACACTTCATACCTTGTCAGAAAGGCCCAACAACGCCTCCACTTTCTACGAAGGAGAGTCTACCTGCCACAGCAGCTCCTCTGCAACTTCTACAGATCCACCGTGGAGAGCATCCTGACAAGCTGCATCACTGTGTGGTATGGAAGTGCCACCTCTGCTGAGCGCAAGGCCCTGCAGAGGGTGGTAAAGACTGCACAGCACATCACCGCATCTACCCTTCCACCCATACAGGACATCTACGACAAGAGATGTCTGAGGAAAGCAGTCAACATATCCTCAGACCCCACACACCCCAGCCATCCCTCTTCCAACCTCTGCCCTCCGGAAAGAGGTACCGGAACATCCGAGCCAGAACCACCAGGTTCAGGAACAGCTTTTACCCTAGAGCTGTCAAACTGGTCACACCGGCAGCGCCTAACAGAACCTGATTGCATCACTAAAGACTGCCACTGATTCTAGTTTCACTACCTCACAGGACTGTTTGCACCGCACTTTAACTCAACCTGTATACTTGAACATCCAGTTTTGTTTTTATTTTGTTCTTATTTATCTATATTTATTTATCTATACTGAACATCTGTACAAAGCAATTTGGCTGTTACTGAATCATTAAGCTGCTATTTTCCCACCTGCACTGTACACTTTAAATATCCATACTGTTTAAACCACATACTTATTGATACTGCACTACTCTTTGCACATGTCCTGTACACATACTGTAGTGTACTGTTTGCACACATTGTTTTTGTCTAATTGTCTTTGCACTACACTATATATATATATATATATATATATATATATACACATTCTTCAACTGCACTGGAGAAGGAGCCTGACCGTGTTCCGTTATACTGTTCAACCCTGTATTGGAATAATGACAAAGTTGAATTGAATTGAATTATTCTGGAGTGTGAGCAGCCAATGCATTATGGCAAAAAATTACTTATCGACTGAACTTTGGTGCAAAATACACTATCGTGCTTCAAAGGCAGATAATACAAATAACAACAAGGTGGCTCCAAGGGTTGACAGTTTTTGACCCACCTCTGAGGAATGACAGTATCCAAAGCATTTGTCAATCATATATGGTAATTATTAAGTGATTTATCTGACACCTAGTATGATTCAGTTAGCTTCGATGAATGCTCATGTTTTATTGAGGTTTGTGGCATGAAGTCACAAAAAGGGGCGGGGGGATAATTTGGTAAACATTAAGGAATGTATAAATGTTAAATGGGATGAACCTCACACCCCTAGAAAATCAACTACAGTACAAACAAAGCAATGGATATATGTGGACATTCTCTTGCACCAATACTTCCCCAAAACCAACTGGATTGGTCTCCCCAGGATGTCCAGAGGTGAGCAATGAATGAGCCCAGGTCTAGCTCTGAGATGACTAGGAATGTATATTTTATCAGAAGGACAGGAATCAGGTGGAGAATTTTTAGAATTGCTTTGATCGATCTCATCATCTAGCTCCTATGTAACAGGAGCCAAAATAGGTTTGGGATTTGGGAGAGCTGTGTCCTCACAGTCATATGCGGGAAAGTGAGTGAGCTTTAGTATTGGAGGATCCCGGACAGTAAGTAACTTTGAAGACGAATCGAGATGAAGAGGAGAGACCAACGGGCTAGGCGAGAATATAGACGCTTAGCAGAGCGTAAATATTCCAGATTTTTGTGATTGGTTAGAACCACTATGAAACTATGATAAAAGTTAACAAAACCTAGAAACCTCTGGAAATTTGGAACGGACTACAGGGTTGGCCAATTCACAACTGCTTCGACATTATAATTGTCCATGACTACACCCTCTGGACTAATGGCATAATCATGGAATGATGTAGAGTGTAGATGAAATTCACATTTTTCAAGGAGACAAGTGAGTCCCTAACTAACATGTTGCACATAAGTATAATTCGATGAATAAATCAAGATATTGTCTACGTAGGTGATACCAAACCAGCCTAGTATGTCCTGGCGGACGTCATTAATGAAAGCTTGGAAAACAGACGAAGCAGTTTGCAAACTGAAGCTCATAACTATGTACTCATAGTGCCCCTAGTGGTGAGGAAGGCATTTTTCCACACTTCTCTATTACAAACTTGTATTAAATTGTAAGCGCTGCCAAGGTCAAACTTGGTAAATATGGTGGCGCCTCTAAGCTGTTTGAGAACTACAGGAACCATAGGGAGCAGATATGGGTACAGTTTAGTAATAAAAAATTCTTATTCATGAAAAAAAAAACACCGGCTTTTTTGACAAAGCCTCCTGTATGTACTCCTCCATAGCGGCTTCTTTTGCTTGAGTCAATGGGTAAACACGTGATTTGGGGGATATTTGATTATCAATTAATTCAGTGGCTCAATCATACTCCCTGTGTGAAGGCAGTTGGGTAGCATTGGCCTTTTTGAAAACCTCTGCCAAATCTGAGTACACTGGAGGGATACATACAGGATTTAGAGTCTCTGGACTTTATAGCCCTATATTTCAGGATTGCAAAGAGGTTTCTAATCAGTGTAATAAAAGCTGCAAACCCTTAAAGCTCTGGGGTTCTTTGGATCTTCTAGATACACCTTGCTGTTTGAGTGATTTTTGTTACCAGCCATCTGTCCAAATGCATAACAAAATATTTTGTAACTGATTACAGATACTTCCCTGACACTGCAGAAATCCTGAACTCCATTTCCCAGAGTGCACTACCCAATGACATCACCAATCTGTTTAATAAAAAAAAATATGACTTCTAGCTCTGGCCCTGTGAAGCCAAGTTCTTTGTCCCTGACAATTTTGATGTAAAAGTAAATGTAAGTGAAACAAAGAAGTAAAGATATAACCACAAACTGTTTAAGAGAAATAAAAAAAAGTATGAAATAGAAAAAAAAATATTGGGGCTACTAAATAAAACTTTTAAATAATTTAATCATTAATAAATAATAAAGAAAAATAAATAAATTAAAAGAAAGCAAAGCATTTCCATAAAAGGAAAACAAACCATGAAACAAATAAAAAATAAAGAAAAAAAAAACTTGACTATATAAAAATGCAGCATTATAGAAGAAATGCTTACGTCGCTCTGATGTTTGTTCACTTCCTTAGCAAACGCTGTCTCAACAGTCTGTGGCATCCGAGCATAAATACATGCTGCTGCATCTTTCCTCCATTTTTCTTCATAGCTTTTCTATTTAACAAAAATAAAATATAGTAAGCAATGAACAAAAAAGAAAAGAAATGACAATCAGAACTTGCTTATTTCATTTGTAAGACTGATCTCTAAATGTCATTTCTTACAACTTTAGGGTCTGGAATACCCACAACTTCTCTTACTTCTCAATTTGCTTTTACACTGGGCGAAGTGAAATGTTTTTATATTTCAATTTATAGGTGATTAAATTACCAGAACATAAAGCAATATTGCAATGGATTGTGAAATGTATCATTTCTCAACCATTTTTGCTTCTTAGCAAAGGAAAGCTGTTGACCAGATATTATGCTCACAGTGACACCGCGACACTGAGATGATAGTGACATGGTTGAGGGCATTGTGCTGGTTAGGACTGATACTAATTATCAATTTATCTGTAACTATAATAACCAATATTCAGTATTTTTCTTCTTTATGTTTACTGGTCATGCAGTCACTGTACATAGTCATAACGTGATACTACTGAGAGTAGTAGCAATAGACCACAGCAATATTAGCAGCTTTCTGTTGAGAGGTTCTGTAGTTAAATTCAAACTCACTATTAATCAGAAACTGACAAATGGGCTAGATGTATTAAACAGTCAGATGATCAGAGAAACATTTAAGGGCATTGAGGAAATATCTATCTTTAATTATAACAAAGACAGTACAGTATACTTCATGGTTAATACTCTTAAGCTCATTAAAAGACAATATAAGTATGTGTGTATATGCATATTTGTGTTTTTGTATTTACCTTGCTGTAGAGCTGAGAAAGCTCCTTACCATGCTGTGTTTCTCTGGTTTTAGGCAGGAGAGCATAGAGGCAGTTGGCCAGTTTCTTTTTCCCTTCTTGTTTATACTTATACTGGTTTCAAACAAACAAAAAAAATATATATATATATTGGTCATGGCTACTCACAAAGTATTATACATGTTATTATACAGCCAAAACATAAACACTTCATTCTTTCTACACTAATCCTCCTTTTATCAGTGGTTGATTATTTTTCACTAATTTGGTCTACAGGGGGCACAGACCATTACGGAACTGGGTAAAGGGGACTAACCAATTATGCAAAGGAACAGTTTTGCTTTTCAGTTTCACTCATGTTTACCAAGAGTGCCAATATTTGTGGAGGTGCTGTCCCCCTTTATTGATTTCAGAAAACCCCTCATAAAATTACCCTTCGATTGTTTTTTTTCTATTGTAAATTTATGTTGTATACTCATTTTGACCCTGAAAAAAATCAGTGAAAGCTAGAAGTGCAGCACTGTCTGGATAATATCATGTTTTTTTAATGTATCACGATATGATCAGATCATTTTTGAATCAGGAAAAGTAAATTAAAACACAAAATGTAACTTTACTTTCCATTTAATACATGGTACATGAAAGTGTAGACATCTCCTATATCCTCTTTGCTGTTACTATATACCCTCCTGAGGAGAATACCCTCTTGCAAGGAAATGGAGTACCAGGGAATGGCTGGCATTAAAAGGCATTATGCAAGGAAGGAAAGTGGTAAACGATTACTGTAAAGCCGATCTCATTCAGTGCAGGAGCCAACTCTTTAGCAAACTGAATCTGAACTGTCTTGGCCAGCTGAGCATAGAGGCAGTTAGACCATTCCAGCTGAGTTTCTCTTTTTATACTTATTCTAAGGGGGGGGGGGGGCTCATGTAAGTACTGGGGGAAGAAGTTATTTTAATATATTTTTAAGAAATCATTGCAAATGTATAGAGTGCATGTTTGACAGAACAAACACAAAAACATAATGCACAGGACCAACAGATTAATATATTTACCCACCTCCCTCAAACTGGGTTTGTATTTTTCTGGGTTGTATTTAGCATGAAAAATGAAGGACATTTTTCTTGCTTTTGGTTAAGTGTAAGTAGGCACTGTATTCTGGTATGGACTCTGATTTTGAAGGACTCTTATTCTGAAACACTGCTAGACCTCCCTGTCAACGTTCCTTTCACATGGCACAGCATCATAGTCAGCCTGAAAATGCGGTTTGGGGAGTGCATCAGGCTGGTGGACAATATTGTGACTTTGGTGGTGCTCACCTTCAGGGAGCGCACTGGAACAGTAGCTGCAGCTTTTAATCCCAAGGTCCTATGTTAGGTAGGGGAATTAAAAATGGGGCAGCTTTGTCTTGCAAAGAGTGCAGACTCCAATGATAGCGAGTGTGAGGATGAGATGACACACACAATTTGTATGTAAAGGGGTGCAGAACAGCTGGTGGTGGAGATGCAGAAAAAAGGGATATCTCACTAGACAATGCAGCAACTCAAAGTCATCAGAGAAAAGGAAACCGGGTAACAAGACTGACTCAGTCACTGGTGGCTGAGCCCACCTTGGGGGAGAAAGAGGCTCCCAGTTATCCTCGGGTTGTCTGAGCCAAGCATGTCAGGATGTTTAGTCTGCACTGCCAAATTGCCCAGTGGCTTCACACAGAACATTGACCAGACCCCAGGAGGCACCAGAGCAAGATTAAAACGTGATTAAAAGCAGGTGGTCCTGGAGTGCGCCAAAGCCACAAAACAACACAGAGAACCCCACCACATCCTGATGGTCAGTCAAGAGATCTTTGTGCTGTCTATAATTCTACTCACGCTACAATACAAAACACACTGGACACAGACACATACACTTGCTTGCTCATGTACCTCACTCTGCAGCTCGACCATCTCTTTGGCAAACTGCATCTCATATGTTTGAGGCAGGTGGGAGAAGCTGCAAGTGGAAAGTGCTTCTTTTCCTTTCTGTCTATACTTAGTCTGAAAAGATTAAGGTCAACATGGTTAAAGCAATAAACGTAATTACGAAATAAAACACAAGTTAAATGCTTTCTGAGGATTATTATAGCTTGCTAACAAGACAGCACAGCTAATTAACATTACTTAGTTAGTACTAAATATATCAGTTAGTACATTTTTGAAGTACAGCACGATAACAGCCAATAATTTGTAATTAATATGTTTTACCTTAAGGTTTGTATTGCAAAGCAATGAGCAACACTACTGTATGACATTTTGTTACTCTTTTGCGCACAGCTTTTTTCCAAAGATAATGCACTACACAGGGTTGTGCACTTAAGTCACAAATTTAAGGACTTGAGACCTGCTTGACTAAGACTGATAAAGGACTCGACTTGACTTTGACTGGAGAAAGAATACTAAAAAGGACTTATGATAGAATGAAAAAAATGACAGAACTAAAAGTCCGAGGGGGAGTAATCAAGCACACCAACAATAAAAGAACAAACATGGAGGGAAAATGCAAAATCTAGGTCAGAGACAGGCAGAGGTCAAAACCAGGGTAGACAGGCAGCAAGGTATAAAAGTTGAAAGGGCTAGACAAGAGAAGGAACGAATGAATGAAAGAGAGGGTTGAGAGCCAGAGAGAGATCAAAAAGGAAAAAAGCCGATAAGAGATGAGCAAAAGAGGAGGTCAAAAAACAAAAGGAGTCAGAAGCCAGAGTGCAGATATGCAGAGTAGGACCGCTCAGATCGCAAACAATGTTTGGCAAAACTTGTGTTTTATGCTGGGGCTAATTAATGACAGCTGTTAGAACTTGGGAGATCTACAGTGAAGCTGATTAGTTGACTGGGAACCTGTGGGTGTGATGTCATCTGCAATGCCCTCTGGGAAGATGAGTTCAGAGAAGTGGAGGAGCCGGGGAAACCCGGAGGCGTGACCTTTTCATTATGTACATGAATATTTAAACTCTATCAAGAAATCACACTTCTGAGATTTGACACAATGTCCCTCCCACATCATTACTGGATTTGAACCTTGAAAACAACCTAGCAATAATTTAGTAACCACTTTAGGTACAACAGCAACCACCCATCAAAACCTTTGTAATCACCTGGGATACAATAGATTTTCATACCTCACACCATTTTAGCACCATCATCATACCACAGTCAGTAAACAGTTCTTGTCTTTTTTCTGTCACCGTTTTTTTATTCCCTCTTACTAATTTTGTATATTTTGTGTAGCTGTAATTGTGTATGTGTTAAAGCATAGGATTTAGTGGTCTCCTTGTGATGCAATAAGGTGATACTTAATCTGTGACCTACCTTGAAAGATGTGAAGTCACTCAGACGGATATCACACTGAAACTGTTGTACTAAGGAATGGTTTATTTCACTCAGCATTACTTATTAGTTTCCCAAACCATTTTATCCTCCTTGTCGGGGGTGCTAGAGCCTATTCCAGCATTCCTGGACAGGCTGGGGCATCATTATACACAGTCCCTTCTTGCTGTGAGGCAACAGTGCTACCTACTGTGCCACCAGGTCGTGTTTTGTGTTTAATGAGATATCCAGCATAGCATGGATATATTAAGCTTATAACCGGCAGTAATTTTCTCTTTACTACTGTGGATACATTTTTAAGACTTGTGCATGCCTTTGGTTTCACTAGATCCTAGTATAAATAAATATTAAACAAACTACAAATTATTGTAACAGCAATGTTTTTAAATTCATAAAAAACCCACCTCACTTTGTAGTTCAGACATTGCTTTAGCAAACTGAGTTTCAATGGTCTTTGGCAGCAGGGAATACAGGCAGCTTGACATCTCTGTTTTGCTTTTCTCCTTGTATTTAGTCTAGGAATAAACCAATATCAATATTTTACATGAATCTGGACAGAATACATGAAACTGAAAGTGTGTTAATAGAGTATGCAGTATGCTAGAAAGAATGTACAGTGGTGTGAAAAAGTGTTTGCACCTTCATGATTTCTTATTTTTTTGCATGTTTGTCACTCTTAAATTTTTCAGATCTTTAGATTTAAATATTAGTCAAAGACAACAAAAGTAAACCGAAAATGCAGTTTTAAAATGAAGGTTTTTATTATTAAGGGGGAAAAGAAATCCAAACCTACATGGCCATGTGTGAAAAAGGGTTCGTCCCCTAAACCTAATAACTGGTTGGCCCACTTTGCAGAATTGTTGTAATTCCACCACATTGGAAGGTTTTCGAGCATGAACCACCTTTTTAAGGTCATGCCACAACATCTCAATAGGATTCAGGTCAGGACTTTGACTAGGCCACTCCAAAGTCTTCACTTTGTTTCTCTTCAGCATTCAGAGGTGGACTTGCTGGTGTGTTTTGGATCATTGTCCTGCTGCAGAACCCAAGTTTGGTTTTTTTTAGCTTGAGGTCACAAACAGATGACCGGACATTGTCCTTCAGGATCTTTTGGTAGACAGCAGAATTCATGGTTCCATTTCTCCCAGCAAGTCTTCCAGGTCCTGAAGCAGCAAAGCAGCCCCAGACCATCACACTACCACCACCACATTTACTGTAGGTATGATGTTCTTTTTCTAAAAATACAATGTTACTTTTAAGCCAGATGTAATGGGACACACACTTGCCAAAAAGGTACACTTTTGTCTCGTCAGTGCACAGAGTATTTTCACAAAAGTCTTGGGGATAAACAAGATGTTTTCTAGCAGAATAGAGATGAGTCTTAATGTTCTTTTTGCTCAGCAGTGGTTTTTGTTCTGGCACTCTGCCATACAGGCCGTTTTTTCCCAGTCTCTTTCTTATGATGGAGTCATGAACACTCCCCTTAACTGAGGCAAGTAAGGCCCGCAGTTCTTTGAATGTTATTGTGGGGTCTTTTGTGAGCTCTTAGATGCATCATCGCTGCATTCTTGGGGTAGTTTTGGTCGGTTGGCCACTCCTAGGAAGGTTCACCACTGTTCCATGTTTTCGCCATTTGTGGATAATGGCTCTCACTGTGGTTCACTGGAGTCCCAAAACTTTAGAAATTACTTTTTCTCCCTTAATAATAAAAACCTTTATTTTGACAATTATTTAAATTTGTTTGATGGTCTGAAACATTTATGACAATGGAAAAAAAAAAGGAAATCATGAAGTAGGCAAACACTTATTAACACCACTGTACATTATGTGCTAGAGAGGTGTTCACATATGTGGAAGGATGTCTACTACACCTTGCTCAGAAGCTGGGACACTTCTTTAGCATGCTGTGTTGCTAGTGTTTTTGGTAGAAGACAGTAGAAAGCAGAAGATAATGCCCTTTGTCCAGCTTGCATGTACTTTGACTGAAACAAAACAGAGTTAATTACCATGGCCATTTTGGCTTCTGCCAGTGGAGCTTAATATTTCTGGCTCCGAACTAAGTGAAAACTCACCAATACATACATAGAATATATCTTTCATCTTATTACAATATCATCAAGAATATATAAAATAACAGGAAACTAAATGTTGGGTAGTATTTTGTTTGAAAACAGCAAGGAAAGAATTTACATTTCACAAGTTTAAAAGTGGATTAATATACAGAATTCATGACTTCACACATTAGTAAGTGCATAGATGATGAGACTCTCTTCAAGACCAACCCCACAAGTGCTAACCAGAAGATGTGGATGACTGCAGAGGAGTGTGCGCTGCTAAAATTCTTGATTATTACCTTCAAGTCTGATGACAAGGCAGCTGTCAGTACAGGCAACCTGTGCCAGGCTAATTGAAAGACAAAGGGCAACTATACTTTCTAGACACCAGAGACACATGTTGTATGTAAGCAGAGCTTGAATCACAAGTGTGTGCCCTTGTTACATGTCATACATGTGTGCTTTCAACAAGACAAATTCGTTCCAAACCAAGTCCTAGATATGGTCACTGACTGGAGATGAGACTGAGGCTGGTGAGGAGTGTTGAGACACTGGAGAAACTGGCGACCCCTTTTGAGTTTGGTCAGGAGTCATGGGAAGCTTTCCATTGTCTCGGCAGTGGGCACAGAAACAAGATTCCACCTTCTGATAGACCCTTTGGAGGGGCCTTTCCACCAGATATGATTGTGGGGTGCAATGGACTGACAACACTGTGCCCTCTCCCTTGGTGTCGTTATTTGCGAGTGGTGACTGTGTTTTGCCTTTTCTCTTTCTCTCTCTGAGCCACAGAAGCATAGTTAGCTGTGTTAGTGATGTGTGTACGCAGTGTACGCAGTCACCGCCCCATCTTATGCTGAGCTGGCCTGTAGCCATTGGCCAAAGGTGTGGTCCTATAGTGCAAAATATGTCTTTGACTTTGCTTTGCAGATGTTTTATTTCCTGTACATGACCTTTCTCACCCACCTCACCATTACATTGGGTAAATATTTGGCTGCTGGAAACCATAGTTCTCTGCTAATTTCCCAAACTGATGACTAGAGACCTGATCCTGATGTATGTTTTACATTTCTGAACAAGCCCGCTCAACTGTCACTTAAGCCTGGCCACCAGACTCCTGAGCTCACTCAAGGCATCTGGCGATTCTTTGATGTCCCTTGTGCAGTTTCTCCAACACTTTACTATGCTGAAGAAATTACTAACTTGCAACTTTTCAACAGGAATGCTCTATAATGATTTTCAAATGCACAATAGATTCCTCAGATAGGGCGAAAGAACCTCCTACACATATTCCTCCATAGCTTTCCCTTCCACTTGTGTGAGTGGAAAGATATGTGACATGGAGGTGGAATTTGATTAATGAGATGATCAATGAGATCAATAGCACAATCACAGGACCTATGTGGAGGGAGGTTTGTAGTGTTATGCTTACTAAAAACCTCCGCCAAGTCAGACTTGGGTTTAAGTGGGCAAACTTGACATTCACGTAACACATTACTGACTTCACAGCAATACAAACACAAGCCTCAAAGAAGTCTGTGGAGCATCTCTTCCTGCAACAAACATGTAGTGTCACCCTGCATGGGTTCATCAAATGAGCTTTCTTTAGGGACTGGTCTGGGAGTGGGATGAGGCCTGGATGGAGTAATGAAGAGCGATGAACAGACACTTGGGGGTTTTGGAGCGTAGTTTGGGTGGCTGAGGAAATTCAGTTAATTTCGGGACATGACCACCAAAACAGGCTCATTCTGTTCACCAGGATTTTAAATTCCATAGCTCTGACATTTTAACTAAAAATAACTTCATAGGTGTGATCAAAGACAACACTGAATTGGTCCAAAAACTGAACATACATATCTTGTTCGTCCAATGGCCAAATGGTAGTGGTCCAGTCCAAAGCCTTACCAGTGAGACACAAAATAACAAATGAAATCCGGAACTTATTGGAGCTAGGAGGCGAATTAGAGAAAAAGATTGAGCATTGCAGTAAAAAAAAAAAAAAAACCTGCAAAGTCAGGCGATCCACTGAATTTATCAGGCATAGAATCGTAGTGAGTGGAGATGACAAATCAGCAACGGAGGTGGTGAGTGGGACTGAGTTTTAGCTGACTCAACTGAGATTATATATCTCTGAGATTCGTGGAATTTTGGGCTTTCTGGGTGTGTGGTTTGGATTGCTGACTAGTCAGGGTGCCAAACGAAGGGCGGGAACCCGTTTGCGCTGATGTAAAGGTTTAACTGCGACCAAACAGGTTTCCTGGATGTGGATGCATGTGAAACGATGTGTGGGGGAGTGAACTGCTTTAGGGAAAGTGTTTGTGCAAACTAGGTTGAGGTGAAAACCAAACCCCTGACCTCAGTAGTGATGGCCCCACATGCTACCTCTGGGCTAAGAGACTGTACACATGAGGCGAATCAGAAGGGGTTTAGTGAAGGAGAGGGAGAACAATGGCGTGCTCAAACAAAAGAGGGTATTTCTAAAAGAACCAAAACCACCAGGGAAAGGTTTGACAGAAAGGGGATCTATTCTGAGCCTTAACATTTTTGGGCTTTTTAATTTTCTCTCGTTCAGTTTGGCTCGCGTTTTTTCTTCTTGATTTATTACTTATTGTCTATGCCTGGCTTGCTTTTGCAGCATGGGTTTTCTTTTATTTTGGAACTACCGTACCGCCTACCCCTCTGCAAAGATGTGTAGCAGTGACTGCTATTCGGTGGGGGATAATATGGCACCTTCTTCCATCCAGTGCTGCCAACAGCCTATCATGGTAGTATTCGCACAACTGGCATGGCGTGCAACATGTCGATAGGACCATCCCACTTTCTGGAGCCCTATGATGCAACCCCTTTCCAACTCTTCCAACTGCTTGAATTGCTTTCGAACTCTTCTCTGAGACATACTCTGGATGCTTCCAACACAACAGTACGAGTCAGAATAAAAAGCACATGTAACAGGGCAACCGTATTGTAGTCAGTCAGGTACAGTGACAAGGCCTTCCGCCATCTACATGTCTCATAATGTCAAACCAACTCACCAAGTTTCATTCCTGTTGGTTAATTCCATCGGGATTCAATCTTTTATCCAAAGATGAGTAAATTAACTACAATTATTAACTAAAAATGATCTCAACTCATGTTTAGATGCACATTAGGTTCATAGACATTTTTAACACTTAATTGATTTCTACCCAAAGAAAAAAGAGCTTGGCCTACTGATGACTTATGTTTGTCCATTTGAATACTTGATCACATCCAGTTTGTGGTACTGCTCAAGACAAATTTATTTATTATTCCTCTTCAGGGTTGCGAGGGTTACTTTAGAGATGTATTCCATTACTGATTACATTTCAGTAACTGTAGCCTGATCCAAAGGATTACTATATTGAAGTAGCATACATGTTAATTTGACAAATTGTGCCTCAAACCGGCTTCTTACATTTTATATCTCCACTTAAACATTTATAATATAAAGATAAAACATTTGTATATATGTATAAAAGGTTTTAGGCTGAATACCCCATGAGAAATAAAAATGTTGTCAAGCTCATTAACAATACCTATAAACAAAGACCAGTCTAATAATTGAGTGCTTCTCATCTAAAAATGTGTGCTGCTCATATGGCTTCATATTACAGTGTTGTGCTTTAACTGCGTTAATCAGGTTTGTGACATAACTGTTTACAGTTTTGGCAGGCCACACAAATGTCATATGACATACATTGAGTGGAATGTTAAAGTTTGAGGGGCTTTGTAACTGGAACTGAAGAGACTCTTGATTAAGTCTTGATTAAGTATGTGCTTCTAAACCCCCAACTGTTGAGATAAAGTACAAATGTTTTCTATATGTTGAAAAACACCCCATATGAGTGCTTGTAAGACTCTGTTTTTAAATCTTGAAATAAAACATTTTATTCAAGCAAGATAGCATTGACACCTACACACCTTAGGTGTGTACAATACTAAGGGGGGCTGATCTTCAAAATTACAAATAATGATTATTTACACAGGTCAGCATTTTACTGACAAATTCTAATGAAGAAAGAAAACCAAATTAACTCATTCAAATCATTCACGAGACATCACTCTCTTTTCACAATTCAGAACTTAAGTTTATATTTATGTAGATTTAATATTAATGCAGTTTAGCATTAAAATCTGAATATGAGTAATGACGAAAGACATACTAAAATGTTCTATAGATTGTATGTAGTTGTAATGTGAACATTCCAGTAGTCACCTCTTATTATATAATGTATCTATTATCTGACTATGTTTATTGTAGCTACAAACAGTCAGCTTTTTACTGCATAGTAATATATTCTTGACAGTAAGAAAATACCAAATTTTATTTTTCTCATAGTAATTTTAAGCATTTAATCACGGGACATCACTTTTGTTTACTTTGCTTCACAATTCTCCATTGACACTTAAAACAGTTTAGTACTTATGTAGATTTGAATCCCATTAAACAGTTTACCATGGAGCAATCGTGAATAGGAAGTAATGACGAAAGACCATACTAAGTCATGTTCTATAGATTGTATGTAGTTGTAATGTGAACATGACTCCAGTAAGTCACCTCTGCAGATAAGAAAAAACTGGATAAGGTTTTAGGAAGGCAAGTTCTGTATCCCTGTATGGAGGTTGGCCAAGCTGGCATCCATAATAGAGAACACCTATCACACACTATACGAGACACACCTGCGGTGTGTTAAGGAAGATACCGTAACTCTTTTCTCCCTACTACTGTTAGGGTGTACAACCTGCAACTCCCCAGGCAGAGCATCAGACCCTCACTACTGTAGCACACTATATGAACCAATTTCTATCCATATATTCAATGTGACTTAATTATTGAGCAATATTTGATGCTGCACCTTATTACCTGTTACAAAATCTTTTTTATTAATGAATCATTAATTATTTAAAAATAAGTTAGAAAAAAGGTATAATAATTGCAAAGCTGAGCTAGACAGATTTCAATAACAACTTAAATACGTCATTTTTTAAGTCAATTGTTTTTATTAAAAGGGTATTCAATGTGAATGTGACTTTTTTACTTAGTGGTATAAGTTTTTTTTAACTATATTTTTTTTCGCTTCTTTTTTCAGGTTCCCATATTGCTAACAGGACTGCACCAAGCAGAACTCACAGCAAATAAAAAAAATCTCATAAAAGTGTACCTTTGATGCGTGAGCTAGACAAATCTAATTTTTCTCTAGTTTATTACCTGTTTTTTTAATGCATTACAGAAAATGTCCTCTAATTGTGGAATGACCCATAAATTAGTCTTACCTCACTTTGCATATGGGATAACATTTTGACCAACTGAGTCACTGTGGTCTCTGGGAGCAAAGAATAGATATTTGAAGACATGCTCCTCTTTGTTTCCTCTTTATACTTGGTCTGGTAAATAGAAAAAACGATTAAAAAGATCACTTTATTGCACAGAATGTAATGCATTTTGTTTACTTATATTTGATTTGGTCTATTTCCACAAAATCACCCCAAATAGACTGCAAAGTAAATAAGATTTAAATCAAGAAGTAAAATTACCTTGCTTAGTAGATCTGAGATCTTGGCAGCAAACTGGGTCTCTGTGGTATATGGAAGTTTGGAGTACAGACTGGAGGACAGGTTCTGTTTACCTCTATTCTTATATTTGTTCTGTCAAAAAAAATGACATTTCCACAATAAGTGACTTAAAAGTGAATCCTGGAAGTTTATTATCACATTTTTCTTAAATTTATCAAAATGTGAGATGGCCGTAGAAAGGGATCACAGACTGTAACACTAGATTAAATACATTAAACAATAAACAATACATTCACCTGCTTATGGCTTGCAAATCATTGCGACATGAAAATCAATGATTTTGCTTTTGAATTAAATGTCAAAATCAATATTTATCAGTAAACATTGTTTAAAGGTTGGCATTGATAAACTAGGGATTTCAAAGTTAACAAGTTAATAGTATTAATGTGACATATTATTTAATGCTATTATGTTTCACTCTTCAAACCATACATAGTTCAGGCTTGACCCCAGCTACTCACATGCTATATGTTGCTATTACAGCGCTCATAGGAGACCTAGGGATAAATCAACTAGCAGTAAAATTTGCTATAGCAAGGTGGAAAGTTAGAGTTACCCTTAGGAGCCTTAACTTTGAAAGATAAATCGTAAGGCACATGAACAAGAGCATGACAAAAATGTGAAACATAAAATATACATGCACTGTTAGTAGCTAGTGTGTAAGCTTTAGTGTGTAAAGATATGTAAACAGAGTCAAGGAATGTGGGTATATATACAGTATTAGACTGTAAACTGAAGAATGAAAAAAACACTTTAAAGATAAAAAAACAGACAAAGAAAGAGGACAAAGGAATACTAGATCTACCTCACTCTGAAGCTCTGAGGCTTTCTTGGCGCGTTGTGTTTCTTTGGTCTCTGATAATAAATGGTAAAGAGAGGTGGAGGCCTCCTTCTTTCCTGTCTCTTTGTATTTGTACTATATAACAAGCACAGAATTAAAACAACATGATAACTAAAATGATTTAGTTGTTAGAGAGAAATAGTTTCTAATAAACTTATTATCTAATATATAAGCTATTCTATATATATATATATGTTTAAATAAATTGCCTTAGAACAATTACAATCAAGAAAAAAAGGTTGCAAACTAATTAAAACTGATTCAAAGTACTTAGTTGTCTAATTAGTAGAATGATGTTCAATCACATGAGAACAAGCAGACTTTGGACGTAACAGAAAAGGAAACAGTTTAATGATGCTTTAAAAACAATTTTAAGGTGGTTTTGGAACCTGGAGAATTCAAAAGTTTAAAAAAATCCCATCAAATTAGTATTTACACACTGCTAGACAAAACGTAATGAGTCTCAGATACATTTCTCATAATAGCTTTGGAAAACAAATTAGCAAAAGGTAATTTGTAAGGACATCCAACCAACTGAAGCCAGTTCTTTGTAAAACTGAGTCTGTAGTGTTTCAGATAACTGAGCATACAGGCTGTTAGACAGCTCCTGAAATGCTTCTCTTTTGTACTTGTTGCTTTGCAAGTTTAATGTTTTGTGTCTCAGGCAGAAGTGAGTAGACAATGGAAAGGGACTATCTTTCCCTCTTCATATTTTACCTGAAGGAGGTATGGGCTTGCTTAATGCCAATAAGAGAGTGTCTTACAGCTGTGGTCATTCAAAAATGTTTTACTTCTTTAAAATCGTCTATAGCCTGATTCTCATCAGAATAGTGTAAATATAAAGTGTATGCATTCATGTTACAAAAAATTTAATAAAAAAGTACAAATAAATAAAGGCACAATAAAAAAAACCCACATCATTTAACAAGACATTTACACTTTCCTTATATTTTACCTTGAAAAGTAATCATATTTCACAATTTATAATTATTTAAAATAAAACCTTTTTTAATTATGTATATTTCGCAATATTTTTTTTCCATTGCTGCACAAACCTGTACAAATTACCTCACTCTGCAGCTGTGAAACCTCTTTAGCGTGCTTTGTTTCTGGAGTTTCTGGAAGTTGAGAGTAGACAGAGCTTGGTGCCTGCTTTTTACTGGCCTCTTTATATTTAGCCTGAAATTCAGATAAAAATACACATGTGCAGTTAGACATGTCACTTTAGAAAAGATACTATATGAAGATAATGTCTTATACTGCAATTCAAGCAGAGGGCAAACAAAGGTAATAATACTGCTTATTGACTTTAGCTCTACCTTCAATACTATCATCTCCTCCGGACTCTTCTCAAAGCCAAACAGACAGAATTAGTCAAACATTCCTCACCTGAAGACCACATCTGCCCCTCCATCACATTCAGCACAGGATGCCCTCAAGGCTTCATCCTTTCACTCATGCTTTACACACTGTAAACCTACAACTGCATTGCAAAACACAGTTCCAACACCATCATCAGGAAGGACTTCAATCTCCTCACAGAGTTGTGTGCCACCAAAAACCTCTTCCTAAATGTTAGCAAAACCAAAGAACTAATTACTGACTCGAGGAAACAACCATGGAAAAGGTGAGCAGCTTCAAGTTACTGTGTCTACTTAGCAGAGGATCTCATTTAATCACTCAACATATTGCACATTGCCAAAATGGCCCAACACCACCTTAATTTCAGGCGAAGGTTGAAGAGAGTCAGTCTGCCACAACAACTTCTACAGATCCACAGTTGAATCCATCCTGACAAGCTGCATCATTGCAACAGGTGCAAAAGGTAGTAAAACCGGCCCAGCACATCACCACAGCTGCCCTCCCACCCATACAGGACATATACACCAGGAGATCTCTGGAGAAAAGCAATCAATTTAACCACAGACCTCTTACACCTTAACCATCCGGAAAGAGGTACCAGAACATCCAAACCCAGAACCACCAGGTTCAAGGCCAGTTTATACCCACAAACCGTCAAATTGGTCATGGCCGCACCTACCAAAACATGATTACAACTATGGCCTGTTACTGATCTAGCACACTACACACTAAGCTTCACTGGCTCATGGGACTTTTTGCACTTGCACCTTAACTATGACCTGTATACTTGAAGTTAAGCTGTAAATGTTTTTCTTCAAGGTGTCTCCCTTACTTGAACATGTCTATTGTTAGCTGCAATGCTGTTTAAGCTGTTTACCTGAACATAATGCAGAACACTGCTATACTCACTAGCTGCATTGTGCACTTTTAAATATACATCTGCAGTTTACCACCACTTGCTAATTTGCTCACTTGACAACTGCACCATGTCACGGTGCAGTTGGGGTTTTGACCCAAACGCAGGACGGGAACCCGTTTCCTGGAGTAAAAATATGGATGCACGTGAAACAATGAGTGCAGGGAGTGAACTACTCAGGGGGATTGTGTTTGGGTGAACTGGTTTAGGCGGCGTATAAAGTGTAAATGGGTAAATGCATAGTATAGAGAAAATTTATTGAAACACGTTAGCACATGTTATAACAGTATGTGGCCAAAAGTGGCATAAATCCACATGACAGTGTTACCCCCAAGAAAGTATGTGCAGGAGTCAGTGAACAGTGGGGTTGCACTTCACATATTAAAGATGACCAGAGGTGGCAAGTAATATGTACTGCACGGAAACATTTTTTTAGGCTTCTGTACTTTGAGTATTTCTGTCATGCCGAGCAAGTCGTATGTGAAGGCAATGTGGTGAAAGCCAATGTGAAGGTTTTGTTGTAATGGGTCAGACAAATTGTCCAGAAGGCCTGGTGTTATTGACATTCCACCCCTACCACAAAGCCTGCAGGAACTGCATGAGACAATTCAAGCTTCATAGGATGGATTATCGAAGGACATCATTAGGAACATCTACAGCTCCATGCTCAGACAAATTCACATGTTGCATGTATGTGTCAGTAGGTAAAAAATGATTGCACATATCAGTCTAAATTTTAAAGTCCGGGTAATCTTTATCTTCCTTCCAAATAAGATAAGATAAGATCATCCTTTATTGATCCCACAGTGGGGAAATTTTCACTGTTACAGCAGCACAGAGGAAAGAACAGAAGTGTACTCCATAATGTACCACAAATGATTCAGATAATGAAGACCTTAAGAGAAATATGACTATTAGAGCCAGGGTTAGAGATGGATTGAGCGCCCCTGCCCTAGAGCCATTAAAGTATAATTAATCATCAGATCCCCTTGAAACACTGTTATAGTGTGTATATAAGGTATAGACTGCAATCCCAATTTAATTAATTCCTAAACTGCACTCCTATACTGACTGTCCTCCCCAAATACCACCAGCACGTGAGCTTTCCGACGAGGTAGAACAACATTCTCGACCAAGTCTACAGCAACGTGAAGAGTGGCTACAAGGCTGCGGCTCGGCCGCACTTCGGACGGTCCGACCACATCTCCATGTTCCTCTATCCGGCATACAGGCAACTCCTCGGGCAAGCCCCCCCAGTAAGTAAAACCATCAAAGTGTGGACTGAAGAAACTGATCTGGTGCTTCAGGACTGCTTTGACACTACAGACTGGGAGGTGTTCAGAACTGCTGCTGTTAGAGAGGACTGTACTGTTGACTTAGGGGACTATGCCTCTGGAGTAACCAGCTACATCAACACCTGCATAGAAACCATTGTTCCAACAAAGCGCTGCAGAACTTATCGCAACCAGAAGCCCTGGATAAACTGCGATGTTCGGTCCATGCTATGTGCTCGCTCCACTGCATTTCTCTCAGGCAACGCTGAAGACTACAAAAGGGCCAGATACGACCTGCGTAGATCTATCAGACAGGCCAAGAGACAGTACAGGGTGAAGCTGGAGGGATGCTACACCTCTCCGGACTCCCGGCGCATGTGGCAAGGACTGAGACACATTACAGACTATCAGCAGAGAAGCAGAGAACACTACACTACCAGCCACACTACACTACCAGATGAGCTAAATGAGTTCTATGCTCGATTTGAGGCCCTCAACCCCAACAGACAGAGAGGGGTTATGGCTGAGGGGAGCACGCAGAACGCATCACTCGCTGTGACATCTGTGGAGGTGTGCAAGGCTCTGAAGAGAATAAACCCATGGAAGGCGGCTGGCCCAGACAACATCCCTGGGCGTGCAAGGTTTGCTCTTCAGAGCTGACTGGCGTGTTTGTGGACATATTCAACCTGTCCCTTGCACAATCTTTTGTGCCATCTTGCTTCAAGACCACCACCGTCGTCACCCTCCCTAAGAAAAGTGTCGTGACCTGCCTGAATGACTATCGCCCTGTTGCACTCACCCCAATTGTGATGAAGTGCTTCAAGAGGATAGTCATGAGTCACATCCAGGAGACCATTCCCGACACTCTAGATCCGCTACAGTTTGCGTACCGTCAGAACCATTCCACTGACGACGCAGTCAACATTGCCATTCACACAGCCCTCACACACCTGGAGGGCAGGGACACATATGTGAGAATGCTGTTTATCGACTACAGATCAGCATTCAACACAGTCATTCCTACCCCAGTCAGTCAGTCAGGCTGCCAATTCTGACTGACAGACCCCATTCAGTCAGAATTGGCAGCCGCACACCCAGCACAAGAACTGTTAGCACTGGGACCCCCCAGGGTTGTGTACTGAGCCCCCTCCTGTACACACTCTTCACGTATGACTGTGTGGCCTCCCAGAGCAACACCAGTATCATCAAGTTTGCTGATGATACTACAGTCATCGGACTGATCACTGGTAGGGATGAGACAGGAGGGAGGTGGCTGAGCTGGTGGACTGGTGTGACTACAACAATCTTTCCTTGAATACAGACAAGACCAAGGAAATGATTGTTGATCCAAGGGGGGGAGGCAGGAGCTACACACACCCCTGTTCATAGGTGAGACAGAGGTGGAGAGGGTGAAAACCTTCAAATTCGGCGTTCACATCAGCGAGGATTTAACCTGGTCACACAACACGCACTACGTCGTCCGGAAGTCCCAGCAGCGGTTGTTTTTTCTGAGAAGGCTGAGGAAATTTGGCATGTCAGCCCAAATTCTCAGCAACTTCTACAGGAGTACGATCGAGAGCGTTCTTACCAGCTCCATCACGGTCTGGTACGAAAACTGCACCGCTCAGGATAGGAAGGCTCTCCAGCGAGTGATGAAGACTGCACAGTCCATTTCCGGAGCAGCCTTCCCCTCACTGCAGGACATCTACAGGACCAGGGTCATCAGGAGGGCCCACAGCATCATCAGGGACAGTACACACCCCCAACACAGCCTCTTCACGCTCCTACCGTCGGGCCGACGCTACAGGAGTGTGAAGTCCAGAACAGCCAGACTGACAGACAGTTTTTATCCACAAGCCATCAGGCTTGTGAACACCTCCTCCCCCCTTCCGCTCTGAAACTGGCTGAACTCTGACTCTGACATGCACCCATTAATATGAGCGCAATACACATTCGGGTGCTACTGTTATTCCCTACTGTTTACTTTTGCACTTGCACAGCGCACTTTATGCATATGCACCTTACTTGCATCCATACAGAACTGTACTCTCCCTTCCTTTACTAAGTGTTTTTCTTTACTTAGTGTACATACATATATTATACTTCCTATTTTTCTCTCTCCTTTATTGATATTTATTTTTGAAGACTGTCGGGAATTGAGGAACTGCAAGGTAAGAATTTCATTGTACAAACCGGATTCCAAAAAAGTTGGGACACTAAACAAATTGTGAATACAAACTGAATGCAATGATGTGGAGGTGCCAACATCTAATATGTTATTCAGAATAGAACACAAATCACAGATCAAAAGTTTAAACTGAGAGAATGTATCATTTTAGGGGAAAAATATGTTGTTTTAAAATTTCATGGCGTCAACAAATCCCAAAAAAGTTGGGACAAGTAGCAATAAGTGGATGGAAAAAGGAAATTGAGCATATAACGAACAGCTGGAAGACCAATTAACACTAATTAGGTCAATTGACAACATGATTGGGTATAAAAAGAGTGTCAGTGTCTCCCTGAAGCCAAGATGGTAAGAGGATCACCAATTCCACCATTGTTGCGCAGAAAGATAGTGAAGCAATACCAGAATGGTGTTACCCAGCGTAAAATAGCTAAGACTTTTAAGTTATCATCATCAACCGTGCATAACATCATCAAAAGATTCAGAGAATCTGGAACAATCGCTGTGCGTAAGGGTCAAGGCCGTAAAACACTACTGGATGCTCGTGATCTCCGGGCCCTTAAACGTCACTGCACCTCAAACAGGAATGCCACTGTCAAGGAAATAACAGAATGGGCTCAGGAATACTTCCAGAAAGCATTGTCAGTGAACACAATCCACCGTGCCATCCGCCGTTGCCAGCTGAAACTCTACAGTGCAAAAAGGAAGCCATTTCTAAGCAAGCTCCACAAGCTCAGACGTTTGCACTGGGCCAGGGGTCTTTTAAAATGTGTGTGGCAAAATGGAAGACTGTTCTGTGGTCAGATGAGTCACAATTTGAAGTTCTTTATGGAACACTGGGACGCCATGTCATCCGGACCAGAGAGGACAAGGATAACCCAAGTTGTTATCAATGCTCCGTTCAGAAGCCTGCATCACTGATGATATGGGGTTGCATGAGTGCTTGTGGCATGGGCAGCTTGCATGTCTGGAAAGGCACCATTAATGCAGAGAACTATGTTCAGGTTCTAGAACAACATATGCTCCCATCTAGACGTCATCTCTTTCAGGGAAGACCCTGCATTTTCAACAAGATAATGCCAGACCACATTCTGCAGCAATCACAACATCATGGCTACGTAGGAGAAGGATCCGAGTACTGAAATGGCCAGCCTGCATTCCAGATCTTTCACCTGTAGAGAACATTTGGCGCATCATAAAGAGGAAGGTGCGACAAAGAAGGCTCAAGACGATTGAACAGTTAGAGGCCTGTATTAGACATGAATGGGAGAGCATTCCTATTTCTAAACATGAGAAACTGGTCTTCTCTGTCCCCAGACGTCTGTTGAGTGTTGTAAGAAGAAGGGGGGATGCCACACAGTGGTAAAAATGGCCTTGTCCCAACTTTTTTGGGATTTGTTGACGTCATGAAATTTTGAAACAACATATTTTTCCCTTAAAATGATACATTCTCTCAGTTTAAACTTTTGATCTGTGATTTGTGTTCTATTCTGAATAAATTATTAGATGTTGGGACCTCCACATCATTGCATTTAGTTTTTATTCACAATTTGTTTAGTGTCCCAACTTTTTTGGAATCCGGTTTGTACAATATAACTGCTTGTTATGCTGTGCATATGACAATAAAACTCTTGAATCTTGAATCTTGAGTAGCTCATTGTACTTTGATTGTAAATTTTAGTCATTTAATCAATGATTTAATCAATATTCACTGATCCATTCAGTAATGAGCAAGAGTGGGATAATGAGCAAGAGTACCTACCTCACTGATAAGATCGGAGGCCTGTTTGGCATGTTGAGTCTCTAGGGTCTTAGGCAGCACTGAATAGAACGAATTACCCATCTTCTCCTTCCCTACTTTCTTGTACTTATTCTGAATAAAAAAAAGGAAAACACATAACATGTTAAAGGTAATTAAGTCATACACGTCTCAGTAAAAGCTTCTCATTGAGTCCCCTTAACAGAAATTTGACTTAATATATTCATATTTCTGTCTGATTTGATTTTGGTTCATGTTAAACATATTATTATTTAACAAATTAAATAATAAATTATCAGTGTATCAGTGAACTCTATGATGTTTATATAAATGTTCGAAACTAATAAGAGAACTCACCTCACTTTGGAGTTCAGTTACAGCTTTAGCAAACTGAGTCTCAGGTGTCTCTGGGAGGTGAGAGTAGATGCTGACACCAGAGCTCTTTTTGACTTTTTCCATGTACTTATTCTGTGTGTAGCAATAAAAACATATAAGATGTATAAATTTCAAGGTTTGCTACTGGTATCTTACATTCTAGATTTTAATTGTAGTTTAATATCTAAGGTACCGATTGGACATTATTGTATTGTATTGGATTATTATCCCATGGAGAGCTGGTATAATAAATTCATAACATTTTACTGTTTCGTATGAAAAAAGCTTGTTATATAAACAGTAAAACATATATATATATATATGGGAAAAAAATCATGCAGAATATCTTTCCTCATATAGACTGGGTAATCTGTTAGGAACGAAAGAATGCCACATCGTTTGATGGAGATGAAAATGATCACCCTACAGAGGGTTGAATTCAAAGACACCCTAAAAATCAAAGCGAAAGAATGATGCAGCAGGCTCGTCCATTTAACCCAACTTCCATTGCAGCAACTCAAAATGGTACTCAGTAGTTTGTATGGCCTCCACATGCTTCTAATGAGAAGACGGATGGTGTCCTGGGGATCTCCTCCCAGATCTGGACCAGGGCATCACTGAGCTCCTGGACAGTCTGAAATGCAACCTGGTGGCATCGGATGGACCGAAACATAATGTCCCAGAGGTGTTGTAATGGATTTAGGTCAGGAAAGCCAGTGGACCAGTCAATGGTATCAATTCCTTCATTCTCCATAAACTGCCTGCATACTTTCGCCACATGAGGCTGGGCATTGTTATGCACCAGGAGGAACCCAGGACCCACTGCACCAGCGTAGGGTCTGGCAACGGGTCCAAGGATTTCATCCTGATACCTAATACCAGTCAGGGTGCTGTTGTCTAGCCTGTAGAGGTCTGTGCGTCCTTCCAGGGATATGCCTCCCCAGACCATCACTGACCCACCACCAAACCAGTCATGCTGAATGATGTTGCAGGCGGCATAACATTCTCCACGGCGTCTCCAGAGCCTGTCACGTCTGTCACATGTGCTCAGGTAAAACCTGCTCTCATCTGTGAAAAGCACAAGGCGCCTGTGGCGGATCTGCCAATTCTGGTGTTCTGTGGCAAATGCCAATCCAGCTCTACGGTGCTGGCCAGTGAGCACAGGGCCCACTACAGGACATCGGGCCCTCAGGTCGCCCTCATAAGGCCTGTTTCTAATTGTTTGGTCAGACACATTCACAGCAGTAGGGCTCTGGCAGAGCTCATCTTGTTCCTCCTAGCACAAAGGAGCAGATAGCGGTCCTGCTGAGGGGTTAGAGACCTTCTACAGCCTTGTCCAGCTCACCTAAAGTAACTACCTGTCTCCTGGAATCTCCACTATAAGACTGTGCTGGGAGACACAGCAAACCTTGTGGCAATGGCACATACTGATGTCCCATCCTTCAGTAGTTCGACTACCTGTGCAACCTCTGTAGGGTCCAGGTACCGCACCGTGGTAATAGTAGTGATGCTGACCCAAGTCAACTGCAGAACTAGTGAAAAATCAGTTGGAAAAGATGAGGGAGGACAAAATGTCAATGACCTCGTCCTTTTAAACCATTCCTGTTTTGGGGGGTGTCTCACTGTTGCTCCTCTACTGCACCTGTTGTTAATTTCATTAACACCAAAGCAGCTAAAATTGATTAACTCCCTACTACTTAACTGACCAGATCAAAAAGTGTTCCCTCTGTAGGGTGATCATTTTCATTTCCATCAAATGATGTGGCATCCTTTCATTCCTAACACATTACCCAGTGTATAAGATATTCTGCATGATTTTGTTTCCTATTGAGATCTGATGTGTTCAAAAGTGTTCCCTTTTTTTTTAGCAGTGTATATATTGTAATGCTTTGGAACTTATACTGAAATTAAACATCCTTCTCTCTAGGTATGAGCGCTGAGTTGTGATTGCTAGGTAGTGCACTTTTACTGTGTTTAACTCTTTACTCTTTTTTGTAGGTATCAGCACTGGCCCTTGTTCAGGTAGCGCCTGAGCGTCTGGGCGGGTTTAAGACTCTAACCTTCTTGTACTAGATAGGAAACATTCTCAGATGGAACACTAAGCACGGTTGTAAGTTGCTCTAGTTAGGACCATCTGCTAAATGCCTTAAATGTAAAGGTAAGGTTACATGCATTTGGCTAAGGCCCTCTGACTTGTGGCTGTTGTGAAAAGTGATTTGAAATTCATCCTCTACAGCCCAAATGACGGCTGTGCGTTAGGACCACTATTATTGCACACATTAAGAAAAGTGTCTAGAAAGCTTTTGTCATTTAGAATTGATGCAACAAACCCCTTAGTTCGTATTGTGGCAAATTAAACTAGTATGTATTTCCAGAAACTATTAACTTTTTTTTTCCAGAAACTATTAACTGTATATATATCAAAGTCTATTCCATATATATCAAAGTCATTTCATATATATATCAATGTTAATTATATATATATATGTCAATGTTTGTTGTGTATATATATCAAAGTTCATTCAATATTTCCTGTTTGGCTTGCCATAATATGTATACAAACCCTGTTTAATAAACTTTGGCTTATTTTAGCTTAGCGCGCATCACAATCTGTTTGTCCATGGTCACACACATACCTTATCTAAATCATTGTTTATCAATTTTAAAGTTTGAGCAGTGCTTTCAAATTACACATCCAAATAAGACCTACAGCAAATGTATTTCTATTCCTAGATAACACATCAAGGGTGTCAAACATATTTAAATTTACCGTCACGAAACTATAAAGTGTTGTATTATTTTTACCTGACACTGAATGGAGCTCAAACAGTAACTGTGAATTAAGCACTTCAGAACATTGCAATTATACCTCTTATATTATTCAAAGTTGTAGCTCAGTAGTTAGTTTGAAAAGAGCAAATAAATAAATATATATATAGAAAATATGTTTTATTACTGCACCTGAAGGTTTTTTATTACCCCAACACCCTCACCCCACACCCACATATGGTTCTAAAACAAATGATAAATAATTATTAAAAACATCATTTTTTAGGTCACTGTGGCTGCAATATTTAAACAAATTTCTGTCTTCAAGTGTCTGAATATATCAGAAGGGTATGCAGAATGACAAATGTGTGAGTTTATTCTGAATTTCATTTTAATTATATTACTATATAACCAAAGTAATTAAATGTTGCTTTGTTCCTCTTTAATCCCCACCAACAAATTATCTCAGAAAATGTAGCCTTGCTGTCAGCTGCTAGTAGCTCCCCATGGAATCACTGGCCTTTGAATGCTAATCCTCCTGATTTCCCACCAGGGACAATGGATGAAAGTGAAAACTATAGTGCACATGTCACTTAGAGGTCTTAATCATAGGAACTGAATGTTTTTCTTAAACTCACCTATCTGTTAAGTCTTTTATGATTAGCTGAGAAACTGCTGTCTGTCCGCCTTGCTGTAATGTTTATTAAATGGCTCTGCTCTTTTTGGAGTTCTTTTTGACTTGTCTGCAATAAAAAATAAAGTCTTTTTATTTTTATTTTTGCATTTTCTGTACCTGTCACGCACCCATCTAGTGTCTTGTGGGCAATATTACCCGCAAACTCTAATTCCCAGAATCATGTGGCTTGACGTGCAGCCGGAGGCCAATCCCTGATGGTCCTCACCCGAATTCTAAATAGATTCACCTCTCTTACTTTTCTTTTTAAATTACTGTTTCTGACTTCACATTTCTGTTTGCTAGTTTGCATTGTTTTGTTGTTGTTGTTTTGGTTTACAAATCTTCTGCCTGACTATGATTTTGGATTTCCCTGCTTTGTTTGTTTGCCTTTTTCCTGACCTTTTGCCTGTTTTGGTGTTTCCCTGGATTGTGTTCTTTTTTAATAAACTCTTTTATAGCCTAACTGCTCACATTCTGTTTTCACCGGACACTGACTGTACTGTTCTAGCCTTTTCTGATTTAAGGATGTGGATATTATGCTGACAAATTAAGAAGGAGCTTTTTTATCCACAGTGTAGAGTATCCTAATAGGCAGTAAACTATAACAAACCATATATATACATATATTTATAATGAAAACCTGCAGGTATAATTTAATTTAGTCTTAGGATGTTCAGCAAATACAAAAAAAGTTTCTTTACTTTTGGGAAAAAAAAACATTAAAACTATTTTGGATTCATAAGAACCTATTCACTCAGAAAATAATAGATAGAATAATAGAATTACAGAAAATCAGAAAATAATGGGACAAAAAATGTTGAACTACATAATAATAATTAATGAAGAATGAGCTTAAAAATGCATTTACTTACATACCTCATTCTGAATAATACTCATTTGTTTGGCAAACTTGGTTTCCATGGTCTCAGGAAGCAGGGAATATAGGTTGTGAGCATTTTCTTTCTTTGCTTCTTTGTACATCACCTGGAATTAGATACATTTTTAAAATAAAAAAAAATCAAAATTCAAATTTTTCAAAATGGGTATCTAGTGTTGCTAACAACAACAACAACAACAACAACAATAATAATAATAATAATAATAACAATAATAATAACCACCCCAGAAAGAAGATAGCGATTATTTAGTAAAAATACAAAGTGGTGTATAATTAGAATAAATACCTCACTCTGTATTTCAGTCAGATGTTTGGCTAGCTGTGTTTCTGCAGTCTCTGGAAGGAATGAGTACAAACTTGTGGAGTTTTTCGTCGTTCCCTCTGTTTTGTACTTCATCTAGAAAAGATGACACTGTTATATATTACTGGCTACACTTTCTAAGAATCTTGTATCATATTACATTATATGTCCTATACTGTACAAACCCTAAAGAGAACTTAAGAGAACTTAAACTCTCAGACCACTTCTTGATCACACCACAATTCTTATAAAACTAAATCCCTGTCATGTCCTGTCACTTTGCTGCTGTTTTTTGTATTGCCTTCTGTTGCTTCTATACTACTGAAGTGCTACAAGATTATTGTGCATGTAGAGCAAACTACTAAGTCTATGTTTGGTTAGTATTTGGGGTTTTTAAGACATGCCCGAGTGCATTTGCAGAGAAAACCATGACTCAGTGGCCCCCTTTTTTTGGACATATGACAAGAACCTACAATAGAATTAGAAGCTAATGAATAGAAAGCTGACTTTAACCCACAGTGAGAATTACAAAGGTGGAAACAAATTAACATAAGATTCACTTTTTTGAAGTGCCTTCCATAAAAAATACTTTGCGCAGCTATATACATAATAATAATTAATGAAGAATGAGCTTAAAAATGCATTTACTTACATACCTCATTCTGAATAATACTCATTTGTTTGGCAAACTTGGTTTCCATGGTCTCAGGAAGCAGGGAATATAGGTTGTGGGCATTTTCTTTCTTTGCTTCTTTGTACATCACCTGGAATTAGATACATTTTTAAAATTCAAAAAATTCAAAATTCAAATTTTTCAAAATGGGTATCTAGGGTTAGGGTTAGGCGTCTATGTGAACCAAAAGCTCATATTTGGAATCCCCCGGATGTACGGGAGTGCTCAAGAAGCCGCACAGGACCCGAGGAGGAAAGGGTTCAATGTCCAAATTCCATATTCCATATTTTTTGGAAATGCAATAAATTGTACTATTTTTGGGAAAATATTTACCATGTGGTTTAGGACTATTTGGGTTATTCATTGCCTAAGAAATGCGAAGTTATAGATGAACGTTTTATGGATAATGATAAATATTTGACAAGAATGCTTCTGACAACCAGCAAAAAAGCAATAACAAAAAATTGGTATAAAATTGACCCCCCTTAACAGAAGAGTGGGTGGAAATTGAAGACAAATTATGTGTCTAGTGTTTGTCAGAAACTGACACCCTATACAATTATTAATAATAGGATTTGTGCAATAAACACATTTTATTATGCTCTTTTAACATTAGTAAATGTTTTCTTTTCTGGAGATTTTTTTTTAGCTTATAGGTACCTCACTTTGTAGATGTGAGATGGCTTTAGCATGTTGAGTCTGCAGAGTTTCTGGGAGCTTGGAGTACAAAGAGCTTGAAACCAGTTTCTTACCCACCTCCTTATATTTAGTCTGAAATAAACATAAATGAATAGATTTAAAAATACACAATATTGTTTAAAGGTTATACAAATAATAGTATCATAAAAATATATTGTATAATGCAAACTACATAAATAAAACCATAAATGCTTGTAATCATGTTGTAAATTCCACTCACCTCACTGTGTAGCTCAGACAAAGCCTTAGCAAAATGAGTCTCAGTAGTTTCTGGTAACTGGGAGTATATACTTGAAGAAATTGCTCTCATACTGTTCTCTTTATATTTATTCTACAAAACGATAAAACAATTAATTTTTCTGTGCATTGACCAGTGTGGTTAAGTAATACTGTATTCATGTCTAAGGGATCAGTAAAATGTAAATTAACCAGTTTGGTTGTTAGCACTTAACAGTGGTCATGTAGAAGTGATCATGTAGTTCCCTGCTCATTTATACTGTGTATACAGAAAAAACCCTGTTTACAGTTGCACTGTTCTGCACTATAGACCTAAACCATTTCACTATATGGCGTTGTAACATCTCAACACCCTATAAATGCTGCTTTGCATGCCTATGTGATATACAAACAGACAATAACCCATAAATGTGCCATAAAAATTACTTGACTTCAAGACTGAACCTATACCAGACAGTTAAAATTCAATGAATAACTCAGTATAGTATTGTAATATCTGTAAATATTGCATGGATCAATTATGAATGCTGCTTTACAAGTAACATTACTATATGGAAAATATAATTTGGCTTTCAGTGAGTAAGGTGGGTGACAAGGACATGCACAAGGCAGAGCTAAAGGTACTTAAACACACCATGTCACTCAAACACTCTTGGCTAAGCTACCCTCTTTTTTGGAAAAAAAAAAAAAACTTTCATTTTTGATGTTGTGGCCACCAAACAAATCGCCATATCATGCAAACCCCTATTGCTACAGTATTTTTATAGACATAAAAGAAGCTTACAGCCAGAAAAATAGTGACACAAAAGATGTCCATTGTCATATGACACTCTAGCCTCTAAATCCATTGCTGGCATTATGCGAGGGCTCCAGATGAGTCTTTTAAGTTTGTCGAAATGATTAAAAGCATATGATATAACCAATAGGATTCACTGTGCTTCTGAGCAATACATAGCTCAGGACTGCTGGAACTTTTTGGGCAACTTACTAGGGCATAACCCACCACTTTGTGACTGATTCGAAATGCATCAAAAAGAAAAATAAACTCCACAGAGCATTGAAATAGGCACAAAAAGTCAAACTTGGCAGCAGAAAGTACTGGAATTTCCCATTTACCAGCAGGACCAGTCAGAATTGCCATTTTAGTGATGGAATCTATAAGGATCATTATTGACAGGAGAGAGGAGGACCTTAAAAGTGGGGTGGAGCTGTGCACATCTTTAGTGTGTGGACTTATTGCCTCCTTAAGGCATTATATAGGCTTATAAAAATTCATAATTTCCTGTACATACTGAAATACTACTTAGCGAAAAAAAGAAAGAAAGCAACCCTTCCGCTTTAAGAGCTTTTAATTAAAATAATCAGAAATAATAATAATAAGCTTAGAGTTTTTTTTACACAAGAAAAAAGTACACTGCTACGCATTTCATTTAAGGAAATAACCAGGTCAGGTGCCATGTCTTTCAAAGCCAGGTACCATGGCTTTTATGTTAAGGTCAAGGAGCAAAGCCAAGTCTTTTTTTGGCTACAATCATTACTAAGGCTAGAAAGAATAGTTTACTTTCATATAACGCTGTACTGAAAGAGGTTAAAGAGACGGTACATCACCTCACTTATTATAGCAGTTATCTCTCTGGCAAACTGCATCTCTGTGGTCTCAGGTAGGGTAGAATAGAGAGATCTGGATAGACTTTTCTTCCCTTCTTTGTACTTGAGCTAAGAGAATGAGCATTTTATAAGTAGATTTATTTATACAGAAACTTTGGAACAAACGGGTTGTGGTAATAATAATAATAATAATAATAATGATAATAACAACAACAACAACAACAATAATAATAACCACCCCAGAAAGAAGATAGCGATTATTTAGTAAAATACAAAGTGGTGTATAATTAGAATAAATACCTCACTCTGTATTTCAGTCAGATGTTTGGCTAGCTGTGTTTCTGCAGTCTCTGGAAGGAATGAGTACAAACTTGTGGAGGTTTTCGTCGTTCCCTCTGTTTTGTACTTCATCTAGAAAAGATGACACTGTTATATATTACTGGCTACACTTTCTAAGAATCTTGTATCATATTACATTATATGTCCTATACTGTACAAACCCTAAAGAGAACTTAAGAGAACTTAAACTCTCAGACCACTTCTTGATCACACCACAATTCTTATAAAACTAAATGTCCTGTCACTTTGCTGCTGTTTTTTGTATTGCCTTCTGTTGCTTCCATACTACTGAAGTGCTACAAGATTATTGTGCATGTAGAGCAAACTACTAAGTCTATGTTTGGTTAGTATTTGGGGTTTTTAAGACATGTCCAAGTGCATTTGCAGAGAAAACCATGACTCAGTGGCCCCCTTTTTTTGGACATATGACAAGAACCTACAATAGAATTAGAAGCTAATGAATAGAAAGCTTTGAGATTTTCCACAGGGAGTTTACTGAACGTCTTTCTTGATAGTTTGTTATTCATTGTAAAAAGATAGTTTGCATGTGTCTGTATTAATAAAAAAATGGCGGTAAGAGACCAGACTACTCCCAACCCCCCTTTTTTTTTTTGCAAACATCATATTTTCCTGGGTTTAACATTATTTGATAGGCAACTTTAAACACCTAGATGCAAGTAATGGGTGCTACTGAGCTAATCCTACATACCTGTGTAGTGACACTGTAGAACATGCTCCACTAGACCTTCTTAAAGTTTTAAAAGTGTAATAGTACCAGAAAGTAGGAAATTCTGCAGATAATGATGCAGTTTAAATGTGAGCTTAAGTCTATAAATAAAGGGTAAAATAGGGAACACCGCAGAGATATACCTAAAAAAAGTGTGGAAAAACTGTGAAAGATTAAACTATGCTAGATAAAACTAATCAGTTTGAAATATTCAAGGACTGCGCTATTTAATAATATCAATAACAGTTGTAGCATAGAATGACACAAATGAACAGTGTGGAGTACCTAACTTGGTAGCTGTGAGCTACCTTCTTGAGTTTGTATACTCTCAGTAGTATTCCGGATCTCTTCAGTTGCTGTTAAATTCAAAGCGTTTGAAATTGTATCTTTTCCTTTTTCTTTGTCTTTTGTCAAGAACATGAACAAATACTACTTTAAAAGGTACTAAAAATTCACTATAAAGCAATGACTGTCTTTTATTACATTTAGAGATTACAGGCTAGAAATTTTGGCACACGTTCTGAATGTTGCCCTGAAATTTATGTTAGTAAATCAGTCTGCACGCAGCTTTCTCAATCCTGGGTGTCTTCATTTTCTGTGCTCTAGATTGTTCAGTATGTCAAATGTGATTGGATAAAATGACAAACAGCGTGAAAAAATTAAGGTAATTTCAAGACTTTTCTAGCACTAATTATTTTCTATGTTAATTTGTTACTACACTTATTACAAAGGTGCTGTTAAATGCTAGTGTGAATAATTTTTTGAACATGCTTTGAATACAAGCAGTGACATTTTACAACATGTTGTACTACATCCTCTTGGAGTTTAATATGTAACAGCACCAGGATTTATGTAAATTATGCAGACAATAATGTGGTGTGATTTTAATCTTAAACATGTATATAGGGTCGGTCTATGGTATCTAGCTAAAAAGCTAGATACCAAACATGTATTAATTGATCAAATGCATTTAGCTGAGCCATTCCTTAAAGAGATGTAGTATACTGACACCCACAGGTTGAAATAGGGAACACAGTGGAGAAAAACAGAAACATTTTGCAAGACAAAGTGCTGCTTATATGTTAAAGCATGGAAAGACACAAATCAAAAGTGTGCTGTACCTCACTTGGTAGCTGGGAGGATCCTTCTTGGGCCTGTATAATCTCAGCAGTATTCTGGATCTCCTCAGTCGCTTGTAAGTTCAAAGTGTTTGATATTGACTCTTTTCCTTCTTCTTTGTCCTTTGTCAAGAACATGACAAAACTGCCTCATACACCTAATTGATGCTTTTAAACAATCCACAATAGTTTACAAATGTACTAGTCTGTTACTAATTCCATGGATTTTCTCTAAACAACATTACAGAAAGCTGCTTGTTAGCACCACTGTTAGTCTTTCAAAAGAAGTAGCAGTGAGTAAAATAGCATAGATTTTAGTACCGGATCACTTCTGATCACAACACTATGCTTACTGCAAAAACAAAGTAGAAAGAATTGTAAAGTTGAACTATGTGTTATGTAAGTTTATTTTTTATTACCATGTCACTGTCTATACCTATATCTATGGAGTAATTTCATTCAAGTAAAATAGAAACTATTAAACTTACAATACTTATTAGTATGTGACATTTTTTAGTCATTTGGGGTTCTCCATGAAGAAAAGAGTGCAGAAAAATGCAGAAAAACAATTGTAATTCAGGTCTAGAGATTTAGAAGCAATAAATATTTTTTGTTGTTTCAAGTTCATTAGTAAAACTCTATAAAGGACGAGAGACTCTCACCTCAACAAGTGCGCAGGTTTCATGGGTAACACCCTTGCCTGTCTTGGTAACTACATAAAAATCTGTGGTGGACATTTCTTCAATACAAATGCAAAATAATGAAAGACAAAACACAACGTTCTATCAGTCCGTCTTGCCTTGGACGTAGTTCTGGAGTTCTGTAACTCTTTTGACTTTGTCTCTGCATCACAGACTTCTTATCAAAGCCTTACCTTCCAGATTTAGACACCACTTGAAAGTTATCATGGCAGAGCCATTGCTGTGAATCATGGGATAGATAGCGCTTTCACACATAGAAAGGAATGTTCCAGTTTAAACTTGTCTGTGTTCATATCTTTATGCCACTGCTAGGGGAGCACAGAATTTTTTAAAGACTTCTTTTAATACTAATACAGGTAGACGATTTTAAAAAATCAGACTCAAAATATGAAGGTGTTCTGCATGTTTAATCAAATAAATAATTGTTAATAATTTAACAGTGCAAAAAAACATTTACTGTCATCATATAAAACAAAGAAACGATAAACGTAATTGGAGTAAATGTCTAAAAACAATTAGCACAATATGTTCTAATTAAAAAATATATATTATTGACTGCATTTAATATGGCTGCTGAACAACATTATATCCAATCACTCTAACTTGGTTGTTTTATTGCAGCAGGTCACCCTGAAGGAAGCTTAAGTTCCATGTTTCAGTTTTGGGTTTCCATGCACTTGACTTAAAACTTGCGTAAAGTAACATAAGTCGAAGGGGAAGAGACATTAGGTCTGCATGTGCCCTGTTCTGACAAAAAATTGGACAGGCCCATCCTTTCTGTAATACTTTGTACCTGAAAAGGCGATAGTAAGTTACTGTATCAGTATATACACAATATCGTTAAATATATTCACTCACCCATCCAAATCACTGAATGTAGGTGTTCTGACCACTTACATGGCCACTGGTGTATAAAACCAAGTACTTAGGCATGCAGATCGCTTCTACAAACATTTGTGAACAAATGGGTCGCTCTCAGAAACTCAGTGAATTTCACTTTGGTACTGTGATAGGATGCCACCTAGTTGTGAAATTTCCTCACTACTACATATTCAGTCAACTGTCAGTGGTTTCAAACAAAATTTATGGTGTGGGGCTGTGTTTCAGGAGTTGTGTTCGGCCCCTTTGTTCCAGTAAAAGGAAATTTTGGACAAAAGATTCTGGACAATTTTATGCTCCCAACTTTGTGGGAACAGTTTGGAGAGAGCCCCTTTCTATTCCAACATGACTGCGCACCAGTGCACAAAGCAAGGTCCATAAAGACATGGATGAGTGAGCCTAGAGTGGAAGAACTTGACTGGCCTCAACTTGACTGTTGAGTCCTGACCTCAACCCAATAGAACACCTCTGGGATGAATTCGAGCGTCCAACATCCAACATTAGTGTCATGTGCTTCTGGAAGAATTGTCAGAAATTCCCATAAACACATTCCTAAACCTTGTGGAAAGCCTTCCCAGAAGAGTTGAAGCTGTTATAGCTGCAAAGGGTGGATCGACATCATATTAAACCCTATGAATTATGAATGGAATGTCAATCAAGTTCATATGTGGGTGAATGCAGATGAGCTAATACTTTTGGCAACATAGTGTATGTGGTACCGAATGTGCCAAATGACCCCATTTGTGGAGAAAACATCAGAAGTAATTGCTCATAGCTGCAACTTCACGCAGGGGTAATAAACACTTTATGGACACTGGATGGTGTAGCCACACACGACTAAGCCTAGATACTTTTTAATGTTGATTGACTTTTCAAGAATGTAGGTCAGATACTTAAATCAGCGGTGAAGATTTCCCCGAGGAAAAAAGTGCTGAATTCCAACAGCTCCAGATTCCAGCAGCCCAACCACAGCAAGGTGCTTGAAAATATCAGAAACAATCAGCAGTACAATTTACTTTCTTAACCATGTAAAAAGCTATTATTCACAGCTTCTGATTTGTTTGGCTCCTGTAATGTTTCAATTTGGCAGTAATCCCCATATTAAAGGCCCTAAAGGATAAAATGTAAAAAAAAAAAAAAAAAAAAGAATCCGATCAGCTCATGGATAGATATATTTTTTATTACACTTAATGTTCAAAGTTTATGAGAAAACTTACTGAGATTACACATTGAAATCTAGTCTTTTGTAAGAAATAGCTAAAGTACTAATGGGTTTAGTACAAACCTATTATTCTTTTAAAATCCTGGTTGTGTATGGGTGGGATAATGCAGGACACAGAAAGAACAAATAAGAGAGGAATTTCCCCTGAGTGAAAAGCAGGAAAAGAGCCTTTGCAACAGTAAAAGAGGGGAGTGAAAAGACCATCAGTCCCTCTAGCTTGTTTACACTCTCATTGTGAAGTTCTTAAATTAATTGGCTTGTAATCTAGCTACCTAATCTTAGCATTAGCCTTACCACTTTTTTATCTCATGTAAATCCATAAATTTATTAGATTCTGTCAGTTTTTACATCTTCATTCTGCAACTACTTGTCTTTTGTAGCACAGCAGAAAAAATAAATAAAATAAAGAGGGGAATATAACTTCTCCCAACCTAGCTTATACACAGAGGTTAAATATGTTTTCCAGCCTGTATCTTTTTTGACATGTTGTTTCTGTGCGAGTAATAGGGGAAAACAGGTTGTTTCATTCTAGGGCCAAATCAAGTTTGTAAATGGGCATAAATCCGAGCATTTTTCATCCCCACCAAAGGCACCTTTCATCTAGGAAGACATCAGAGAACAATTTAACATGCTGAGAAATTGCATTCTATGGCATCTTTACCTAGCTTGGCAACTTTATCTGACTAACATTAAAGTCCTTAGGAGAGTGGCCATCTTTGCGGGGCCAGCAAGCAGTTACTCCCAGCCATACAAGAGCAGACTCAGATGTCAACCTTTCCACTTGCAGTGTAACCAGCAAGGCATTCTTTTCTCGTGCTGTCTCTGTCTTGAAATTGTTACAACCTTTCCCATACATATTTCAACAAGTGACACGTCTTCACATTTATAATGTCTCTGCCAAAATGTAGTAAACAGAAGGTGTCAGAGATGTTTTGAATTCACTTTTAATCTTGTTTGTTAATACTGCAAACAAGACAACATTAAAGTATTGTAATAAACCTAGGTTGTAAATTAGGTAGTGTAATGCTGTGACCACCTTTAGTAGCCTGGTAAGGTCCAGAATAGAAACCAGATAAACCCCCCCCCCCCCCCACACACACACACACACACACAGGAACTGGAACAATTAATTTCTCGTAATTATTTAACCTATTTATGAAGGTAGAAAGGCAAATAAACTGACAATTAATAGTAATAAGCCAGGGGACCCACCCATGGCTCAATTCTCACTCAGTTCTAACTCACATAGCGTTCTCTGTCTATCCACTTCAAGCTCTTATGCTATCCCTGAAGATACCACTACAAAGTTACACTGCATTTAGATAAACCCAAGCAAAAGTCCCTACTAGCTGCCCTGTAGACCTGCCCAGCCTTTGCTTCTCACTTCTCTTTAATTCCATAGACTTTTTAAAAAACATGTATTAAGACACTGACTTATTAGACTAATTAAAACATTACTCTAACCTGGTAATCAGACCCTCCCCCAGGGTCAAGGGTACTGGTGTTGTCCAAGCTCCTGCTGTCACTGCTCTGTGATATGCAGGCTTCAGCTGGTGTTGTCCTACCCAGAAACAACTACCCTGTTGCTGGTGGAGCCGTGATAGCACCCCAGGGGGCCTCTCTGCAGTCACCACTAGTTCTGGACATGAGTTAGGGACATGACTTCATCAATTTAAAATTCAATACCATTTCCAGGCCCTCCCTGTGCTGCTTCTAATTTATACAACACATCTGTGACGCATCTGAAGTTTTGAATGCAGACCTTTTATCTTGGTCTTATTATGCACACACACTATATCTCCTTCTGAGAATTACTGCTGACCTGCCTTAAAATCAAAACACAACTTCTGCTGACTTGTTGCCCTCAACTGATGTCTTCTAACAACTGGCACTACAGTAGAAAGGGTCTGCTAAGTGACAAACATTCACTGACTGAAGTAAACCCTTCCATCAGCCTAAATATATGTAAACATTCGCATAAAGTTGCACTTGTGCTGACCAATCTAATATGCTGCTAAAAGTTTATACGTATAAAAGTTTAATTAGAAATAAAGACTATACTACAAATAATAATAATATTGTAACTTAAAGACAGACAATAGTTATTAAAAAACACCAAGAATCTTTAAAGTTTACTATATGATGATGATAATAATAATAATAATAAAAGAAGAAGAAGAAAAAGAAGAAATAAGAAGAAGAAGATGAGAAAAAAAAGTGATACAGCTGCCTTGTGATTTATATTATAGCTTTTTTTACAGCTTTATTAATAGTGTTTTTAAGTCATAAAGTGATTGTCAGGCATGTGGATCAAATGACAGACAGTCCACTCTCACTAGAAGAGGGCATGGAAATATGTAGATCTAGTTCAGCCCAGAAAGAAGAAAAATAGAATAAAAGTAATAACTGCCATTATGTATGTGTATATATATATATATATATATATATATATATATATATATATATATATATATATATATATATATATATATATATATATATATATATATATCCCAGGCTAGACTAATTAATCATTGCAAATGATGCCTTATATGTGTATCCACCTCTTAAACCTGTCCTGGTGTAACCAAGTTGTATGCCTACAAAACAAATCTTTACTCACTTCATTTAATTTAGTATTTCATAAACGAAAATATCTCGTAAGTGGGTTAAGGGATTGATGATGGCTGGAAAAAGGAGTTCTTGTGCCATCTAGTGGGTAACTGATGTCACAAGCTGGACCTTAGAATAAATACAGAAAACTGCAAAACCACGACGACAGAACATTCACTGCGTAGAAAAAATACTGCGTGTGTGAAGACAATCGGCTCCACAGCTCACTATCAAACTGTATCTTATGAAAAACAGAACAACAACCCTGTTTTTGTTGTTTTTGATGACATCTCCTGATTATGCAAAAATGAAACTTCCCGTCATGCATTGGCTCATGATCTAGATTGCAAACGTCTCTATTTTATAAAACTAAAAATCTAAAATATAAAACAATACAAGCAGACATTTAGGGTGTATATAAATACATTTATTTAAATAAATATCTAAATAATTATTGTACGAACTTACCGTCATCTAATTACTATTCAAACTTCCCCTCTTTAAAATGCTTCATGCGACACTCTTACACCGGCTGGTCCGAAGGCAATGGGTATTTACAAGATTGCTACAGTCAGTTTCAGAATCCTTGTTTCTTCTCTCCCCTCTCCCATTGTCGACTTTGACCGGCTTTTTGGTAGATGACGTTTTTACACGAAGATGCGTTCCTAACACACTATTTGTATATTCTGTATATTACGTGTTGGCTACAAACTGGTTCAAAGACGGATCAGTGTCGCCAACCTTAAATCTTCTTCGTTATATGTAGTGCGGATAACAAAGAGATATCTACCGCCACCTACCGTGTTAGATTAACATAGAAACAGAAGGAGCACCTGAGAATTTTAGGAAAATATAGACTCAAATATGACTAATATTTGACAAGTACCTAAAATAAAATAAATACATAAATTAGTAAATAAATAAAAATCCAATTTCAGGCAAATTAATCGAGCCCCATAGAGCTGCTGTTGGAAAAGAGAAAAAAAAGAAACAAAATCTGTACTCCTGGAAAACAGTATTGTGATTTTTCTTCTTACATTTACATTTTAAATTTAACAAAATGAGTCTAACAGAAGAGTGGATGGCATCCCTTGAGCCAATCAACTCCAAGCATTCACATGAAGCACATTTATGAAATTTGTAATTAATCTATTTATTTGCTAATCTTATGCAGCATATTAAGAACATATTAATAGCTGCTCTAAACATTTGTCTGACCAAAATGATAAAACACAAAGTAAAATAGTTCAGAATCTCAAGCTTTTAAACCTCAAGAATTTTAACCTCTTTTCTAACTATACAGAATCTATACAAAGTAAATTCTACCTGGACTATTTTTAGCTCAAAATAAAGAAAACTAAATTACTTGAACTCCACTTAAGTGCCTCATCAGGGTGACATTACTTAACTGAAGTACTGGTGTCCAAGAAAATCAAAAGGGAACAGTCTACTTAATTTACTAAAAAGCAGAATTAGGAATCCATTAAGTAAATTCAACCTGTATGTAAGGTGCTATAAAAATATTAATATAACACATAAAAATAAATATTATAAAGACTATTATTACTACCTTTTGTTTAGATTTTTTCCTCTAGAAAAAAAAAAAAATCATAAAATTGTTTTCACAGTAAACGTGTTCTTGGACACTTTCTTTCTCTCTCTCTCTCTCTCTCTCTCTCTCTCTCTCTCTCTCAAGAGTTTTAGCATATTAGGAATGATAAATTGACTAATTGTTTCTTCTATGACTGCTAAGACCCATCTATGATGTACTTTGAGCTATGACCTGTATGTACGCCGCTATACAAATAAAGACTATTAATATTATCATTTGTTGGTTTTTTTTCTCCAAAGAACACAAACTTATTTTTTCACAGAACTTTTAATTTTTTGGCCACTTTTATTGTCACACACACACACACACACACACAAAACAAATTGAAACAGCGCTTAAAGTGTACAAATTTTTGGATGTTTAACATCCATACTTAAATTAAGCAATTAAATCTAAACATGCTGATTACAAGAAAGCTGTATGGTAATTAATCCTTTGCACAAAAGGCATATTAATTTTGTCTCATCAGTGACAAAATAATGTGTAACATGGTGCGATCCTCTAGTAGCCTTTGATCTAAAAAACTATCCAAAGTGAATTAGAAGATGGGGAAAAAAAAAAAAAAAAAACACCATTTGTTCTTCTCTCCATCTTGAATGCATCACTACACCACAGCTGGAATGAAATACTGTAGAGACACATCTTCTTGGAGAAGAATCAGATGAATAATTCTTTTGTCAACAATACCTGCATGAAGTAAAAAATAAAAACAATTATGAATGTAAATTTTACAAACATACAGAAAGCTACTGACAGGGAAATTAATACATCTATAATTCATGACACTTATCATTGGGTTAAAAAGCCCTTATATGTGTCACTCAACATGTTTAACATGAGTCTTTATCAAAGAGCCATAGATATTTACTTCCTTTCAACCCCTTTTAGTTGTAACACTGTGGGCCTGTTTGCATTACCACTAATCCAAGGCATAGCTTTACATTTCTTTCAAATTTGATATCCAAGTTTGTTGTTATTCAAAAACACAAAATGATAAACCGAACACCACTAAAGGCAGTGACACCACTTAGCATCTTTTTATTACCATAATAAATTAAACCCAGCCCACAAATAGAATAAGCTTCTTGTTAAGAGTGTTTTTCTTCGATGCACTTTTACTCTGTACTATCTGCTACCCAGGAAAAGATCACACAGCATGACACCAAGCTTCTTGTCCAGTGTGCAGGAGCCTTTAGAAGGCTGCTTAACACTTTGCTTTCTTCCTTGAAGTAAACATATTAACTTTTAACAAAATGTAAGATGCAGGTTCTTCTCTGCCCTCTGGTGGAGAAATTAGACCTAGTTTACTGAAAATATAGAGAACATAAAACATATAAATATTTTAAAATCACAATTTACTTTTCTATTTTAATTTACTATACAATTTTAAACTTTGAATCTTTTAGCAATATTCGTCCATTTTTTATTCATCCATAATCCAATGTCACAGAAAGTCCCATCACATACTGATACTATCAAAATGTTCCCTCTACTTTCTCCCTTAAGCGACAGCAACAGTAATACACTGTCCCATACCAATGTTTATATATTTCTGCTGCGTCCCTACATTTTTGAGAAGAACATATTAGAATTAATTCCCACCAAGTCACTACATTAAAATCCATGTCTCTACAATTAGCTGTGCAAAGAAACTATCACCATCCAGCTGTCATAGATCATACTGTCTATGAAACTGATTAACACTGTACCCCTTAAAAGTTTGTCAAAGGTACTCACTGCACATGGACTTGTTGGGGTTGACCTGCTGTCCCATAAGGAATTGCTGGAGTTTCCTTATATCCACACATGCATGTGCCATGGCTTCAACATCTCTGCTTTGGATTTGACTTTGTATGCCATCATTACCTGAACAGAGAGTGAGAGTATGCCATACTCTATTTACAGACCATGCATATACTGCAATAAGATGCCTGCATATACTGCAATAAGATGCCTTTGTCATTGCAAAAACAACGAAATTAAGCAAATACAATTAGACCTGGACAGTGGCAACAAGTGGAGATTTGTGGAAATGTCCTTCACTGACTGGCAGGTGTCATCAGTTACCTCTAAATGTTAATTAGACCCATTTCTAGAGATGCACCAAAATGGATTTTTTGCCCAAAGACAAACAAAATAAAACATTCCACTGGGAAATGTCAGTATCTGATGTGACTCACAGTGGAATAATAAGGCGTTAAAGTGGGTATTAGCCTAGAGATAAAGTTCCGCTCTTGTTCCCGTCTACATCCAGGAATAAAAAATAAAAAAAAAGTAACAGTGTCGGTTAAAAACGGCATTGTTTGGTATCATTTTTTTTATACATCTTTTAACATTTTCAGCCAGAACGCTGGCATTTTTGCATTTTGGCCAAATAATTTTAATTGCCAAACATTCAATGCATCCCTACAAATGTCACTACTGTCACTGTTTCTTTGGCAGTACATTCACAAGTACACTGCAATGACGATCTGCTGAAAGCTCCAACTTGGCTCAGTAGCCTTGAATTAGTCATTAGTTTTGGAGCATGTGGTTGAAACATGGCACAGACTGTCTTTTCAACAAAACATTAGTTGAAACTGTATTAAAGGAATTGTAATGAACACAGGGCACTTTATTTTACAATGACCATGTGCCATTAGATGTTGAGATACACATTAGTTTGCAGTTCATACAAAGGCAAAAATATCCAGTCAAAAATAATACGACTGAAGTATGTGTAGTAAAGTTATTGCAATTAACCTGTGTTCTTCTTTTGTTGAGTTGAGGACTTAGCAAAAAAACTCTACTAAGTACAAAAGAATGCAGCTTGAATGGGTTCAAGTAGGGGTCAGTTGGATGATTTTTGGCCTGTCGCTCTCATATAGAATCTAGACATCTATGTAGCCATACAGAAAGTTTCCTGCACTAGTTGAGGCTGTTTACTATTTGTGTGTGTCTGCCCCTTGTCAGTTGTGTTGCTAGCAGAGCTGTGTGATGACCTTCATCGCGTGGAAAGCGAGAACAGTACTTAAATATGGGCACAGTTTTGATATCGCAATAAACATGCAACCTTCTATTGAGGATAAATTGTTCAATTTGTATGCTGAAAAAAAACCCTCACTAACAGATCTGTGCCAGAAAACCAATACTTTTAAGGAATTCCAAAAACACCTAAACACCTAAAATAGTGGTCAAATATCCAACCACAATTCTGCTGGAAGCCTGCTGACGGCTAAAAAGTTCCAAAGTGTCTATTCAAGGTGCAATTTATTAGGTATGCTATATGTATGTTTTGACACTATGTATATTTTTGACTTCTTGTTGGTTTCAGAAAAAAGTTGTGTGCAGGAGCCTTTAGCCACAACCACTACACAAACTATAAACATCCACATAAAGGCAAAAATGCATCTTGCCAACTCTTTGGTGTTGCACTAGCATATGCAGCAGTTCAAATAGTATTTCCCATTTTTCATTTACTTTACTAATGTAGCACAGGTCTGGGATCATGAGTAACTAGGGCTGCACAATATATTGTTTCAGCATTGGTATCACAATGTTCACATGTGCAGCAGTCACAATGTGACCTAAACTTTGTGATTAAAGTCAAACATCAACCGCCATGCCTGTTAAACAGGCACCCGACTATAAATGCACAGCTAAAACCTAAACACGTAATCAAAATAGTGTTAAAAATGCAATTAGTCAGGCAGCATCGTTATTGGTGTAAAAAAGGGCTGAAACAGAAATGTAAAAGTGCAGCAAAAGTGCATCCCAGCTTAAATTTATCTCCACTCCCCAGTGTCAGCTAACTGTTCCCCATACACTTTGACTGATTATATTGGATTTTAATTTTAAAATTTTAGTCTAGTCTAGTTAGTGTGTTTCTGTCGGCCTGTAAATTAGCAATATTTTGGAAAAACTGAACAACAGAAGGCAGCTGTTAGCACTTACTTGCCTAGCAGTGTTATCTAAAACAAAAGATAAGAACCTCAAAAATAGAGCGGATTAGACTAGCCATGGACCATGACAATTACCAACTACGAGTAATCAACACTTCATATATTCATTTTTTTCTTTTCTGAACATAATTCAGCAAACTCACCCCAGGAAGGGTTGCCAAGATCTTTGAAGTGTGTTGTGACAGACACCAGATCTGTTTCAATCTTCAGATTCATTTCACCATTCAGATTAGCCTCCACTACCTGAAAAAGTGAGAGAGAAAACCAGCATGTATAATTCTCTAACTCAAAAATATATTTCTGACTGCTGTTGCATAGATGTATTTTAGGTTAGCTTTACAAGGACTGCTAAATCTACTGTATTATTATATCTATATCTATCTTCCATTAAAGGTCCTATTAAACATGACACACTTACCTTTGAAAACCTTTGAAACTCATCACATATATCTTTAGACAAAAGTAGATAAACCATCCATGCGGTTTCCTGTGTTTGTCACTGTCAATTTATGGTCAACCCACATTAATGATAACAATCTCACCTTCTATACTTGACATTTCTGATAATTAAATAAATCCCATGTCCTGGGACATTTCTACTTTTTTTTATAGTTAGCATGTCATTATTCCTATTCATTTGCCAAAACATACCTCTAGCATATAGGAAACAAATGAAAGTTAATTTACCATGTCATAATTTTAGTGAAAATATCTTTTTATATTTTATTTAATATTTATATTTTGTAAAAAAAAAAAAAAAAAAAAACAAAAAACAGAAACAAAAACAAAAACAAAAGAAAAAAAACCCTCATCTCATTAACTTTCTAGCACTGCTAGATTAAGTTCCAAAAATTACAAATTAAAACATACAATGTTTCTTTTATGTGATACTGATTCGACCTTCATACTCACCAAGTAGTTGGAAAGATTCTTCATTCTGTCCACCACACTCTTCATGGTCTTCAGGGGTGGTAAATATATGCTAACCTACAAATAATTATTTAGAGTTAGGACTAGAGAGAAAGTTAATTAGAGAGGAAACAAAAGATGGCTTTACCTGCAAACACAAATATAAAAATAATTACCAAAGCAAAAAATTTGATTAAGTTAATAGGAATGATAATAGCATCAACATAAAAACTGTATTTTTGTGTATGTGTGTAAACTGTACATGCACATCAATCCTAAGAACTACAGGTATTTGGACTGACTATGGGTGCATTGTATATTTTATTAATTGAGTCCACTAGTTTTGTTTTTGACAGAGGCAGATTTTTATTGATATGCAAATATTTTTCCAGTGAGTGATATGATAGTATGCCTTAATTTCCACTTCATACCTGAAGCTTTGCTATTTTCCATAATTAAATTAAGTACTGGCATTTCTCTTCGCAGATAACAGTTCAATAGCTTAAATGATAAGATACTTTTTGCCAAAAATGTGTGCGCAATGCCACATGGCATACATGTAGTTGTATGTAGTGTTCAGTGTGCCATGGGTACAAAACATAAATTGAAAAATGACTTCTTATTGTACAATGGTGTCAGTAGTAATGTAAAAAGTGTTCTTAGGAATCTGTTTGTCTATATACATGTTCGCTTTTTTTTTTATTTTTTTTATTTTTTTTACTTTTTTAACCAAGTACATGAAACCACATTACAATTCCAGTCTAGGATAACCAATGGCAATGTACCAGACAGATACACCTTATGCTAGCACATAGCTTTTTATAAACTCTCTTGCTGAATTTTATCTCAGTAAAGCTTCACAATTGCTATTCAATATTAAATCTGTATTAAATCTTGAAGCCTTTGGTCAATGGCTAGGGGAGGTTCCTGATCACTTACATCAAAATCTGGCATAGTAGGTTCTTTAAAGTCATGCCAAAGCCTTCTGGGAATTATGTCCACAGGGATGTCATGAGTGACAATGCGACTGATGGAGGATAGTGTAGGCTTAAAAAAAAAAGAAGAGTAATTAAGCTCTGATTGTAGTTCATAGTTGCTATTCAAGCATGAGTTTAATATTTATTGCCATGCACAGAATATGCATACATATTATGTACAACCTAACATGAACTGGGGAAATTGGCACTCCAACACAAGATAAAGCAAAAAACATAATTGAGAATTGTTACAATTGTTGGTTGTATCACTGCTTAATAAGGAATATTATAACAACTAACACAAGTTAGCAAACATCAAAATTAGCAAATGAGCAAATTTTTAGTCTCTACAATCTCAATGAGAACACCTGTATTACTGATCATCACTGTAATCATATATGAATCAATACCACTAGAGCAAACATTACAATTAATAAGCAAATTATTTTCTTTTCTTGCTTTGTTTACATTCTTAAAAAATAAGTTTTAAAAACAGACTTACCAGTTCTGCAGCTAGAGTAAGGCATGGACAGTGCTTCTTTGTCAGTTTTATCTTGACAGACTTGGCATTCTGGGCAGTTTTTAATGCTCTGGACAGGTTCTCTGGTGCTACTTCTAAGCAGATTTCATTATCTTCTGCTGACACACCCTCTAATTGATATTCAACGAAAAAATTCACCTTAAAAAGAGTAAACATTTGTGAACATCAGTCACTTATAATACAGAATATTTTTTTATCAACGCGTACCAGCCTTTAAACAAAAATTTTTAAACCTGTGATGTCAAGTAAAACAAAACCAGGCAAGGAAACCAAGAGAATACAGCTGTAACAGCTGAAGACCTTTACATACAAACATCAGCTAAATAATTATATGAAAGTAAATTTTATTTCACCTGCAGTAGCTCACACCACATACTGACTCCACCATTAGCAACTTTGCCAGAAAGGACAAAATACATGTTGTCCACCGTTAGCCGTAGAACACAGGTCTTTGTGAGTTTTGTAACAGTATTCACCAGACCTGTAAACACATTCATATCAGCAATATTTCACAAACTCTGGTAAAGGAATAAAACCATTACAAGCTCTTAATTGCAATTATTGCTTTTAGCTTTGTTTTTAAATTATTTATGTGAAAATCGTCTTCACTAATCTATGTATACAGTGTAAAATAGCACTAAACTTGTTCCTGTTTAATTTTTACTTCTGCTTTAAAACCATTTTTAGTAATGACCACTGTGTGAATTGTAACGATTTCATGTTAATAACTACCTTTGGCTGATATAACACATCATATTGAATAAGACTTGTGTCACTTCATAACTATAGCATGCACACCAACTGAGGAGAACAATTATAGTTCAGTCAGACATCACAAACAGTACCTTAACATTAGCATATAGATGTTAGTAGCCTGCACCTAAATGTCAAAGAGGCCATTTTAAGGGTTTATATATATATATATATATATATATATATATATATATATATATATATATATATATATATATATATATGCGCCAGAAAGCATCAGATTGTTGCTTTCTTGGTGACTGTTAAAGCGCTAGTGCACTTTCTTCATGGGTGCATACAATTAAATTAGGTAACTTTTTTTGCCAACATCTTGTGGTGCCTTAAGAATGGAAAAACACTCAGGGTCAGTTTGACACCAATTCACATTATTTAATAAGTCATATTCTTTCGTGTTAAGAAATGTTTGAGGTTTTAATGGCATCATGAAACCATCTGTTAATGTGAATTAAAATCACACATAAATGACCAAACGTATTATTTCATTGGTCACTTTTTCCTCACAGACATGCAAAGCATACAATATAGAACCAACACGTTGACTAATACTCATAGCTAGATGTTTACCTACCTCAAGGAACCTAGGTAAAAAAAAAAAAAAACACATAGCTTTATACATTCACCTACGTGTGAAATGGTTAAGACATCCCACGTCATTTATCTTAGCTCGGAACTTCATAGTCAGCGTACTTCTACCATTAATCCACCACCTTTACTTTTAGCAAATATAGCAAACAGCCACTAGCCTCTGTTGCCGCCGCGAATGATGCACATGATTTAATGTTCCCTCTAGAAACAATACGTCTTTCCATGGTTCCGCGTCTCTACTTTTTTTTTTTTTTTGGCAGAACTAGGTTATGCTGCCCGAGTAGTGATTACAATTTAATGAATCTGTTGAATTTTGTTTTCTGTACACAATGTTACTGTGTAATGCCGAATCAAAATCTCGGATAAGGAGTTCCGCTTTATTTTTCGCCTTAATTCTCCAATTACCGCTTAGCAACTGCTGCTATCTGCAACTAAATAGTGTTGTCTGACTCCAGGAGTGTGTCTGTACCGTCAAAAATGCTGCAACTTATAAAGTATTCTAATTAAAGGAAGGCTAAGGCACTTAGTCATGTTCAAATCTAATGTTTGTATAAAACTCTGCCTGCAGAGGTTCCTCTGTTCAGCTGTGTTTTGATATCTGATGAAAGATAATTTAAAGAAAGTTAAAGTACAATCACTACAATAAAAAAGTAAAATGCAGTGCTTAACTGTAGTGACATGCTGAATTTGTCCCAAAATTAAAAAAATAAAACTGTTATTAAATTGTTTTCACAATGTTTGACCTCTTTACTGACAAACAATACTGGAGGATTTACATTTACAAATCAAAATGCTGAATTTGTGCTAGAATTAAATACAATCCACTGTAAAATTAAATACACAGCTGAATTATTTTACAAAATAAAAAGTAAAATATTCATTGCATTGATTTAACATCACTAGACCTCCTAACAGAAAAACAATACATGCAGTTTACAGTTAAAAGAATCAAATGCTGAATTAATGTCAGAATTAAACACATATCACCTTAACAGGCAATCAGTTTGCAGTTGTACAAATGCATTATTTTATATTTAAGTTATTTTACCAAATGTAAATAAATCCATTATTTAAGCTATAATACATTTGTTTTTATGGGCTGTTATGGCAGATTTGACAGGGTCGACAGGTGTCCATCATTTTTCACCGTTTTCCAGACGCAAGAAGCTCCTCCCTTTCCGTTTTCCATTGCACTGTGGGACAACAGTGTCGATTATCTTTTTCAAAAATCAACCAGTTCTATATATGCATTGTGGATTTTTATACTCAACATTTGTAACCATACTATATGCTACATACTCAAAAACTAGTTAGGATTACTATTAGCAAAGTAAATGCTTGTAGTTAAATTCATCCACAGAAAATAAAGTAAAAGAGACGCAAACAATTTTTTAATTGAGGATGGTGCTTATACATACGACACAGGACCCAGACTATGTGCTATTTAAACTCGAGTAGCTTTTATAGAACATCTGTCCGATCCTCACAGTCAGAGGTAAAGATTCACAGAGATCTAAAAAAAACTCCAGAAGAACAGTTACAGACTCCAGAAGCTCAGCCATGTGAATGTATGAAAAAAAAAATACCTGAACCATTATTATATTAACCTCAGATCAGGAACAGTACCAACCAAGCTGATTAAGACCCCAAATTAATCAAAAACTGCACATAAAGAACCAAATCAATCTGAAACTGTAAATAAATAGCCAAATAAGACAGATGCTGTGAATGTGGTGCTATCAAAAATGACACATTCCATACCTCTGTCTTAGCACCAATTTGGTAAAAATAAAAAAGAACAGAAGATACTAACACTGACACAGAGAAAAATGCTGCCCTCACAGGCAGCAAGCCTTCAAGACAGTTGCATTCAGTTTTGGACACACCCATGCATACAAGGTTTTAAATCTTATTGGCCACCCCAGATGCTACCCCAAAATTTCTGCCATGTCATTGGCTTCAACCTTGTTGTGAGGCGGGTGTTTGTTTTGTCATATCATGTCATATTGTGTCATATCATGAAATACACAGATATAGAAATTATGCACAATTACTGTACTGTAAATCCACTCCAAATATAATATACAAAGGTTTCCACTTTTCTCAGGCTGTGGTGTAACACTTTGTTCACAGTTTGATCACACTAAGGGAAACTAGTTTCCAAGGCAGCCAGTAAAATCTGTCCCGTTGTGCTCTTATTACTAGGGTACTTAAAAGAAACATTTCAATTTCAAATATATTTACTAACAAAGAGTAAAAAACAGGAAAAAGAAATAACACTATTGGAGAATTAGGTTTATTAATTATTGATAAGTTTATTTGAGTTTGTGATCACAGCAACTAATGAGCAGCACTGGCTTTGAATTCAAACTGAATTTGCTTAACAACCTCTTGCTACTTTTGAAAGGATTTTAAGACATGCAGTGTGAAAATGCCATAAAACAGCAAATTAAAATATATATTGATTTTGGGGGTTTCAAATTTTGGCAAGAAAAAACATTAACCATTTATCATATGTTAAGGTGCGTATTCTAAAATGAACCTTTTTCTAATAATCACACTTTAGAGCAGATGGAGGCCAATATACAATTTTTACAAATGATAAAAAGATCATTATCTCTAAAACCATCTCCAACTAGGCTTTAAACATGACTATAATTTAAATTATATCCTGTGTGAAAGCACTTTTCACGTTAGTTTTTCTTCCAATGCCTTCATTTGTCTGTTTTGGTAGGAGTAAATAATTGGATCTTATTTACAGTTAAATATGTTTAGCTATTTTGTTGTTCTGCTTTGTTTGGTAGAGCTACGTCTCCAAAATCAGTTCAAAGTGGGCAGAGATCCCAGCTGTGATTAAAATCACTATGAAAGCCTCTGCTCTGAAATGAGGTGTTGAGACTCTCTGTGCTGCTCTATCTTTTCCACAGTGGAAATTCTGCACAGTATCACATTTTGCTTGTTTTATAAGAAGTAAAGAATTTTTTCATAGATGTTCTGCTTGTTTCATTCTTTTCTGTGCAAATAATTTGATGAAAAATGAGCTACAACAAAACAGATAAAACAGGGGGAACTAGGAAAGTGTGTTCCTAGTCATGGCCACCTGACCAAACTTTATATGACAAACATGAATAAACATGTCAAACATTTCAGGACTGCCACCTTAAATCCAGTGCTTCCTTAAATCTGGTGCTTTTGTGTTTTTATTAATTTATATTTCAGTTCAACTAAACTAAGTAATTTTGTGTTGTAAACTAAACCAATAGCTAGACCTCATTTCTCATTCAAAAATTTGCTTATTAAAAAAAATTATTATTTTTTTTACCAATTTTAAGATGATTTAGCTTAGTAATTTTATTAAATATTAAGATAATCCCAAAAGATTGTAAGATCCATTTTTCATTTATATTAACAAAACTTTTTTTTCAAAAAGCTTATTTTTTAAAAGCCCCCACAGAGAGCAGTTTTGTCAGGTTTAGCACAAATGTCCAGTCCAAAATTTGCTAATATTTTCTTTACAGTTTTTCTAGAATTTTCTCATGCAACTGCATTTTCAAACTCTCCCAATTTGGAGTGTGAACACAAACTTGGCATCTCTGACAATGGATGACTGCGCTAAGCAAATACTTCACAGCATTATCAATAAGAAGCATGTGATTTGAAGGTGTACATACTCTGCCCTGAACTCACGTAGTATGTAAATTTCACATATGGATTGTATTATTATTAATTATGGTTGTCATGTATTTTGTGATTTTTTTGACCAACAGGGTGGCATCTGCTTGCAATTCCACTTTAAATCAAGCCCTGCATGTACACAAGTACAGTATTGATGAAACTGTTATTTACTTTATTTTCAAATGACATAACTGTACTTTAGGAAAGTAGTCTACTTTTCACTCATTTACATTTAGTCTTTAACATTTTGTTGCATGTTTTTTTTGGTTTTATAAATAGTATAAAACAAAAAAGTAATTAAAAAAAACATTTTTGACAATAGTATTTGTCAAGATTATTGTAATTATGCTGGAAAGAAAATCTAATTGAACTCCCCAATTACAGTTTAATTAAGAAACCTAAATTTGATCCTTATGGGCTAGCAAACTACTGGCCTATCTCAAACCCTCTATTTATATCAAAGGTTTTTGAAAAGATGTAGCACAACAGTTATGTTCCTGTACATGAATAACAAAAAAAGGTCTTACTTAAGTGAGGCCTATCAATTTGTAAACATAAACAGTCAATCATGCACTCACACAAAAGTAAAGTTTGGTGTTTCACAGGGCTCTGTCTTTGAACATATTACATGCTGATGAAATGCAATTGTAGACAGACCAGATGATATACTCCAACTTAATAAAATAGAGGACTGTGTTAAAGACATAAAAGATTGGATGTCAAGCAACTTCCTCCTATTTGACTCAGACAAAACAAAGGTTCTTCTTCTTGGCCCCAAAACTGCTAGAAACAAGCTGTCTACTATTACTAATATTTCTAGAGCTGTTTTACTACATAATATTGTAAAACTAGGAAATGCACTGTCCCTATAGGATGCAGAAAATCTAGTTCACGCCTTTATTACTTTAAGGCTGCCCTTCTTTCTGGTTGTTCCAGCAAAAACCTTAACAAACTTCAGTTACTCCAAAATGCTGCAGCCAGAGTCATTAAAAATGTTTTACCATATCAGCCCAGTCTTATCTAACTTACATTGGTTGCCAGTTAAATTCTGCATTTAGTGTAAAATTCTTCTTCTGACTTATAAAGCTCTAAATGGCCTCGCTTCTCTGTACCTCACTGTACAACAATCTCGTATTATGAACCAGCTCTCTATTAGTGCCTAGATTTAACAAAGTTCAGGGGGCAAAGCTTTTTCCGACAAGGTCCCCAGCTTTGAAATAGTAGTTTCTGCTAGATAAAAGGTACAGACCTAGGAGTCCACTGAAAGAGAGTTTTTGGTAAGTTGGAAAAATTGGTGCTGTCATCTCGGTGCTCTTCATTTTCACTCAGGTTTGTTGACGGTGGAGCAGAAGGGCGCAGACTTCTCCGGGAGAAGTCTCCCTTTTACTTATGCTGTAATAGCCAGGCCTGCCAGAGTCACTGCTGCACCTTTGTAAACACAATATAGTGTATTTAAATATTCAAATCTGTCAGAGCTAACAATCTTATTGTTTTCTTTGCCTGAACTGTACTGCTGCCCATCCTATGCGGTCTGATGTTGTTGCTACATCTGCTTTGATTGGGTGCCACTGCTTGCCTTTAACCACCACAGAGCTCCTGGCTGTCCTGCACTTGCTTGGCCTGCATCCTGCTGACCCATCCAATGACCCAGCTATTTAATTACAGGCTAATCAACAAAAAAACTGAACACTTCTTTTCTTTTGCTTGTCTTGTAATCTGGTGTTTACCTTAGGAGTCTTGGTTTCTCTCGAGGTTTCTTCCTTTTGACCAGCCAGGTTAGTAGCCATCCCACAATCTCAATGTTTAGCTTTCTGGCTTGCTAGCTAGACATGACTTGTGATTGCAGAATATTCTCCAGGCAGTGTCCAAGCTCATGGTGAGTTTTAGACTCTTCTTATACTAGCTGGAAATATTATCCAACAGAACACTAAGCATGGTTGTAAGTCTCTGGATGGTCCAGCATCTGAAGAACGCATACATTATATTGCCTCAGAATAATGTGTAACTTATCTTTATGATTACACCTATAGTGGTAGAAAACTACAAACCGGGTTATGACAACGGTGTAACAGACAAAATTATCCTGTGTTGTTTAATGTCCTGTTATTTATTTGGATGTGACTGAGTGTGCGTGAGTGAGTGAGTGAGAGAGTGAGAGAGAGAGAGAGAGAGAGAGAGAGAGAGAGAGAGCGCAGATGAAGAAGAGGAAGAAGCAAAAGCCTAAGTTGTCACGCTACAAAAAAGACTTACACTGGTATCGTGCAAGCTTTGTGCAAGCTCCACGTCCACCACTTTTTTCCGGTGTATAAGCCCGATCATTTAGCGGAGCCAGCGACACTGGGACAAACTATCCTGCAGGAGCTCTGATAACAAGGCACAACCTATGTTTCTTTTCTATTTTTTTATCGTCATGGTGAGATCTTATTCAGTGAATCCAACGTGGGCTTGTATTTTTTTCGGAATGGATGCGGACCGTTTAAAACTACTCAAATGTTTTGTAGCGGCAATTTTAGGTGAGTAAAATAAGATTGCATGGTTTGGACAACGCTGAATGTTCGTACGTTACAGCTGTACAGTCTAACCTGGTGATTGGAGATGTGTCCTCTTAATAGTTGGCCTATTCGTATTGCAAATCTGCATGTACCTGTATTTAGGATTTGTGGTATTGTGTTAATAGTTTACTGAACATATATCTGTAAACATCTAATAGCCACCCGCTCTGCATTTAGTCAACACACTACCCGTGAAACCTGCTGCTCATTTAAGCTAATTCCAGTAAAGAAGGATCAAGCAGAAAGATCTTATTTTCGTCTTCATATAGCCGTGTCACGCAAATTGTCTGCAGAGGCGGACGGGTTAATAACATATGTGTGTTAATGAAAGCTATGTCAGAAAATCATGCTGGGAGAAGAGGATTCATCTGCGGATGTCGCAGCTGCGTTGACGTCACTTTCTATTCCTACAGTTTAAGGGAAACCGTTTGTGAATACAGGCGGGGTGCGCATACTCACTGCTCAGTGGCAGTGCACTCACAATGACTAATAACTATATATATATATATATATATACATACACACACAGTGTAGTAATGTAGCCTGAAGTGGTTGATCTGGTTCATTTCTCAAAAAAGCTGGAATTCCAGAGCTTCAGACAGAATAGTACTGTGCTAATAGTCAAATTTGTTGACAAATATGTTCTTAATCCCTAGGCTCATTCTGTATAGGCTAAATGCAAATGCCAAAACTGACATAATAATGTAAAAAATCAGTATACAACCATATTTTCTATACATGTTCTTCAGATGCTGGACCATCCAGAGACTTACAACCATGCTTAGTGTTCTGTTGGATAATATTTCCAGCTAGTATAAGAAGAGTCTAAAACTCACCATGAGCTTAGACACTGCCTGGGCCAGCGCTAATACCCAGAGAGATCAATACACAGACATATATAAAGCAAAAGTGCACTACCTGGCAGCCCATCGCTCATACCTACAGAGAAAAAAGGTCATTATAAGTGCAACACAAGTACATACACATATACTAGCGCTCACTCACTTAAGTGCATTACAAAGAGATGGGTCTTTAGTCTGCGTTTGAAGGGCCATGGTATTTTAGGCCAGGGTTGTACGACAAGTTGCTCAAATATATTAATAAAAATACAATTTTTACATTCTTATGCATTTTCTACCCACAAACAATGCTATGGATCACTTGACTGGTTAAATTAACCACAAGTTATGTTCCTGAGTATGATTAACTGTGAGTGTTCTGTTAAGATCATGGGTTTCAATGCACCCTGACAAAATATAGGCATTTCTGAGGACTGTGCTGTGAATACGTAATGACATGTACCAATAAATAACCACACCTAAAAATTAATTTCTAATTATGTTTTACCATATTTGCTTATCATGTGATGCTTCATGATCATGATTTAAATTAGTATTAATTAATTATTGTTTTACTGTTAAATTGCTGCAAAATAGCCTCTAAGATTAACTGATATATGTAAATGAGGTTTATTTGGATTGACCTGCCTACATAGTTTCAGATATTCATACAACAAGAATTTCTAAATTACCTTTACGATCTCTGTGTAAAACTTGTAAAATTAGGGCTCCACAATACATAATTTAAGCATCAGCATCCCAGTGTGGGCATGTGCAGTACCTACATTGCAATGTGCACATGTGCAATGTTAAGTAGGACAAATTAAATGATGCATACATACATTTTTTGCAGCTTGATACAAATAAAAAATTGCACAGTTCCTTGACAGCACTGTCCTCCTATTGTGTTTCGTGCACTAAAACTTATTATTGGGCAAATAATGTTCAAGAAAACATGGTTGCCAATTATCATTTATAATCACATCCGATCATTTTACAATTACTGATGTTTTAAAATAAAACTGTTCAAGTTATCTGATAAAAATTCCTGATTTTTATAAAAAATATTTGCAATATATATCAAAATAAATTTAAAAATGGCAATATCAGTACATTCCAAAATTGTGCAGACTTAATCAAAATAAAAGTTATTGTTAATTTGCCCCTACAGCCAGCAAACCCATTAATGTTCTAGTGGATCCAAAATACACCTTAGATGTTTACAGTTTTTTTTGTTCCCGTTTTCAAAACCCTACTCACAATTAGCACAACAACAATCTGTTTAAACCAAACCATGTTGCAAAATAACACTTATCTAATGCATAGAATAAATTGCATTTTAATTGACTAAATCACTAATGTTATATCAGATCAATGCCTACGAGACAAACTGCAGTATGCATGCAACAGGCCAGTTACAACTGATCCACAGATAAATTCCAATTGTGATGAACAAAATCAGTGTTTTCCCTTTACATTTTAAATCATCTTCTGCCCTGTTATATATTTTGCAGTTTGGTTTACATGATCAGCCAAGGAACACTAAACTAATTACAAAATAAAACAAAATCAACAACAGAACAAATAACTCTTTACTATATCTTAGTTACAATAAATTGTGGACCATAATGGCAGCCATTTTTAGGGTCTCTGAGGTGACTGTACTGTGATTCTTAACATATTCCTGTTGTAAGAACAATAGTGTTGATTGTTTGATATAATATTATTACTATGAGATGTTTGTGCAGTATTTTATACGTCTATAGCTTTTAGGATGTAAAATAAATTGTTGTGTTTGACTATATGTCTTTGCAAAAAGGAGTATGTAAAAATGGCTTCTTAAGAGTTACAAATACTGTCCCTGAGTTGAGATCTGGTGACTGACAGCAAATAGCATTTGAATTTTATTTTAAAATTTAATATATATGTTCAGTGAAAGCCAGGCCATAATTCATTGTGACACAGGTGTTTTCACAGGTGTACCTGACACAACAGAAGATATAAATATTCCGGCAGTAGCAAGATTTTACCATTTAAAGGGGATTAGCAAAATAATCTTGTAACATTTATTGCCTAATGTTAAATTTGCTTAATGTTAAAATGTTTTTTTAGTTCAGATTGTAAAAACTATAAAAACATATTCATTTACTACTCTTCAGAGGTATACTATCTCATTACATGAGCTATTGGGAAGGCAAATTGCCTCAGATGTTTCTTTTTCTGTTAGTAGGCACTTTGAGGAAGTAGGAGGATCTTGTTGGGAAAAACAGAAAGGATGACTGAGTACAACGACACCTCAATTGGCGTCACCACCCACTACCCTTTGAACTTATCATGCTGGCTGATCATAGCATGTTGGCTTTGAAATTGTGTTTATCCTGCGACAGGAAATGTCTAATTTTAGCAAGCACCACAATAGCAGCCATCACCAACCTATAACACAGACACCTCATTTAAAAATGTTAAATATAGCAGGGATAGGTAATTACAGTGATGTGTTAAACATTTGTTTAAAGTTTCAAAAAAACACATACATATTACTGTGAGCAAAAATAGGAAGTATTGTAACTCTTTTAAATTCATTTGTCAAGATAATATATATATATTTTTTGTTTCTATTTCTATTTCTAAACAAGTAATTCTTTATTATTTATTTTACATTTTAAATAAAGATGAATAAAAAAGCCCATAGAGTGAAACATAGTATTAACCCTGGTTGAAACATTTGTACACTGAATATAAATAAGATGTATTACGGATTGATCTGTTAAATAACAGTAAATGTTAGGACATTTAAACTTACATTAGAAATTATTATTCCCGTTAGTAATGAATTTTCGATGACAACTTGATTTGCAAATTTACTGGGATTTAGAGCATCCTTCTGATTTATGTAGACTGTATGTTTCTCTGTCACTTTGGAGCAAGGGCTTGAGATATGATTTGCCTGGTGACAGCTGACTGACATATAGACTAGTATTAGAATAGTAAAGTGGATTCATTCAACTTACCAAATCCTACATAACAAGACAGAAAACACTATGCCTCAAGATATTTTATTTTCATTCTCCTTATAAATCAGCCATCAGCAAAAATGCTATGAATTTTTTGGCACAAATTTGAGAATTGCACCAAGTAGTACTAGTCTCGCTCAAATATGGCTTTACTTGCAGCTACAGGAAAGATTTGGTGGAGGTGACTGAAGTGGAATCAGACCACATTAAGGATTAGTAATAAAAGCAATTGTGCTGTCTGATCATTTATAATAAAAAATCACCACACTATTCATGATGCTAAATGCTAAATCAAATTTTGGTAAAAGTTTTCTGAGAGCTAAATTTTTTGGGGGTGCCCAATCCATTGCACAAATCTTCTTTCCTTGTGTGACCAAAATAGTGTGCAAAACAAAAATAACTCTAATCCTACTTAAAATATCAAAGAGTGTAATGTTTCATCTTTATGGCTTTTGATAATCAGATCACTAGGATTCCTCTGTACACCAATAGGGCCCCTCTGTATTTTTGCTGTGCAACAAAAAAATGCATTCCTGAAGACAAGGCAGAATAATTGCATAGACTACACATACTGACTTACAGTAGGTGGTTGATATTATATCCTAAATTGTTGATATATCATTGTTATTGAATCCTAAGTGGTCACTAGGCTGGCCACTTTATTATGATATCCCTGATAGTTGCAAGCATGTTGCTAGGAAGTTGATATATAATTTTAGATAGGTGTTAATTATTAAATCACTACTATATAGGTATTAGTATCCATTAGCGTGGAATGAAAATGCATAGGTATCCCAGTGTTGTGACTATTATGCTGAACTATAGGTGTCTTAAATGAATGCTAAGGTGTGTCTTTTTAATGTCTTTGTGAGTTTGTTGCTGAAGTATCCAAATTGGTACAGTATCCATAACTTTTGTAAAGAAAATAATTATGCAGCTTAAGTGTAATAAGATGTTGCAAGGTGTCTGATATGATTTTCCAGATGGTAGCTTGGGGTTACTAGGTGGTTGTTAGTTGTTTCTGTGATATCCCACATGGTTAACAGGAATTTGCTTATGAACTTGTATCACTGTGATGTAAGCTGTTTGCCCAAATGTTGAATGCTGTTCATTTTTACAGAAAAAAATGTCAGTTAACAATCATGGTTGGAAAACTGCACATCCAGTCAAAAACTATACAGAAATATGATATAAATCTGAAAAATACAGGAAATGAAGAAGAGCTAGAAAAAATGGATATCATGAATATTGTACAGCGATTGCACAGCTTATGCATGCTAGGATGTTGTAAGATAGTTGGTGTTGCATCACAAGTTGTTGGTAGATTTTGTGGAGTTTGTAAAGTGTGTGTTACGTTTAGAGTGTCTATTTCCGTATGTATGTATTTTTATAGGATACATACAGGGGTATAAAGAATACTGAACATCTCCATTGTTGCTATATTGTTAATGTACTAGGTTGCAAGTGAAAGTTATTATAAAGGAATTTCTCAGGAAAATATGTTGGGTTATGTTGAGTTAATAACTATTTTGTATATCCGCAATTACTGTTTCTGATTTGACTTACATTACTGGAAATGATGTGTACAGACAAAACTAATACAAACATGGTGTCTTCAGACTGATCACAAAATCCTAGTGCATATTTACATATCTTTCTCTGAACTGTGTAAAGAACAAGGTTTACATTAAACTACATACAGTAGTGATTGGAAATTTGTGAATTCTTTAGAATTTTCTGTATTTCTGGATGAATTTAATCTAAAACTTTTATCAGACTCTTATAACATATTATATTATTTTTCTCTCAGACAGTAATAAAAGTACAAATTAAACAAATGAGACAGAAATATTAGATTTCATAATTTATTTACTGAGGAAAATTATTCAATATTACAAATCTGTGTGTGCCAAAAGTAAATGCAAAGCTTTAATATTAGCAGATAATTTAAATCTAAATTCATGTGATTTTAATCAATAGGCCACCGATCTGATCTTTACAGTACGTGTGTGTGGAAGTGTATCATGGCACAAAGGAGATTTCTGAGGGCTTTTCATCAGTTTGAAAAAGGTTAAAACGGCAAATTTCTAAAGAGTTTGGACTCCACTATCCACTGTTAGACAGATTGTGTAAAAGGCCATTGTTATACTCCCCATGTATGGTCGACCAACAAAGATTGTGCCAGATATAGGTAATATATTTTATAGATAAAAGAACCCACGGTAACTTTCAAACAACAAAAGCTGGTTGTGTGCAGCACGGGGACTCCACAGGGAGCAGTTCTTGCTCACTTTCTCTTCACCCTCTACACTGCTGACTTCAAGTACAGTTCTGCCACCTGCAAAAGTTCTCAGATGACTCTGCTATCGTCTGCCTCATCAGTGATGACAGAGAGTACAGAGAGCTGACTAAGGACTTTGTGGAATGGTGTCAGAGAAACTGCCTGCAGAAAAACTAAAGAACTGGTGGTGGACTTCCGCAGAGCCAAACATTCTTCTCCGGTACCTGTAAACATTCAGGGAACGGACATTGAGATAGTGAGGTCCTACAACTACCTGGGTGTTCACCTCAACAACAAGCTGGACTGGACTGACAGCACTGCTGCTCGCTACAAGAATGCCCAGAGCAGACTACATCTTGTAATGGGACTCAAGTCCTTTGGCGTGCAGGGCCATCTTTTATGGAGTGATCTGCTGGGGCAGCAGCATCTCCACCGCTGGCAGAAAGAGACTGAACAGAATCATCAAGAAGTCTGTGATGATGTGAGGCATTGCACATCACAGAATACCTGAAGATTATGTACACTTACCTGTAACTGCTCAACTTTGTGTAAGACAATGGTCAAAAGGGAACTGAAGGAACCTCTGTAGAAGAGGAGGGAAAAACAGAGTAAGTGGGACAGAACAGACCGTGTTCGTGAACTCCAGGATCCCCTCAGGCCACTAACGGTTTAGGGGGGAGGGGTAACCTGTTTAAATGTGGTGTTACTGGGGGTACTGAGGGGGGTTCCGCTCTTTTCAAGACAGAGCATGGATAGGGATCTGCATGACTTTGTAGTCATAGATCTAAACACTCTTGCCAATAGAGAATATCATTGTCGTTTTATTTCTTTTTGTCCGTGTGCGCGTGTGTATATCTGTAAATATGTAACTAATGTCTATGTCGGTGTGTAAATAACGGTGAAGGGGAAAAACTACTCTTGTGCATACCGCACCTTTTTCCAGACCTCAAGCCTATTCGCCCGACACTACCCATAAAGGGCGCCCCCTACCACGACTTTTGTCCGGTAGAAGGACGCGCTTTATCACAAATAGTGGCAGCAGCTTAGAGCTACGCTTCGTCAAACAGCGACGGTAGTTGGCCGGAGAACACAGGAGCTTCCACTTGGAGAAACACCCACTCTGGCGGCGAGACGACCAGTTCCGGCTTCTAGGAGGCGATGGCACCCAAGAAAACCCCAATCACGCAATCAACAGCGAAGAAGAGGAATGTGAGCCGCCTCAGCACAGAGACCCACGGAAAATACTTCTGAGATCACTAACCTGCGGCAAATGCTACAGGGATTCATCGATTCACATCACCAGAAAGATGAGGAGCTGCAGAGAGAGGCGAGGAGGCAAGACCAGAGATGGCGCTCGCTACAGCACCAGTTCAGGCTTCTGCAGGAAGAAGTCCGGAAAGGTCAAAGGGGACTGCAGGATCCGGAAGCTCGGCAGTCAGTGACAACAACAGGACAAGCGCACTCACGGATATACTGACCGGTGGTATCAGTGCACGAGAGAGAGGGAGAGCATACGGGAGCACCGCTGATGGCGTGGCCAAAACTCCCACAACTCAAAGACACAGACGATATCGAGCATTACTTCCTGATGTTCGAACGACTTGCACTAGCGGCTAGGTAGCCGAGAGCGGACTGGGCTTTTCGACCCGTTGCTGGAAGGTAAAGCAAGAGCAGCCTATGTCGCTATGTGTGCAGATGAAATACATGACTTTAACGCTGTGAAAAAGGCTATTCTCCGGAAGTTCGAAATCAACCCTGAGACATATAGACAGCGTTTCCGCAAAGACACCGTTTTAGAAGATGAAACGCCAAAGTAGCTGTTTACAAGGCTCACGGGACTGTACGAGAGATGGATGCGGCCGAAGGGGAAGTCCAAAGATGAAATCGGACAGACTATCGTGCTGGAGCAGTTTCTGAACATGATCAACCCAGAGCTGAAGAGCTGGATTATGGAAAGCAGGCCCGGGTCAGCAGCGCAGGTGGTCGAAATTGCAGACGCATTCGATGCAGCACGGCAGGCTGAAGGAAAGTTCCGGCTTGGGAAACCACACTCCACCAAGCAAACCAGTAAGTTTGAGTAACGTGATTATGGCGGTGGTTTTGATCAGCACAGGTGTACTTTTAAAACACAGTGGCACGAAAAATGTAAAAGTCCAGCAGAAAAACCGAAAAACTGATGTTTTAGCTGTAACCAAATAGGCCATAAAAGCAGTGAATGCCAAAACCCACCCAGTAGTTCCAACCAACTTTGCTATATTCCTAGGAAAGACAACTCCTTTAGCACACAGGAGAGCAATGAAGAGACCACAATAGCAGTCAAAATTAAAGGTAAACAGTACAGGGCATTGATAGACACAGGGGCGAGTCAAACCCTAGTCACCAAATCTTGTTTATAGAACCTGCAATACAGCCTTACTGGGAAATTAAGGGTTAAATGCATCCACGGGGATGAACAGGTATATCCAACAACCGAAATTAGCGTCTCGATCAAAGGACAAATTTATCTGGTAAGCGTAGGAGTTGTTCAAAACTCCCCATACACTGTAATACTAGGTAGAGATATCCCTGTTTTAATTGACCTGCTAAATAAAAACAAGCAAACAAAGCTGAGGTTATGGTAATGACCAGACAGCAAAACAAAAACACAGCTAAACAGACGGTGAGACTGCTTACTGAGTTACCTTATGCTGTAAACCCCAAACAGAAAAAGTCTAAAATGGAAAAGAGGAAAGAAAAAGTAAAAGGAACCAAGATGTCAGAGAAAGTAGAGCTTCCAGGCACTAGTGACAACAGTCTACCAACTACTTTTGAACAATGTCAGAGTCAGGATGAGACATTGAAACTTCTTTTCAATCAGTGCAAACAGTTCAATGATAACCCAGTAGAAGGTTGCCATTTAACTGTCAAAAATAATAAACTTTATAGAGTCACAGATAAAGGAGAACAACTGGTACTTCCACAGGGTCTTAGAGAGGAAGTGCTTAGAATGGGTCATGCAGACCCTTAGGCAGGGCACTTTGGCCAGGCCAAAACTTTTAGCCGAATAGCACGCAGGTTTTATTGGCCGGGTCAGTATGCTGATGTAGTTAAATTCTGTAAAAATTGCCCAGAGTGTCAGCTCACAGCATACCCAAGGAAATCAGACAGGGTGCCCATGATAAACATGCCTATTGTAGACATCCCATTTTCACGCATAGCTATGGATGTAGTAGGACCATTACCCAGAACTAAGAACGGCAAACGCTATATCCTGGTTGTGTGTGACTATGCTACAAAATATCCATAAGCTTTTGCACTGAAAACAGTAAAAACACGCCAGATCATCAATGCTCTTGTTCAGCTCATTTCCAGAGTAGGGATCCCGAGAGAGATATTGACAGATCAGGGCACAAATTTTACTTCAAAACAGATAAAAGCTGTGTACAACTTATTAGGCATTAAAGGTATTCATACCACGCCATATCACCCTCAAACTGACGGTTTAACAGAACACTTCAACCAGACGTTGAAGCAGATTCGGAGAAAACTTGTAAACAGCAACGGAACAGACTGGGACGCATGGCTACCGTTTGCATACCGTGAAGTACCCCAAGCTTCTAGTGGTTTTTCGCCATTCGAGCTTCTCTACGGACGACAGGTGAGAGGCTCTCTGGACGTCTTAAAGGAAGCCTGGGATGGAGACAACAAAGAGGAGAAGCTGAACATCTTGTCTTATGTTTTAAAGATGAGAGAAAAATTGAGCTAGCTGACAGAGACTGTCCACGCAAACATGGAAAAGGCTCAAGAACAGCAAAAGCGCTGGTATGACAAAGCAGCAAGGAAAAGAGTGCTAAAACCAAGACAGAAAGTGCTTATCCTGCTGCCCACCAGTGACACTGGACTTTTAGCCAAATGGCAAGGGCCATATGAAGTGCACAGACAGGTTGGGGAAACCACTTATGAACTGCTCCTTTCTGAAAGAAAGAAGTTCCACGTCAATATGCTAAGACCGTGGAATGAACCAGATACCACGAGTGCTGAACCGCTTGTTGATAAGGGCTGTAGAGGAAGACGAAGACGTGAAGGAGCAGTACTTTCCAAAAGGCGGTGGGTGTGAGGCTCTTCCTGAGGTGTCCCAACTGAATGCACAACAGCAGAAGGAACTACTGCGAGTAATTCCTACAAAACTGTTCTCTGAAAAACCAGGACTGACGGCAGTGACCCAACACAGCATCAGGCTCTCCAAAGACGAGCCAATCCGGCAGACCACCTGCAGAGTCCCAGCGCGACTAGTCCCAGAACTCAAGAATAAGGTGGAGGAGATGCTGAAAATGGGCATCATCGAACCATCGGACAGCGAATGGTGCAGCCCGGTCGTCCTAGTTCCGAAAAAGGATGGAGGTCTACGCTTCTGTGTTGACTTTTCAAAGCTAAACGCTGTGTCAGCCTTCAACCCATACCCCATGCCACGGGCAGATGAACTCATAGAGAGGCTGGGGAAGGCCAAGGTTCTGTCCACATCGGACCTGTGCAAGGGATACTGGCAGGTGCCACTTAGCCAGTCTTCTAGAAAGCTTACAGCGTTTAGAACACCATCTGGACTGTACCATTTTCTCACGATGCCTTTTGGACCGCACGGATCCGCGGCAACGTTCCAGAGATTAATGGATAAGGTCCTCAGGGGCACAGAGGGCTTTTCAGCAGCCTACATTGACGACGTAGTCATCTACAGTTCGTCATGGGAGGAACATCTGAGGCACCTGAGCATCGTTATGAGGAAGATCACCAAAGCTGGCCTTACAGCAAATCCGAGCAAGTGTCATCTCGCTGTTGGAGAGGTCTCGTACCTAGGCTACATCCTGGGTGGACGACAAATACGACCTCAAGTGGACAAGGTTGAGGTCATGAGAGCAACTTCGCAACCCTCTACATAGAGGAGGGTGCGTTCATTTATCCCAAATTTTGCGACTAAGGCTACAGCTTTGACTGGCTTAACCAAGAACGACCAACCACAAAGGGTAAAATGGACCGAGAACTGTGAACATTCTTTTAATGAGCTTAAAAATACTTTGTGTGAGGAGCCTGTTTTAGCCAGCCCAGACTTTTCTAAACCTTTTATAGTTCAGACTGATGCGTCGGGCTCAGGGCTGGGGGGAGTCTTATTACAGGGAGATATATATATATATATATATATATATATATATATATATATATATATATATATATATATATATATATATATATATGTATATATGTATATATATATATATATATATACATCCTGTATATAAGCAGGAAACTGTTCCCAAGAGAAGTCAAGTACTCCACCATTGAGAAGGAGGCGCTTGCCATTAAATGGGCTCTGGACTCATTACAGTATTATTTCCTCGTGAATGACTTTGTTTTAGAGACTGACCACAGGGCTTTGCAATGGTTTCGACGGATAAAAGACTCCAATGCCAGGATCACACGTTGGTATCTGTCATTGCAGCATTGCAGGGGTGATGATGTGAGGCATTGCACATCACAGAATACCTGAAGATTATGTACACTTACCTGTAACTGCTCAACTTTGTGTAAAACAATGGTCAAAAGGGAACTGCAGGGTTCACCTTAGTTTTACCTTTTTAGGTGAACCCAACCTCTGTAGAAGAGGAGGGAAAAACAGAGTATGTGGGACAGAACAGACTGTGGTCATGAACTCCAGGATCCCCTCAGGCCACTAATGGTTTAGAGGGAGGGGTAACCTGTTTAAATGTGGTGTTACTGGGCGGTACTAAGGGGGGTTCTGCTCTTTTCAAGACAGAGCATGGATAGGGATCTGCATGACTTTGTAGTCATAGATCTAAACACTCTTGCCAATAGAGAATATCATTGTCGTTTTATTTCTTATTGTCCGTGTGGGCACACGGGTATTTCTGTAAATATGTAACTAGTGTCTTCGTTGGTGTGTAAACAAAGGTGAAGGGGAAAAACTACTCTTGTGCATACCGCACCTTTTTCCAGACCTTAAGCCTATTCGCCCAACACTACCCATAAAGGGCGCCCCCACCACGACTTTTGTCCGGTAGAAGGACGCGCTTTATCACAAAGTCCAGCTCTGTCCTGGGGTGTCATCTTGACCCAGTGGTAAGAGACAGGAGAATGAGGACTAAGTTCAAACACATGCTGAAGAACCCTTCCCACCCCATGTACCAATCTCTGGAAGCACTGGGCAGCTCCTTCAGTGCCCTGCTTCTGCACCCACGGTGTGTGAAGGAGCGATACCGCAGATTCTTCCTTCTGGCCCCGTCAGACTGTATAACAGCCGCTCCCCTCAGTAGTCTATTTTTACAGTAGTCTATTTCTACAGTAGTCTATTCTAATATGTGCAATAATACCCAGTAATCTACCTTTATTCTACTATGTGAAATAAAACTGCTGTCTTATGGCTTTAAATTTTTAGTATTTAATTATACATTTTCCGACTGTGAAACACAGTGTCATGATTTCATGTATCATGGTTTAGGTCTGTTTTGTTACAAATTGATTGGGATAGCTTGCCATCATCATTAGTGGAAAGAATAATTTTGAATTATACCAGCAAATTCTGAAGTAAAATGACTGTGAGCTGAATCTCAAGATGCATGCAATGTCATGCAGCAAGACAGTGACCCTAAGCACATACGTCGTTCTACCAGAGGACAGTTAAAGAAGAAGAAAATGAATGTTCTGGAATGTCCAAGTCAATGTCCTGACCTTAATCCAGTAAAAATATTGTGGAAGGCCCTGAACCAAGCAGTTCATGGGAGGAAACCTGTTTTGTATGGGCTAAATGGGCTAAAACTTCTCCAAGCTGATCTGAAGAACTAATCAACAGTTTCTGAAAGACGTTATTTTCCAGTATTGCTCCACACCAGATACCTAAAGCAAAGATTCCAAAACTTTTGCCACTCATAGATATGTATTATAGGAACATTTTTCTCAAAAAAATAAATGATGAACTAAAAGTCTAATATTTTTCATTTGTTTAATTGGTTCTCCTTCTCTCATTTTAGGACTTGTCAGTCCAGATGTGGTAACTTCCCACGTTTTTTGTTTTTTCGATAGTCAGACTCAACTATAATCTGAAAATTACAACACCACACTGTTCAAATTCTGTCTGTGATGCCCTGATATCTATAAGCAATAGATCTTTAATTAATGTAAGGTTATTTCTATTTAGTCTGTATATTGAATGACAAAAACGTAATTCAGTACTCCCTGCAGTCTGGTTGGATTATGCCAGTAAGCCTAAATAACAAAAGCAATACCAAATTGTTGTGAATTAGTTTATGGGCAAGCTTTAGTACAGTAGATTACCAGTATCACAGACACACATGGTTCTCCTGTCACTGTCTCTTTGAGAATTTAAGCTTTTAGGTTTAATTACCTCTAAATGGTTCATGAGACATTCATAATGTATTTTTACTCTGTTATATGTTATTGAAAACAATAGCAAAGTAAAATGATTTCATTTAATATTCATTAAAGTATGAGTAAAAAAATACCTATACCGTTTTTTATGCATTACAGTGATTCACGTTACTAAAATGAACGAAAAAGTTTTAAAGGTCGGTAAAAAAAAAAGGTGAGGAAACATAAGATATATTACATATGTAATCCTATACATATCTCTGGGCATTTAAAAGATAACAGGAGACATTTACACTCCAGACTCTAAATGATTGGCTAAAAACATAAATAGAGAGCAACAACTTATTTATGAATAAGTAAACTTACTTAGTTATTTAGATTATGACTTAGATTATATCAAGAAATTGCAATTGCTTAGTTATCTAGATTGATTTAGATAATATCAAGAAATTACAGTTGCTTAGTTATGTAGATTATGACTTAGATTATAAAAAGAAATTGCAGCATTCTGTGCAGCGTTAGTGTCAGCCTTCACTAACATATTGCAGTTTAAGCCTTCTATGCAAGTTAGTTAAGGTGTATATCATATAGAATGTACATTAATCATAGGCTATTTGAAAAAAACAAAACAAAAGAGAAAATCTTACTTTTAAAATGATATGAGAATATGAACAGATAATCCACTTGTTTCCTCTGGGTCAGATTAATATATAGCATGAAGTCAATTTTCACAGCTATGCCGGTGACACGCAGCTTTGTATCTGTAAGATGCATTCTACCAATTTTACCAATTGAGTAAAGTTGTGTAGGAGATGTCTTAGAGTGGGTTACAGTGGTGTGAAAAAGTGTTTGCCCCTTTATGAGTTTGTCACTCTTTAATGTTAAGATCATCAAACAAATTTAAATATTGGTCAAAGAGAACACAATTAAACACTAATGCAGTTTTTAAATGAAGGTTTTATTATTAAGGGAGAAAACAGATCTACATGGCAAAACAGCCCCAGACCGTTACACTACCACCACCATATTTTACTGTAGGTATGATGTTCTTTTTCTGAAATGCGGTTTTACTTTTACGCCAAACGCAATGGGACACACACTTTCCAAAAAGTTCAACTTTTGTCTCGTCAGTCCACAGAAATAAATGATTGAGAAATTTGAGTTGTTTTTTTGCTCAGCAGTGGTTTTCGTCTTGGCACACTGCCATGCAGGCCATTTTTGCCCAGTCTCTTTCTTATGGTGTAGTCATGAATGCTGACCTTAACTGAGGCCTGCAATTCTTTGGATGTTGTTGTTTGTGACCTCTTGGATGTCGCTGCAGTCTTGGGGTAATATTTAAGTGATTTCTTGACTGAGAACAGGTGTGGCAGTAATCAGGCCTGGGTGTGGCTAGAGAAATTGAGTTCAGGTGTGTTAAACCACAGTTAAGTTACGTTTAAACTGAGGGGCACTTTTCACACAAGGCCATGATACATTGTTAACAAGGCTGGTTCACTGACAACCACTTCTGCACCAAGTATACAAAACTCAAGAGTATACTCAGCAGCAGTCCTCTACCCGCGCCTCAAATCACAGATTAGTGAATCCACGTCCCTTTAGTTAGTGTTTTATGTAAATCATGCACTGCACGAGAAAGCTTTTGTTCTGGAGTATCATCAAAGCTCTCAGAAAAAGAAACAACAAGTTGTGATGGACACTGTTCATGACTAGGGCTAGGTTCCTGAGGATCTTGCCCTTCTGTACAAATTCCTCCAGTCATTGTTCTTGGCATGCAATTCAAGTTTCTAAAATGTCTGGATCTGAATGAAAATGTAATCTAATTAAAATCATAATCTATGATGTTTATGGTATAATGTTTGTGTCAGAATGTCAATCAATGTTAAGTTATTTGTGTATTACTTCTACATTACTTCATGGCTTTATGATGTTTGTGGGCCTCAAAGCAAAGAGGTGAAATCATTTCTTCATCAATGTTGTGCAGTGTCAGGATTCAAACATACTAAGTCTGTATAGTGTGGGTGTACAGAACACCTTGATTTTTTATTTCAGATCACATTTAACAGATCTGTGCTTTTACACAAGCAGTGTGAGTGATGTGGCAAAGCATTGTAGAGTAGTAAGGAAGGACAGTATTTAGGGAATAGCCAAGAGGCAGAATTTTCTGATTTCTATGCAATCAATAAAATGTAATGAAATAAAAATGCATAGAAATGACATAGAAATCTAAACAAACTCTTATAATACCACAATAGCACCTAGCACATGTAATTTGTTTTAATTAAGCAATGTTGTTCATTTATATGCTATTTTATAGTCTGTGCTGCACACCGATTTCCTATTTGTTGAGGGTGTATAGATGTAGCCTAATGTGATTTTTAATAAAGTACATTAAATTTTATTGAAGAGAGTAACTGATTTAGCTGTCTAATCATCTGTATAATGAGTGTCTGTACAGCTGTAACTTTAACTTGCTGCTCTGCACCACAATGCAATTGCTCCGTCTATAAAAGGCCAGCAAGTGTTGCTCACACCATGCAGAGCTATCTTGTATGAACATATTGGCCAACAGGAACATGTACTTGGGAGGGACACACTCCCTCATCCAGCTGGCAGGACTCAGAAGTGTGTGCATAGATTATAATCGAATTAAATTTTCGTTTGATCTTTTTGTTAAATCTAATAGTTTGGACCAGTGATTGTTAGCATTTCCACCTCAAGGCCCATCTATTTGTCAATAAAAGTCAAAAAGGCCCACAAGGCAAAAAAAATGATGGGCAATTTTGAACCCAGCAATGTTTGGGTGACTACCCCTGCAATAGGTAACATGTGGCATAAAATATCGCCAAAACAGGATAACACAAGGTTGTTGCAGACCAAATCAGCACTTCATTTCTTGAGGCAGGAGGAAAAAAGTTTTGTTATTCAGCATTCTTATAGAGCTTGTATTAGAAGTGTTTGCTTCTTTTTTTTTATTTTTTACTCAGATAAGAAAAAATGTAAGTACTGTGTTGATAATTGGGTCATGTTGGTGTCTTTGGATTCAACTAATTTTATTTTTAACATAAAGTAATCTTATATTATATATTTTTTATATTTTTTTATTATTATACATTTTTAAAAAGCACTATTTTTTATTGAAGCAACCGACATCATTGTAATTGTAGAAGAATATGTTACATTTCACATTTCACCAGATTGGTGGTATCGTGTGATCCTGGAGAGCTGGCTAGAAGGTGGAACTGACCGTGGCTGAACCTGAAAAAATACCGTAGTATTATTCATTTACTTAACTTTTTGTATAGTCATTGAAATTCACGAGCACAACTGTGATAAAACAGGGATACTTCACTGCTCGTCAAACATCATTAACTAATAAAGAAGCAATTAATTTTTAAAGCTATGTCTGGTTTGACAAACTAGAACTGACATGTGCTGAGCTGAAGGCAAAGAAAGAATTTATTGTTACAACAGAGCAGTGTAGTTGAACAAGAGAATCCAAGCAAACATATCAAAAGGAGAAGCCTTAAAGTTATAAAACCAAATGGACAAGCAACAGTCAAAACCAAGATGAACCATAAGAAGGGCAACCAAAAACAGAAAGGACTAAAGACTACACAAGAAACAAGCAAGGTCAGAATCAGGGATAGCTAGGAAGAACACTCAGTAATGGCACAGTGTGGCAATACTTTGCAATGGGTGCATGTGAGATACAGGTGTGAGTAATCAATACTTTGGTGTGATTGGGGGATGACAGGTATGTGACTATGGCGTCAATGGGTGGGGAGTTCTGGAAGCTAGAGTTCAGGAGATCAAAGGCAGAGGGGAAACCTCTGACAGGTTATATATTCTGTATTAATATAATTATGTTTAATGTCCTTTTACATTATCATACTTAATTAAACAAAATCACTTCTAACCAACAAATTATTTACCTTTTTTGGAATTATTTTAATAAAAGAAAGGCCAAAGTATTTGGATGAAAATAATAATTGATCTATTTAGGATTTATAGGAGAGTTATTAAACAACTGAAACACATAGTATGCATATGCTACACAACAAAGCTATGGTATGTTTTGTTTATAAATGAAAGTGTGCTAGGAGTTGGTTAATAAAGAACAACAATGGATCTGACTGATTTTCTGCATGTTAAAAGGCTTTCTTTTGCACATCCTTTGACAGTTCAACCAGTGTTTGGCCTTAGACAGAGAGCTGGGAACGACGCAACGTGCAACGATCGTGCAACGATGAGAATAAAAAGGCTTTTTATTCATTTTAACAAATGCCTTTAGACTCAGAGTGAGACTTGTCAAGATTTGGCCAGTCAATCTATTCCCCTTCAAACATTAAACTTTCCCCACTAACCCTAAATCAACACATCTGCTACTTTTACGTGGTCAGTTTGAGGTGAAATAGTACAGTGTTCACACCTTTATAAAGCATGAAAAGGGCAGAGGCACCCTGATTGGCAGAAGTGGTGCTGGGCAGGAAAATACATCATAACAAAGATGTAAAAGCTGTAAAGGTGATTTGTCGATATTTAACATTTTGGTTAACTGTAACTTTGCTCAGATATGTGTGCTATAGTTGTTGTTGTTTTTTTTTTTTTTGTTATTTGCACTTGCATAAAATAAAAAAGTCTAAAGCAAATGCAGTGTTTAGACACTTAAACATTCTAAACTTTCTTAAAACATGATGTTAAAAATTACTTGGACTTCTACTTATTCACAGGCTTCTGTCCAGCCACAGGATCAGTTGGTGGATACTATCAGATTTATCTGCCCTACTATGAATGCTGCATCTCCCTCATGCTCCCTCTGATAGGCTACTCTAGTTCTGTGTCACAATTCAACTATACAGTGTACCCTACCTACCTACTTGACCACACTTCAGCATTTTTAAACCCACAGTGACTGTGATTAGTACACTTATGTGTGGTTTGGGACACCCTGCAAATAACATCTCAAGCATTTAGCTTTTATTTTAGTGTTCATTTGTGTGTACTGCAATGTTGTTTATTATGTTTTTTTTCTTGTAAGCATTTGGTTATATGTATGTGCACTGTATGAACTATACTTAAAGAGCTTTTATAATTGGCACGCCTAGAATTTCTCTCAGCCAGTCACATTGCAGGGTCAAAACTAACTGTGGTATAAAATTGATGTTAAATACTGTGCTAAATTTTGTTATTCCTAACTGTTGTGTTCTCTACTTATGTCTTTTAACAGTAAACACCTTGATGATGAGTGTGCTATCAGGTAGGCATATGTATATATATTTTTTGTATTGATTGAGTTCCTATTATTTTCCCAAATTTACCACATTTAACAATTTTATGTATATTGTATGTATATTATTTTAAAGGCTTTGATTCTGTACACTGGTATACTTAATCACTACACTATATGATCAAAAGTATATGGTCACCTGGCCATCACAGCATATGAGCTTGTTTAACATCCTATTCCAAAACTATGTGCATTAATATGGAGTTGCCCCTCTTTTTGGCGATAATCGTAAAGGTTCAAGATTTCAGAGAGAGTTAGGCTGTGTTAGAAATTCGAGTCTTCAAGAAGAATCAGGAGTCAGGAGACTGGAGATGAAGTTCAGCGTTCTGTTGAGTTTATTCACACATACAGAGATGCATGGATACAGCTTGGTCGATCAGCAGTCTTTTTAACGTGCATGAAGAATCATGCATGGGCACCAGGCTTAGGTTATCAGTCTGGTCCAGTCTGGTTCAGTCTCATTCAGTCTGACATGGTTTTTAATAGGTGAGGTTCAGGGAGGAAGAAAAGGAGGGGTAAATGGGGGGAAGATCAAAGTGTAAAGGAGCGGGTTGTTAAGGGTGATTGTATCACCTTAAGGTGGGAGACAATCGGTCATTTCCATATAAACTACATAGCCACTCCATAGATGGGGAGACAATTTACATTTTCTGTAACAAAATAAAACATTGCACTTTCCCACAACAAAAGGCCATTGCTAGAGCTTAGTTGAGACAATATGAAAATAGCATACTGACTATTGACACAAAGTAGAAAGGGTGTATGTATTGTTACACACATTTCCTTTTTTAACTGAGGGAAAAGTACAATAAGATACAATAAATAAAATAAAGAATAAAAATGAGAATAATAAAAAGAGCCAAGAAAAGGGGCTAACAAGATATATCTGTACCATATGTATGTGGATATTCTGTATATAAGTGAGTGTGAGTACACAACTCACTTTGACTATTATGTACAAACTCTAGACAGCTGTGAAAATAAGCATTACAGAGGAGTTGCTGGAATACAGTGAGATTCTGTTAAAACATTACTTTATATTTAAAGTATGAGGTGACCACTGGGGTGTTTTTCTGAAGCTGTTAATGTGTTGTATTGTGCTGGTTTTGATGGTGTTGAGTCTTTTGCCAGCGGAACGTGTCTGAAAGAGATAATGTCCAGGATGAGAATGATCAAATGTAATTTTGCCAGCACATTTCCCAACCCTGCTGTTGTAGATATCCTGAAGTTGTCGGATTGCATCCAATGATTTGCTCTGCTGTCCGGATTACGCACTTGAGTTTGGCTCATTCTTGTGAGGTGGGGGAATACATGGATTTTGGCACTGACAAGTGGTTCAATTTAACATGCAGAAGCTGTGGCACTATGGTGTTAATTGCTGAGCTCATATACACAAACAGAACTCTTGCATAGGTTCCAGGCTCATTGGCCATTTATCTGATCCATTTAACACATCAGTGAACTTTAGATTTAGATTTGTAGATAGCCCTGTTTCTCTACATACTTTATATGTTTTTTTTATCATTTTCCCCTTTTCTTCAATGGTCAGGATCATCACAGCACCACCGCAGGCAGGTATATTTGAGTGGTGGTGTATTAGTGTCCGTTGTGCTGGTATGTGTGGATCAGACACATGAGTTTTTAAACACTATGTCCACTCTTTGTCCACTTGTAAGACACATATACATTGTTGAAGTCAGGGACAATAACTTATCAATTGCATGGTTAGTGTTAGAGCTACAAAGTGCATAAGTGCATTTTTGTATATCTATCTACTTCAGGCTCTGGTAGATGCCATTACATGTGCATTAATTGCATGTAGGCATGCCAAATGCCATAGTTTAAATAAAGTAGCTGAATTTGCTGGTGTATCAAAGCATACAGTCATACAGGTCAGCTAGCAGTGTCTAAAATCCCAGTCTACAAGAATTTCTCATCAGAATTGTGCCAAGAAAGGCATCTACAAAATCTGTTGAAACTGTGCAATTCTTTGCTGCAAGAATGACTGAACGTTGATGTTGCCTACATCCAGTAACATATCCAGTCAATGCAAAATCAAATCACAGCTATTATCACACTATAGGGCAGTCACAGACGACAATTTTTTTGTGCAGTGGGCTATATATATATATATATATATATATATATATATATATATATATATATATATATATATATATATATATATATATATATTTATATATATATATAATTATTATATTATATATAAGCTCACTGGGCAAAAAAATAGTCGTCTGTGACTGCCCGATAGTGTGATAACAGCTGTGATTTGACACTATCGGGCAGTCACAGAGAGAGAGAGAAAGAGAGAGAGCTAGAGAGAGAGGTACATATATTTTTTATGTACCGCTATATTTAAAAAAAATAGTTTTTACTTTACCCATTTATTCTTCTGTTGTCACTCTATTTTTTCCACAGCAACAGAAGATATTAAGATGACATTCACGCACAAATCACAGGTTCTGGAATGCAATATGACAGTACTTCAGCTGGAGATGGAAAAGTGTGGTGAACGTTTTAAGAATGATATGGAGGAGGTGGACTCTCAGAACTGGTGCAACTTAACACATTTTATTGGGTAACAATTCTTCAATTTTTACAGTATGCTTGAAATTTATGAAAATAAAGTGAAATTACAATGGCAATAAAGTACAAAAATTATGTCAAAACAATTACTTATGGAGAATGTATACATGCAAGATTAGATTAGATTATTGTCCTTTACTGAATCAGTATATGTTGCTTTTGAACAATCACCCAACCACATGTTATTTGCTGAGAGTCATTTATATTATTTATCAATTATTTATTTATCAATGCCACAGTGACTTTATGTATAGCTGTTACTATTATAAAAAAACCTCTCTGTGATTTCTATATTCTATGAATCTGGCTCATTATCCCATCTTTTTATAAGTACAATGTATTCTATGCCAAGGGTGCCCAATTCTGTTCAAGCAGATCTTACACCCTACTGGGTTTAATTCAGATCATAATTTAACACAACAGATCCTAAAAAAATTAAGGTTCTTCCAACTTCACCCCTACCACAAAACCTGCAGGAACTGCATGAGAATATTCAAGCTGCATGGGATGGAACCTCTATAACTCCATGCCGAGATGTCTAGCATGTTGCTTTAGCAAACATGGCGGTCCGACGGCATACTGAGAGACACTACTTCTGTATGCATAGCTCAATAAATATTGCCCATATCAGTCTAAATGTTTAATCAATTTTTGTTTCTGGTAACCTTGATCTTATTTTGAATAGCATTGCAATCCAACACTTCCTTGGATTGGCTGCAACAATTTTTTGAATGATTAGTTAAATAACAAAAAATAGCTATTGTAATAATCTCTTGCTAGATATGTACCTATATTTTGACTAAAGGTGTAACACATGCAGTTTCTTATCAATAATCTGATTGACTTTAATAATCTAAAATCTGTCCTTCAAGAGATATTAGAGACAGCGATTGCTGTGCCAGTCATACAAATTTAAACCTATCAGCCAGATTAGTAGGGACACATCCTTGTATCTACCCTTATTGTCCATTTAATCAGCTCAGCTTTCTATATAGGTGCACTTTGTAGTCCTACAGTTACTGGCTGTTGGCTGGATAGTTTTAATTGGTGGACCAAGCCTGAACTAATAAATTGCACTGTATCATTCTTTCTGAGTAACAGTGAAGGGATAATAATAAAACATGGTAGTGTTGCACGGTTCACAAACACTGAAGTCTTTAACCAAGAGTGACCCTGTCATATCTGATATAAATGTATTCCAATGAAAAATGAAACAGACATATGAAATAGACTTATGACCTTTTTTTGCAATAGCTTTATAACTAGTCCATTATTTGGTGTGTTCACAGCTAGCTCAAACATAGTTCACATAATCATGAGGTTGACATTCTTTTGGAAAATATACAATTGGTTTCTTGGATCTTTGTCTAAAAATGTAAGCTGTTTTATCACTAGCTTTTTAATGCATAGTTCTCATTAAAAGAGTTCAAATAATGAATGTCTGTCAAAAGCATCAATGGAGAAAGGTTACCATATGGTTTAGTAAACCACTATATAGCTTACAGTTTACACAAATCAGTTTGCACTGAACACATAATCCATGTCAGTTAAAATAACAAAGATGGCTGTTGAATTCTTGTTGAATTTAAAAGTAACTTACTGTGTAACATATTGTAGATTAGTTGAAGACTTAGATTTAGATGCCTATTGAAAACCTGCATATGTGTTAACAAATTAAAGGTAAAAACTTGCACTTTCAGCTACTTTCACAATATTGCCTTTGGCACGCCCAAATGCATTCACTACTTTTTGCCAATCATTACTATCTGCTTTAGGGCCCATTTTCCACACATCAAGCGAGACATTTTCTGCAGCACCAACACACAAGGCGAATTTTTTGTTCACTGAGCTAATTTGACTTTTATTCCAAAATGCAACTCATTATACAAAACTGTAAGTGATCATTCATCAGCAATTGAAGCAACACTTATCATCAGAAAGTTGTGCTGTCCATCCATACTGTATAAAACGCAAAATCTCTATTCCAAATTTTAGCATTAATAGCTGTTTTATGTACCTGTCTAGAGGAAACATTGCATATTCATCATTAGACTTAATTCCTTTACTCAACAAGAGCTGTTTCCAGCAGTAAAAACCAAAGGCAACATTATATTTTGTTTTATGTCTAATTATTTAACTCTTGTTGTTCATTGCGGAATATGTTCACTCTTCCTTTCATTGGCTAAATGTTCTTAAATGGTCAAAATAAAAAAAGAACTTTTTCAAGCGTTTATCCCAATCTCAATCCATTGAGAACATTTTTGTCAAGTTACCAATCAAACAGAACTTGAAAAGAACTCATGGCACCATAACTGCTCCAGCTATAGTCCAGCTGATTTCACTGGTGTGAGAAAACCATTTAGCAGAGGATAAATGTAAAAAATTTAAACAGGTATTCTGATATGACTGTATTTGTTCCTTGGTAAAATAAAACCAAACTGTACAACTGTGATGGAAGGGGTAGATTTGTTTAAATGTTTATGTGTTCATAATAAACATAACTGTGGATTGGTCAAACTGAGTAACAGCATGAGAAATAAAGATGAAAAATGGTGGTGTTGCACGGTTATATTGTGGTGTCAGGCTGAGTAGATAGAGGAGAGCTTAGCTGCACTGAATAGAAGAACATTGCTATTACAATTGGTCAGAACAAACTTTACTATTGCGTATTATTTGAACCAAATAAACAGTAGACAACTTCAATGTCAATTTCCCACACTGTTAAATTTCTAAAATAGATTTCAACACATTTTCATAACATTTTAAACTTTTATAGGTACAGTTGTGGATCTGCATCCTCGGCTGTAGTGAATGCTGGGTATTTCTGCTCATTAGTCATCAGTCGAAGCATCCTTTGTTTTTGTGAAAGCAAGTACAACAACTTGACTAGTCCTTCAAGAACATCACAACAGGCACTGAACAGTAGCTGTGGATGACTGCAGGGATGTGTGCACTCCTGAAAACCAGCAAGAGCCAACTTGTCCACAACCATCCACAGAGACTCTAAGGAAGCCCCTCTACCTGACGAAAATAATCTTCTCTAGTAGAGCTAGTTCTTATTTTATCCATAACATACCTCAGGATTACCCATTCCAGAGCTAACTCTCAGAAGGCTACTACCTCTGTCAGCTTACTTGGCTGCACGCTTAGGGATGTGCTGACCATCTTGCAGATGTCCTAACATCTTTAACATCTCTCTGAGCCAGGCAGTTTTTATTAATTGCGCCAACAACTATCATTCCTGTGCTGAGAACATACAGAGAACATACTCTCTCTCCAGTCATCATGAAGTGCTTTTGAGTAAATCACATAAACAGCACTTTTCCTACCACACTGGATCCATTTCAGTTTGCATACTGGGTAACACCTTTCAATACTGTTTAGTATTCTGTTTATAGGTAGTCTCAGATAATTATTTAATAGCTATGGTTTCTTAAAACAAGTATTCATAAAATACCAATCTATTCAACATAACACAATCATACCACAGCAACTCATTGGAAAGCTGGGCTGAATACCTCCCTATGCAACCGGATCCTGGACTTCCTGACTGGCACCACCTCAATAAATAGTGAACAGTCATTAATGCCTCCATTTTTGGATGCTAAAGTACCAAATTAAACACAGATATTCACATGTTCTTCATACATATTTACAGAGTTTGGGCACCCTGGTCAAAATGTGTTACTGTGAGTATAAGATAAACGGTTCTCCAAAAACTACAAATTTAAAGATTAAACATTATTTAAATATTTTAAGGAATGATTTGTGTATTTGTGAAAAAATAGAAAGGAGCACCAGGCAAAAGTGGTATTGCTCATGTTTGTAAAGGCCCCTCCCAATAACTTCCACCTCCAGTCAAATAACATGTTTAGCTTATTGGAAAAAAAAATAAAATGTAAAATGTGCACAAACCAGATTGGATCTGTTTTTAAGCCTTTCCTTAAATTGTATGAACTGTCACATACACCAATGTGATCAGTTCAACAAGACTGTAAAGCAAATGGTGTTCTGTTCAGAGTTGAGTAATAATACACATAATTCTATTTAGTTTTATATATTATCAAAAACATCACCTATATTTTTGCTCTGATTTCACAATATATTGAAAAACCCATTTTTGACATTCTGTTTATTAATTTTAAATATTATGCATATAAAAGTCTAGGCAAAAAAAACATTATTAAATGTAATTCAGCTGGTGTTTAAATGCATTTACACAATTAAGTGGCTTGACAATTACAGATGTTGTTGAGCAACATCTGATGAAATAAAAACTGATTAAGTATTTACAAATATTTTACCAGCAACTGACTGAGGTTAGACAAGCTTTGTCATGAAACCCCATAGGGGATTATTTAGGATTCAAAAAAATCTGACAGATCTAATAAAAAATGAGGACATAACTTTAATAGGCAGTTTTTTTTCATGGAACATATAATTTCTAGTTTACTTTCCATATAATGTAATTTGTAGTGTTTTTAAACCAAAAACAAATGTTTCAAATGTACTTTTCAAGAGTTTTAAATAATAACATCAAATAAATTCACTTACTTGTCATTTACAGTACTTTTACTGAGAAAAAGAAGTCAACATTTTAATCCTTATCTCAAGATTCAGTCACTTATTATTTAATTTTTAAAAAGTACCAAATGCAAATATATATGTATTAAATATTGTTTTTATTTTGCTTGGTTTATGACATTTTCAGTAATCCTCTTAATAAATATCATTCTGAATATTATGTCTTTCTCCCAATATTTTTTACTCTCCTACAGTGAGTACCACTTCTTCTCAGCCTGCACAGAGGACAATGCAGAGAGGATTGGCTGCTTTTGGCCCAACCCAGTGGTAGAGCACTATATTGTTCACATCCACAAGCATTATTTTTCGAATTGCACCTTGACAAGTGTGGTTTTGGGAGATCCATCAGAAGATACTCTTACTGTCCTGATCCTTGTTCCAGTTTTTCTCACACTCGCCATGATCGCATTGGTAGTATGGTGCAGTAAGCGAAGTGATATACTAGCTTAGCAATGAAGATTCAAGGTCTCAAAGGAAAGACTATGAGCTAAATGACACTTGGACATATTCATGCAGAAAAGTTTTCATTCCAACTGTGCAAGACATTAATAAATGCAATGGAGAACTTTTGGTTTTTGGTTTTTCAACCTGAAGAAGGGAAAAGATACAAACATAAGCAGAAATGTGTTTTTTGTGACATTTCCAATGAGGACACCTTGCGAGTCACTGTTTGAGCCCTCATCTTAGCTCTTTACGAAACTTTTTGAAACTCTTTGCGGGCTATGTTCAAAAGTCAGGGATACTGTTACCAAGGATATTGACCAGGCATGTACATTTCAATCTGTACGTAAGACATTTTCACCCTTTCCATAATTACAGCATTTTAAAAGATTTCTACATTAAGCTTAGCTTCATGAGTTCCAGGTTGATATCTTGTAGATGCTGTCAAATATTGTACCACTGCAGAAGCCTTTCTAAGGGACTCCAGCATTCTTCCCTGTGGTTTGAGTTATAAATTTAGATCGTTCTTAAGTTTTCAACACTAAGGTATAGATGAAATGATTTTTGTAGGAGGTTATTTTGATCTCAATAATTATTAAATAAACAGATTGTTTAAATTAATGATCCTAAAATTATAACATTTGGCAAATGAAAACTTTCCAATAAAGAACAGAGGCATAAACCTATAGATTTATTTTATGCCAGGTGGACTGTCATGTATATAATGTATTATATTGTTGGTACCATATTTAGAACCGGGTACCAGAGGAAGGAATGTTCGATTAAATGTGAGAAAACTGACAATAAACTTGATGTCAGAAGGTAAGAATAAGGCCAAGAATAAGTAAAAGCAATAACACAAAATTATCAAAGATTGCATGATGAAAAGAATATTTAAAACAGCAAAACTAAATTACAGGCCACCAAACCAATTGAACACTGATTTAAATGTCCTAGATTTAAATGCTACAAATTTAGTTTGTGATCACAGTGATAATCTTTGGACAAACAAATAAAATATGACAGAAGACATTATTTATATGATGAGTAATGGCTTTGCATTGTGACTGGCTTAAAGACACAAACTGAAGACAATGACACGTCTCATACCCTCAAGAATTGCTTTATGAGGCAGTGGTTCTTTAAACTGGACTACAGGAAGGATATAAAACTCTTTCCCAGAGTAGGCAAAGAATTAGAGGAAATGGGCTGGCTATGATTTTTACCAAAGGAGGCACAGGAACTGTAGAGAGTGCTTTTTTTCCTCTCAAATGTGCATTGTTGTGGCTGGTGCTGCAGTGCCACTATTATGAAAATTACGAAGTAGCCTTTCCTCTTATTAATGTGAACTAATACAATACAATCTGAATATTCCATAAGTTTTCACTGGGTCTTTTACTGGTGACTGGTTCGCCTTCTTTTTCTCTCACTAAAATACAGGCAAACCATGAACCCCACCCCCAACACCCAGACCCTTTCTCTCCTCTCCTTTTTATTTTGATACTAATATATGGCACATACACATACTCACTCAGACAAGCCATTCCCTTAGGCCTTACAAGACCTATAATCAAATTCATGAGGACTTTTTATAGCCACCAAACAGAAGGACTTCTGCACTCATTCTGAGAAGATTAGAAATAAATCCTTAAATACTTAATTATGAACAATTTTGTATAGTAAAAATAACACTTTCATTTAGGGTCTGGTTTCCCAAAACACAATATTTGCTAAGGTCAGTTTAACAGTTTTTCACAGAGTATTTAGTTTTATACGACCATCTTTAATCTTTGTCTAAAAATGTCTGGCTTTGGGAAAGGCTATAGGACAGAGACTACAGGCTAGAGAGCATTGTTTTGAAACACAAGAATCTGCAGTTGTGACAGGGCATGAGAAACACAGCAAAGAGATACGAAGGAAGTCTAGAGAGCCTTAAGCATTAACTTCCTGTTTATTTAGTGAATCCCACACTGTTCCTTAAACAGAAGCACAGCTTGAACAGTCTCATGCCTGAATATATTACCTAGTTACCATGCTAAATTACTGAGTAAATGCTCCATATAACAATGTACTCATCTTAGCTCATATTATCTTAACTAATTTTAGATGGAAAGTACTAAATTTATAGCAAGGTAAAGATTTACTTTTTCTTTACTAAGTTTAATTTTTTGAGTAATTGGTAAATGCAAAAAAGCAAATTCCTACAAATTATATATATATATATATATATATATATATATATATATATATATATATATATATATATATATATATATATAATTTGTAGGAATTATATATATATATAATTATATATATATATATATAATTAATATAAATATATATATATATATATATATATATATAATTTATATATATATATAATATAATTTATAATATATATAATTTGCCAAAACAAAACTTGAGAAAGCGATAGTATTTAGATAGTGTTTTTTGACATAATTTAAAAAAATGCCTGTTGTCTTTTACACGTGTTTAAATTTCATGACCCTTGACCCATAAATACTTGAAAATTACTTGGATCTACAATTACTGGAATTTGAATTACGATTATATAGATCTGATTACACTAATTTGCAAAACAGTAATGTACAGTATGTTAAAGCCTTCTACATCTAATAAAGCTGTAGCCTCCACACCACCCCCTTCAGATGCACACTCTGGGTGAGAAATGTATTTGTTGGCTGAGAATTTTCTCAATATAGTGCTGAATGTTAGATCAGAAGACCTGTATATTAATTCAATCGCACATCATGCCCATCACATCATCTGGTTTGGCTACCATCACCAGGTGGACCTGTTTTGTTGGCTGATTCTATATAGTCTATAAAGAGTCCAAAACACTCTGTGTAATTTTAAACTAAATGAGTCATGTCTTAGACTGTCTTGGTATTTTTTGACAGTCCCCTGAATCTTATCCCACTCTGTTTAAGTAAGAGTCACTGAGATCTGATTTCCAAGTCTTAAGAGGGGAGTATTTACTATTAGGAAATGAGTTTACTGTTAATTTTATGATTGTGTAATAAATAACTGCCTCATGGCCTTTATCAAAATGTTTTAGAATTTCTTCAGAATTAATTGTTTTGGTAAGACAAACTGCTGAGGAGTCAAATTTCTGCTTAAATAAATGTCTCCATCTATTTAGAGGTTATTGTTTTATATACCATTTAATAATGATATTGTTTTGAGGTTATTTGTCTCTTTGAATTTATTCTTTGCAAATTAATTGTAGCATGGGTTATACCATATCGCAGCAAACGAGGTTAGATTGGAATTATCCTCCATATCCATTCTACTGTAGATATATATAAAATATTATGTTTTTTTAGCTCAGGTCCATGCATGGCTGTAGTGTAATATAAAGGGGAAGTGGGGTGCATAGGAATTTTAAAGGGGTTGGGGGGCTTTCTGGTGGAAGAGCTCAAGCTCAGTTTAGACTTAAGAATGCACTTTACATTTTTTTGTATTATTTCCCTCCAGGACTTTCTTCTGTCACGCTTCTGGGCTCTTCCCCAGTGTCTATCGCTTCCCCGAACTACTTTCACTTGCGGTTAATCAGCTTTGTTTGTATTTTTATGGGTTCTTCTGCTATTTCACTTTGCAAGGTATTGCCAACTCTTTGGATTACCGAGCGTTCTCTAGTTTCCATCTGTTTTATCTCATATTTTGACTCTTTTGCTTACCCTATTGAGTTTGTTTGCCTGGTTGGACTGTGTTTTTCGACTTCTCACCTGGACGGTCTCTCTACTCTGATCTCATCTTCCCCTCTGGTTTGTTTGCCCTATTTTTGCTTATTCTGTGGTGTCTGTTTAGCCTGCTCTATACTACAGTCATGGTTAATAAAATGATTCGTATTTTAACTCTGCAAGTGTCTGGTCAGTCCTCCAGGTGTGACATCTTCATCATTCAAAACAATACGAAAAGGGCCATTTATGCAGTAAACCAGAGATTTATATATATATAGCGATTCCAATTTTCTGTAATAATTAAACTGTCATTCATTTTAATTTGGTTCATTTGGTGTGCTTATCTTAAATTGGATGTCATGTGGAAAAGTTCTGCAGAAAATGTACACTAGTTTTGCCCTAATCTCATGTGTCCAGAGTGAGTCCTGTGGAGGTGCTGCCTTGCCTAATCAGTTTATTGGCATACTTAGAATCTCCTGTAGAGCCTTTTGCTGACAATATCCTTTTTGTAGTATCTAGGTATATATAGGTGAGAGAAAGCCATGATGATGACATGCAACTTGCTCTCCTGAACTGCAGCAAGAAAGTCATACTAAGCATGGATAAAAATGTCAATTCTGAGTTATCTTAAATTTTTTTCTGTGGCTACATTATTGAGTAAAAACAAAAAAAAAGACTACTGTTAAAGATGCCCATCCCAGGAGATGCAGTAGTACGTCTATTGTGATACATCTAAATTTGTGACAATAAAAAGTGATTATTAAAACGAAACCATAGGGTTCTGCCTCTACAGGAATTGTCGGTCAGTAGATTTTGTTCCAAAGCAGTTCTTAAGCAGATCACCGAATCACAAGCAGGTAAGTTTTCACATACAAATACATTATTGTAAAGTTTTTTATGGGGTGCATAGGCCAAAAAGATGTGAATTGATTAGCTACAGTGCCACCCTAAGGCAGAACAGTGCTGCATCTGTCACTGGTTAAGAATTCCAAAGGCATAAGCTTGCTGACTTTTTAAATTGCAACTATTTGCCACATAAGCTCATAGTTTTTCTCTACCGTATTTTATAAGCATATACCGTAATTATAAGCATTGCTCCTTACTTGACAGAACACTTTAATAGAATAATACTTTTTCCAAATAAGTTCAAAGAAATATCAGCAATATTTGTAATATTGTTAAAAGACATTTTGGAAATAGTGGAATGATTTTGACATTGTTGCTTTTGGGTGGCATAAGTACACCCACCAGCCAATATATTTAATTTTATCATTGACCATTTTATTAGCATCGTTCCATACAAACAGAGTTGTAGAGTTACAGTTGCAGACTCTTGTCTGTCTGATCCTCTGCATAATTTGTTAACCCCTTACACCATGTTTTTCAGTATCCACACAGGACCACCAAGGAGCAGTTATCATTTGGTGTGCAGTGACACTGACATGGTGGTCATGTGTTGTGTTGCACTGGTACTAGCACACAGTAGCTATGGCAAGTTCTACAAACAATGTAATGCTACAACATGCAGTGTGTATCCCAAATTACAATGCTGTGCAATTCTGTGTCTGTGCAATAGCAGCTAATAGAGACTTTAAAGAATATATATATATATATAGGACATAATTAGCATGGCATTACATTACTGATCACATGTATACGTCAAGGGAACATGAGGTGACATGTTAGTTGGAGGCACAGTCATTAGGTACAAGGTGTTTAGAGCCCTAATGCTCTGGGAGTAGAAACATTCTAAAATCTGGTCGTCATTTGAAGAATAATTTCCAAAACTGTGAAAATAAATTTAATGATGCACCTATAGAACTTTCTTAAAAACTTCTATTTCTAGAGGACACAGGTTCTGGTCTGTGCAGTAGACATTAAGAGTGTTTAATCTGCCTCCATAGACCTCTGGGGAGGTAAGTTGGAAGGGATGCAGTTCTAAAAGCTATATGAACCTCTTGACTAATTTCCCCTTCTCCCTTTATTTTGGGGTGCTGTTTAACCAACTATGGAAAGCCTAAAATAACTGCATTCTTAGGGAAATGCATTACTTAAAAGGATTTGATTAAGCATTCTCACTTGCAAGTCATTGTATGTGTTCAGCTGTACATGTTCAGCAGGGTTTAAACTTGCACTGGAATTTTGTGGAGCTCCATCACAAGACAACGGTACATCATATTATTATCTCTAATGTTAGATTGGTTAATGAAACACCTCCTAGGATATTCAGGTCATTTAGCCAACATGGCCATAGGCACATATGTGCTGTTTAATGCTCATAATTATTAATTTTAATTAACATTATGATACTTTTAATTACGATAAATAAAAAATATACTGCAAGTTTTTTAAACTCATAACATCATGGCAAAATTACTAGTAGTTTTAGTTTTCTCAACAACTGTAATAATGTTTTGTTTAGCCAACTTACACTTGCTTGTTCAACCAGCATTGAGTACATTGTTCATGTTTTTAAGAACTTCATGTGAAAAAAAAAAATAATAATAATATATATATATATATATATATATATATATATATATATATATATATATATATATATATATATATATATATATTTTTTTTTTCATAATTAAAATTAAAAAGCATTAAACAACATGCTTATGTTTAGAAATGCAAGAAATATAGGTCTGAAAATTACTCTCTCAACGCCATGATCACTGTCACTCACTGTAAGGTTTGTTATTAAGATAATGTACACATTGTGTGCTTTTGGGTCCAAGCGCCTTCACCACATTCTGAATGGCTTTAAAAGTGCACAGACTCTCTTTGGGTTTTAGATGGGTTTCCCGATTTGTAAGTGTAATGTCGCTGAATAATGCTGTCCTTTATTAAGGCTGTGTCACGCAACCGGGTCACCCCGTTCGCTCCGCACTTTAGAACTCCATCTCCCAGAGGACTACATTCGATGACGTCACATCCATGTGTTCCGGTGCGGAGACACTTACTTGTTCTCGGTCACCTGAGTTTTAAACGCAGCTGTAATTAATCAGTGTCAGTATTCATGTTTCCATGTGCTCACTGTGAAGCTTTGCCAAATGGTGTTTGCAATTATCAGCGGTTCCTATGGTTGTTGTTTTTCTGGTATTGACTACTGTTTTTGCCTACCCCTTACCTGACTCTGTCTATATCTCTCTATTCCGACCCTTGCTTCCCATTTACTCTCTCTCGCGCCTAGTCCTTCTAACTTGTTCGCCTCCGCTGACTGCTTTCCTGGTTCTGACTTCCTGTTCTGTAGTCACCTTTGACTCATCCCTATATGTGTAGTTGTGTATTGCTGCTTGGTTGGGTTGCTTTTTTGTATAATAAAACCTATTTGACTTTTAACTCTACATTTATTGCTCCAGAGTCTTTTGATCTGACACGCTGCCTATCATGTAACCTTTGGTGTTTGTTCACTCAAGTAAGGATATTTTTATAATACTTTTTTTATATCTGGAGTTAAGGGATAAGATACTGAACTAAAGAAGTCTTTATCTGTAATAGTTTGTGTTCTAACTGAAGCAGATACAGTGATGAGCCCCTTATTTTGGGGTAAACATTATATGTTATTAATATCGTGTTTGAATTTTGAATTTATCCTGAATTAATAGAGCAAAGTTATGTGAGTACAGTGGTGTCATTGTGAATCAACCAGTTAGTTAAACTTACTAACTCGCTGAACTCTCTAATCATTCTGAAAATAATTATTTACAAATAGAGTTTATTATATAGCTTAGTGGGGATGCACAATCATGCATTTATTCATATTACAGAACAAAATGACATTGCAAAGTCAGCTTTTTCCTCAATACTATACAGCCCTAACCAACACTAATGGCTGTCAATGGATAGAAATCATTCTCAGTATCACGTACCATCACTTCTGCCCAGCTGGTTTTGGTAAGGTCATATAACCTGTAATGTTCTGTGAACCAGGAGGACAGACTATAACACTTATTATTGGTTTAATTATCCTAAAATTTGGTTGTCCTTTGCTGTTTCCAGCAGAAACTATCATGCTCTTAACATATTGGGTACCATACTTTGGAAAGAGAGACAATATCAAGGTGAGACTTTATACAGCATGTTTTGTATTGATTTTAAGGAAGCTGTCCTAAAAAGTGCTTATTTGTGATAAAGAGATTTGCTGAGGAGCCTTCTTTACTGTAAAACAAATACATCCGTTAGTGGATGGTGTGCATTTCAAAAGTTTCATATTATTAACCTTTGAATTAGAGGCAGAGCTCCTAGTTAATATATGTTGAGACAAGTTAGATTTTGTATCTCTTACTTACATGGCTAAAAATGAAGCCTCTAGGGTTCCATCCGGTGTGTAATGTAGTATCTATGACACTATTGTCTTTTTTGTACTTATTTAACCATGACAGGATGTGGGCCATTGGTCAAGCATAACAATTTTATCTCATTGTATACACAATAGATCTCTACTGGCCAACAGCAAAAACACATCATTCCCTGCATACAGTTACAGCAGAGGGAACATTGAGTCAAAATATGCAACATGTTGAGAATGAAAGTAGGCAAAAATCTTTAGATTAATTGGTCTTGGAGCATGAAACAGATCTGAAGTGTTATTTTTAGAAATGTGTGTAATGTAGAAATGATTTAATCCAGTATTTACCATAAAATGCTGGGCAGAGAGGCCCTAGGCAAGATAATACTTTAGCGACCCTGCTCTTAGTGACCCTGGCCAATTAAAGTGCAATAAAGCAAAAATGTTTTGTTAGTGTACAAGCAGTTGACACACATCTCCTGTTAAGCATTAATCTAATCTATAAAGTATTTTTCACAACAATATGCAAACTTGGCACAACATAGGGTGTGTGAGTTTTCATAGTGTAGGTAGTGTGTTAAATCATCCCATAATCCATGAGTTTTAACAAGCTACACCATAGAAGCAAACCCAACAGAGCAAGTGCTGAGTTAATGCAAAATGTTGCAGAGAAATGAAATCATGTAACATGGCTAAATAATTAGTGTACATGCATCATATACAGCTCTCTTGTAGTTTCTCATTCAAGTTCCTGATCTGTCATAACAGGATTTTCACACCTCAAATTAATAAATATTTTATGATTCAATTAATAACATTTTTAGGATGTGTGTTACTAACTAACCAATAAACAGAGCACAGCATCATACAGAGCAATGATGTGAAGGCTGATGAAACAAGACCAATGTATTACCTATATTGCCTATACCTGGTGCCAGCACCAGTTAAATGCATAATGTGCACTGGAATTCTGGGAGAGGTATGCTAAAACTGGAACACACCAATTTTGCTATTAACTTGCCACACAGATCTAAGAAAAAATCTTGCTAATTTGCTTATATCAAGTAAAATGCTTTGGAATAATATGGAATAATGGAATAAGAAATGAGGATCACAGTCTCTCTTAGCACACATTTTTGACAAATATCAGTGTGCTTCCCATTGGATTTTTTAAAGATGGGATTAGGAGTATGGGTTTCAACCCTCATGTTTGTGTGTGGCTAGATTCCGGTGTCCAGCTTCACCCAGCTTTTCTGTTCTTCTCATGGCTCAACATAAGAGGCAAAGATTTATTTATTTCATATTGAATTAATTAATTAATCTAGGTTACTCACTGACATACCAGTGTATAATTATGTACACATCCTAATTGTTTTCCAGGACCCATAACAATATGGCAACTATGAAATGTTAGTATCAACCATTTAAAATTAATTAATTTTAGTTTTAATAATTTTGGTGTTCACGATAAATGAAAATAGCCGTACATCTAAGGACACAAAATAATCTAATTAACATATTTGTTTTATTTCAATAGCACTTTCTCATTCCTAAGTTTGCTTTGAAAAGATATCAACACACAACAGGGCAACCATTTAGTAACAACGAAACTCAATAACATAAAACCTCAAGCTTTTTCATACAATACTAACTGCCTGCCACAATCATGGAATTAGCTGATAATTAATTGCTATGTGGCCTATCCCAGATAACAATTTATCAATTCAAATATACATGCATGTAAACAGAGTGCTTAATTTAGCCGAGTAACTGATTTAGCTTTCAGCATTCCACTGTAAGTTACTTAGTAATATTGTGACAGTAAACATTTTTACTATTACAGATGGCGCAAAACAATCTTTTTTTGATGCCAATACTGAAAACCTAAATATTGGTTACATACACATATTTTTTGTTTTTATTAAAACTACAAGTTATACACTTATATACTTTTAAAAGTATATAGGTATATAACTATATAAGTTTTTTACTGAGCTACAAACAATCTGTGCAGTGTTGAGTCGGTGCCAACTTTATAAACTACACTGCACATTTTAAAAGCATACAATTTCTCATTCAAGTGACTGACCTATTAGTGCTCTCGCATTCTGCCGTGGGAAAGTTCAAGGAACTGGCCAGTGTTCCCACAAATATCCCTCCACTGAGAATCAAGTCTCTGATGCTTCTTTAAGGGACATGGGCCTGCACGTCCCTTTTCACTTATCTCCCTGCACGATGAGAGACATGTCCAGAGTAATGAAGCAAAGTGTTTATTTGGCAGGGGCTTGTGTGTGGTCTACAGTAAGCAGCAACATATCATTTCTGACACAAGAACAATTATGACTGTGTGTGTTTGGCAGTTTGAAACATCATGCTTTTGAAATGCAACTTCTCAAAATGATTTGTAGAGTATTTGTAGTAAGTGCTTTGTTTCCACTAGTCAAAATGACAGTTTGTCAGAGTTTCCTGTTGTTATATATATATATATATATATATATATATATATATATATATATATATATATATATATATATATATATTATAAATGTATCATTAAAATTCACATCTCACAAAAGTTAGTATACCCCTTATGGCAAATAACTGAGAATCTGAAAAAAATAATTGTTGCCCTGACCAAGACCATATAGATGGTTTAACAGGACAGGTTCCACTCAGAACAGGCCTTGCCATAGTCGACCAAAGAAGTTAAGTGAATGTGCTCAGCATCATATCCAGAGGTAGTCTTTTGAAAATAGATGTAAGAGTGCTGCCAGCATTGCTGCAGAGGTTAAATGGGAGGGGGTCAGCCTGCCAATGCTCGTCTGCATGGCTGTCGTCCCAGAAGGAAGCCTCTTCCTAAAATGATGTACAAGAAAGCCTGCAAGCAGTTTGCTGAAGGTAGCACTCCATGCCCAAGAGAGTTAAGGCAGTTCTGGAAAATAATGGTGGCCACACAAAATATTGACCCTTTGGGTACAATTTGGTCATTTTCATTTAGAGTTGTAATCACTTTTGTTGTCAGCAGTTTAGACATTAATGTCTGTGTGTTGTGTTATTTTGAGGGCACAGCACATTTAAACTGTTATACAAGCTGTATACTGACTCAGTCATATCTTCAGTGTTGTCCCATTAAAAGAAATAATAAAATATTAACAAAAATATGCTTTAACTCCATGTTTTTTTTTCCTTTACATAAACTGCTTTTCTTAAAGTCTTAAAGCTTTAAGACAGCATACTGTAAAAGCCTATTCCCCATAACTATGTAAAATGTAATGTATTCACATTTTGACAGAGTCTTTATTTATGGGCCTGGTGTCAAAGGAATAGTGTGCTTTTTATGCAACAGAAACTTGACTGGAAGAGCTAGTATTTGCACACACATGCACACACAAAAAACAAGCATATAAATCTCTCACACTGTTTTTTTCTTGCATGTAATCATATTCTAAATTTCCCTTTGTGGTAATAAGTCAGTCCTGTCCTCCCCCACTTTAATTTTCTGAACACTGAGAACAACTGAAATGCTTAGGCTGTAAAACTGTGTCTTCCTGCACCCCTAATTACATGGTGCAGTGCAATAAAGAAGACAGACACATTGTTTATGAGAAAGAAAGAAAATACTTTGTTATTAAATAGGCCTGCATGATATATCATCTTAGTATTATAGTGATATATATCTTAGTATCGCTTTAGTCAACTGTTTAGTCTTACATTGTAAATTACTCAATGCAGAATTTAACTGGCAACCAGTGTAAGACAGATAAGACTGGGTTGATAATCCTAGATATGGTCAAATGCTTTAGTTCATCCATGCGTGAACTAGTTTTTTTGCATCCTGTCTGATGCTATTGAGAGGTTATAAAAGTAAAGGTAAACAGTTTGTTTCTAGCTGCTTTAGGAACTTCGGTTTTGTCCAAATTGAGCAGGAGAAAGTTATTTGAAATCCAATGTCTTTTACACTGTTATATACAGTGAAATTTATCAGCTGGTTTGACCAATATATACAACAGTAAATCATTAGTATTGCAGTGGAAATTTATGACATGTTTACTAATAACTGTACGGAGTGGTAAGCAAAAATTATGCAAATTATATAGGTCATAAGACAGAGCCTTTTGGAACACCATACTTTGCTTTTGTATGAATAGATAATTCTGCATTCACAATTACAAACTGATAGCGATCACTGGCGTACAGTCTGAATCAAGGAAGAGCTATACCTGTAACTACTAAAAGGTTTTGTAGCTGGAATGACAGGGTGGTCTGTTGGGACAATTCTTACACTAAGATCTAGAAGAAGTACAAAATACATTTTTCTGTGGTCAAAGATAATAAAAGATTATTTATAGTTTTGACTTATGCTGTTTCTGTACTTTGAGATCTATTATGATGCCTATGAGGATTTTTTTTCTAAATTTGATTCTTATGCAGGAATGTGTGTTGTGTTTTTTTTTTTTTCAGATATAATATATGATGTAATGTTGATTGTGCAATCATTAAAGCACACAAAAGTTAACTTCTTCACAGTCAGCAAAATGTTTCTGTTTAACCCTAAATTGTGCTAGAAAATAACTGCACCATTAAGGTGAAACAGGAAAATTAAACAAAAAAGCTGCTTTGCTGACGTCAATTAACAATTCAAACTAAAAGCTGTTGAATTGGAAGCCAGGTTCAACAATGTGAAAAGTGAAAAGTAAACCTTTTTAAAGAAACCTGGCACCATCTAGTGGACTAAAAAAACAATTGATCTTGTTATTCTATCACCAAAAAGATTGATTCGTATTTGCATCTAACATAATAGAAATATCAATATTTGGTGTAAAATCATTCTTTAATGCTCCATTTGCTCTGTAACCTCACACACCATTTTCTACAAGTGAGCTAAAAAAACATTCGCAATATTTTAAATCTGTGGGTCAAACTTACACTGTGGCTAATGTGGAGCAAGCAGGTAATTCACTGGTTTTAATTAGGATAGCCCGGGTAATAAGTTGTTATTCTGACCTATAAAGAAAAGACTTATAAGACTTACTATAAAGAAACAGACTTATGCTGTCTGTTAAAATGAATCTGATGAAAACTAGTGAATGGAACTGTGTGCAACAGATGATGCCTGCAGGCATATGGTAAGCATGGGAACAGTATATCCTGCCTACCACTGAGGAGATTACATCTTAACCAAGTGGGGCCACAGTCGTTTCCTGTCTTGGCGCTACTGGTGGGTATCCTACAGATACTGTGGAAGTCTATCGTATTGCACAAAAGGTCATTATATTAAATTTGCATCCTGTCTCCTTTTTTGGTTCATTAACAGCAAGTCAAAACCTGCACAGCACTTTCGACAAATTTTTGGCAATACTCAACATGACTTTGTGATGTGTTATGCTGTGAAGTCACATTCAATCATGACAGCATGATTGAACAGCCATAGCCTGAACAAGCTCATGACTTGCACTCGAGTCAAGTTAGAGTATGTTCCAGGAAAAACTGTTCACCCATTAGCATGTGCGCTGAGACTGGCACACACAATAAGGTAGCATGTTAAGTGAGTAGTGTAGTGAGCCTCCTACACCAAACTGATCTCTATTATGAAGCTCATAATAACAGAATGGCTTGAACACTTAAGCCTATGGGTGCAAGAGAGTACATCCAATTAAAATTAAAACGAGGGCTATTAGAATACAAAGGTCCCATCCTCAGAAGCAGGATTTTTGTGCTGCAGATGATGGGAGGTGGGGTTTTTTTTGTGGGGTTTTTTATTTGTGAAATATTTGTAAAGAAACCAAATTAATGTTTTTTCACATCTGTATTGATACCCTGAGGCAAGGTATTGCAGGTATTAAGCATCTGGACATTTAAACAAGAAAATTACAGCCAGACAACATTTGAACTGGGACTCTGGAAAAAAAAATCCTGTCTTTGTACAAACCGGATTCCAAAAAAGTTGGGACTCTAAACAAATTGTAAATAAAAACTGAATGCAATGATGTGGAGGTGCCAACATCTAATATTTTATTCAGAATAGAACACAAATCACCGATCAAAAGTTTAAACTGAGAGAATGTATCATTTTAAGGGAAAAATATGTCGTTTCAAAATTTCATGGCGTTAACAAATCCCAAAAAAATTGGGACAAGGTCATTTTTACCACTGTGTGGCATCCCCCCTTCTTCTTACAACACTCAACAGACGTCTGGGGACAGAGGAGACCAGTTTCTCAAGTTTAGAAATAGGAATGCTCTCCTATTCATGTCTAATACAGGCCTCTAACTGTTCAATCGTCTTGGGCCTTCTTTGTCACACTATCCTCTTTATGATGCGCCAAATGTTCTCTATAGGTGAAAGATCTGGACTGCAGGCGGGCCATTTCAGTACCCGGATCCTTCTCCTACGTAGCCATGTTGTTGTGATTGCTGCAGAATGTGCAATCATGTGTTTATCTTGTTGAAAATGCAGGGTCTTCCCTGAAAGAGATGACGTCTAGATGGGAGCATATGTTGTTCTAGAACCTGAACATAGTTCTCTGCATTAATGGTGCCTTTCCAGACATGCAAGCTGCCCATGCCACAAGCACTCATGCAACCCCATACCATCAGTGATGCAGGCTTCTGAACGGAGCTTCTGAACCCTTACGCACAGCGATTGTTCCAGATTCTCTGAATCTTTTGATGATGTTATGCACGGTTGATGATGATAACTTAAAAGTCTTTGCTATTTTACGCTGGGTAACACCATTCTGGTATTGCTGCACTATCTTTCTGCACAACAATGGTGGAACTGGTGATCCTCTTACCATCTTGGCTTTATAGAGACACTGACATTCTGAGAAGCCCCCTTTATACCCAATCATGTTGTCAATTGACCTAATTAGTGTTAATTGGTCTTCCAGCTGTTAGTTATATGCTCAGTTTCCTTTTTCCATCCACTTATTGCTACTTGTCCCAACTTTTTTGGGATTTGTTGACGCCATGAAATTTTGAAACAACATATTTTTCCCTAAAAATTATACATTCTCTCAGTTTAAACTTTTGATCTGTGATTTGTGTTCTATTCTGAATAACATATTAGATGTTGGCACCTCCACATCATTGCATTCAGTTTTTATTCACAATTTTTTGTATAATGATATGATTGGGCAGCAGTTTATGTGGATTCAGATACGGTGTTGTTTGTTTCTTTCCTCATTCCCTTGCTATTCTCTGGTCTATGCAATTTTATTATATCCGTCAAGATTTATTGAACCTCAACCTGGACTATACACTCTCTGATACTGATCAGGAACAACATCCCAGCAGACATTTTTCACACTCCAACTTTGCTGTGGAGGTGCAGCCCCTGTCGAGAACATAAACAGAGGAAGGGTATGCAGGCCGGGCTTAATGCTAAACTAAGAAGCGTGCCCTACAAAGTCTCGCTTCCTAGCATTTTTTAGCCAGTGAAATGGACAAGCTAAAACTCAGACAATCCTCTTAGAAAAGCCTGGAGAACTGTTGTGTACTGATGTTTACAGAGACATGGCTTAATGTCTTAATAGCAGCATTGCTAACAGGTCGCACTGTTCTCTTATTGTTTAGTACAGACCTTTTTACTAACAACGGTAGTTTAAAGCCATTGCCATTGCTGCTGTGTATATACCTCTGCTAATGCTAATGTAGCACTCAAACAGATACAGAGTGCGGTTAGCAAACAACAAACACCCGGACAACGTCTTTATCTTAGTCAAGGATTTTAATCACGCACAAGACTGTTTTGACAACACCGGGCCCGTACAACCAGGCTCACAGACAGTTGTTTTCCCTAATCTATCACACTTCTTAACTCACCTACTAATCAATCAATTTCATTTATTTATTTATTTTTTGAACTTGTGTTTATGTTTACAGAAACCTGTATCTACCTCTTTGCTAAAGAACGCAGCCTACTTTTCATTGCACATTGTATATGACAATAAAATTAAATTGAATTGATTTTCTATGTAGGTGTTTTTATCTAAGGCTGAGGGACAGTCTTGCATTGAATATCTTCAATCTGTTTTTAAGTACTACTTAGATTTAAGTACGCATGAAATCAATAACATTTACAAGCTTATGTGATTTCTAATAATAAAGCAGTGGGTTGTTTAGAATTATTAGTTTTTGTTAATATTAGATTTCTCTTTGATATTGTTAAAATGCTGTTGTTGCTTTTGGGTGCATAAATACAGTCGATACAAAATGTGATAATTAGCATATTTAATATATTCTTCAAGTAGGAAACTGAATTTCTCTTAGGAGTAAATTCTATTGCATGAAAGGGTTTTTCCTTTAAATTTTTAAAGATACACCCTGTCAATTCTGTCATTTCTAAATTTGTAAACAATGATAGCTTCTTGTTAAATTTATTCTTTGCAACCAGTAGTTTTTTCACATTTTATTATTTCATTTTTTAACTCTTTTTTTTACTGTTTTAAAGATTAGAATAATTCAGAATAACTGTTAAGTATTTTTAAAGCTTAGTTAGCTCATTATTTTTTTTCTTGTCTTGTCTTTACTTGTTCTTTCATCTAAAAAGAATTCAAAAGAGACATACATTTAAATTGGGGAAATATGCTGAAAGCTTTTAAGATCCGTTAAAGTGTCCCCAAGGGCTGTGGCTATTTGAGGTCAGGGCAGATTTTGGAGATGAGAACTGGTTGCATAACAAACCCCCTTTTCATACAGATTCCATTAGATATTTCTCAAACTGCCAGAGGGCATAATACTGTAGTCAACTGGGAACATTTCTAGCTTACGTAGGCTTGTAGCACTAAGGAAATGGCTTAGTGTCATCTGAAATTGGGAGCAGGAAGAGAAAGTAATTTGACTGATTTGGATTTTTCCCCACTTGTCCCACAACTGGATATTAAAATTTATATCATTTGATTTCACATGCTTTTGTAAAGTCAACACAGGTTCAGTACATTTTAGTACAGTGCTACATTTAGTCTATATTCAATGATACAAATTGTTAATTATTAATACAATCCATTCTGATTTTTTCTGAAACAAACCGTTGTTTAATTAAAAAAAAAAAACACACACACACTCTCTCTCCTAAAAATAAACTACATTCGATCATTAGCATCACTGTTGTCCAATTGTGATAAAGCCAGGTGACGGTGGATGCCAGTGGTTATAGCATCCTCAGCAGAGCGTTTTTTCCTGTAGCTGTATTGGTGTTCATGGACTGGATATCTTACACCAGAAATAAGACCAAAAAAATAGAAATAGAACATTTTAGTGAATTAAATTAATTTAAATGAAATAAAAATCCTCTACAAATAAACATTAACAAGTCAGGTTTATTTATTTTGTGCCATTTACAACAGATGTTGTCACAAAGCAGCTTTAGAGAGAATCTGGGTCAACGGCAATAGCAGTAAGGAAAAACTTCCTTAGAGCAAGAGGAATAAACCTTGTAGTGGTGTGTCCCAATCGATGTCCACTGTAAGTTCCCTCAGGAGAGCTCTGCCTTAGATAATGGCCAGAGACACTAATCCAAGGAGGTCAAAAACATTGTTCACCATAGAAAAGACTCCACACAGAGTAAATGGCTTGTTACTGTTTTATACTGTAAAAGGTATACTTTCCCAGCAAAGTTCTAAATTACGATGAATGGGTGTTTTTTTTTCCACCAAGGTCCAGGTCCTTGAACCCTGTAGCACTGTCCTGTGGAAATGCATCCATTACAACTTGATGATTTGAAACAGACTTGTGTAAGTGAAGGTTTGACTCATGAAGGGATGCCTGAGTCTTCTGCAGTAGATTACTAGATTATTTTTGAGCTGGTTAGGAAGGTTGGCAGATACCAGCATTCTTCATCTGTCTGTTTCAAATCTTGATGGCTGTGGTTGTGTCGTGGACACAGTTAGGTTAGCTACTTTACTGGGGCCTGGGAGACCCTTAAAAGGTAGAAGTCCTGAGTGGTGGTCAGGGCCACGTCTGGGTGGTCAGATTCGGTTTCCGGTTCAACTCCGGGAAGGGCTCCAGTTAGAGTCCGGAACCATGACCGCCCGAGGCCAGCCAAAATCTGTTTGCACCCAACGTCAGCACCAGTTATGATCCGGCAGACCTGAACCAGACAGGTTTCGGTTTCCGGTTCAACTCCGGTCCAGTCCAGAACCTTGGTCAAGTGAACACAGGGATACATTACGGTGACCAGCCCATGGGGCGGTAGTACTTCAGTCTTCTGAGTATTTATCCCACTGTAGTTTGTACAATCGGGAAATTCTCGGCGCTTGGGTTAGAGTCCCAACAATCCGCCCGAACAGTGGAGAGTATGGGTTATTTTCATGCAGCAGATAAATCATAACAATAGGTCAGGGACTGCAGAACCGCCACCTCCATGTGAGGGGCAGTGGCCCCCGACTACGGCACCCCAGGCACAGTTGTGTCCCATGTACGGTATTCAGTCAAGTTTACTGACTGTGCAACCCCACTCCGAGCCAGGATCGGAAGCAGATCTGGAACTTGATGATAATGCCTCAACGGCTTTGGAAGTGTCCCATGACACCCAGTCTGGCCTTATCCAGGCAGAAACATGTTCAGGTATCTCCGAGAGTGCCCCATTTTTGAAGTAGGGCCAAACGGGAAACGGGGGGAGGGAATGGACACAGGTGTTAGAGCTTATCAAATGACCAACCTGGCCCTTCCCATTCCCGCTCTCACTCCCCTAGTCCTAGAGTTATGGTGAAATTAGACTTGCGGGGGACACAGTTATCCCCTGAGGAGGAACATGAAATATTACAATTTGAAGCAGTCAAGAGGGGTTGACTGCACCACACTAGACAGCTGTTACAAGACACTCTAGACTTTCAGAGAGAGGTTATACAAACCTGTTACCCTAGAGAGAGCAGCTTCAGGGAGAATGCAGACTCATTCCATGACTCGCATGTACGCTACACCTGAAGGGACTGAGACCCCGGTGGGGAAAGAGACCTTGCTCATGATCACTATGGCCCCACTTATGAAAACAGGGGGAGGGTACAAATATTGTCCATATGGATATAGGGATTTGGAAGGATTAGTGAGAAAGTTGCCACCCCTAAGTGAAGAGGCCAGACCATGGTTGGACAAACTTGATGCTCTCCCTGCTGGCCAGACTTTGGCCCTTGGGGATTTCAGAGCGGCCCATTGCATGACTGTCCTGGATCTGAAAGATGTAGAAGGTATGAGTGATACTCATTGTATGGCGGACAACACTCTGTTTTTGAGAGTGGTGTCTGAATTAAGCAAGTCTAAGAAGCATAAGTGGCCGGTGAGGTGGGGGATGGGTCCTTCTAAGTTTGACTGGGATGAGGTTACAAATCCCAGAACTCATTTGTCACAGTGTTTAAACGAATGGACACTCTACAGCAGAAAACACCCAGAGAAGGACCCTAGGCAGGCAGAATGGTATAGGCAGGCAGTGTAAGATGGGCTCCCGAAGGCAGTGAAGGACGCAGTGACAGCGAATTCAGATTTGATAGATTGCACTTCTGACATGTAGAATAAACATGTTGTGCATCATATGACTAAAGCAGAGGAAGGAAAGAGGAAGGAAAGAGAGGAAACCGAGCAGTTGCAGACACAGCTCCTGAAGTTACAGCTGAGTGAGCCAAGGAATAAGGTTAACGAGGCAAAGAAAAAGGACAGCAAAGATATGGTCATGTACGCAGGACAGGGGGCGGCGCCATAGATCGCCCTCCTTATCACCCAGACACCCAGCCCAGGGGCAGGGGTCAAAGCAGTCATGGGAGAGCGAGGGGCCGGGGTCGGGGAGGCAATCTCGGGGTGTGTTATCATTGTCTACTGCCAGGACATTGGCTCAGGGAGTGCCCTATGCTGTATGGGCCTCCTCAGGGAGACCCCCAACCTGCATCCCAATCATTGATAAAGCACCTGCCAGGGGATGGACTCTGTTCCACTGACACACTAACTGTAATGGGCTTCTCGGAGAATAAACAGACTATGCCATTCACCGTCCCACTTCAGACTGAAGTAGCGGGCCAGGTTTGGAACCACAGGTTCCCACTAACCTCCTTGGCCGAGATTTTTTGTGCAGAGCCGGAGCTACTGTGCTGTGCCATGCTGATGGACTGAGAGTGACCTTTCCGCATGGGTCCGGATTCGAATGTCATGATGCTTTAACGGGAGGTGGTATGTACCTGATGTCTCCATTTTCCCCTGAACATGCAAACATTTACTGAGGAATACTGACGGATGTCAGCCAAACCAACGGACTCATGCAGCTGTTTACCCTCTGGAGGCCTTGGATCCTTTCTCTCGAGCCGTACACACCAGCCATTGACCCCTTTCATGTCACGCTATTTTATGATAGAGAGGGAGATGAGTGTTACGCAGAACAGTTTGCTGAACAGATGGAGGGAGACACAGCTATGATTCAGCCCAGGGTGATTTATGTAGGGCCAGAAAGAGTAGCCGCAGCAATAGACCTAGGCTCAGCATTGACATGGTTGAGACACACAGAGTAGTCATTTCCACATGTATCTTTAGCTCTGCATCCTGGGCATCAGCCCAAGGATCTAGGGCCGATGGTTAAAAGGGGAACTGAGACTGAGGACTGGGTTCAGACTAGCTTGCTAGCCATGCATTTCTCCCCCACTTTGAAAATTTATAAAATTATGGCTAATACTAATGATACAGTCCAGTGGGAGCATGCACTACTGGCAAGGGAACATGGCAGGGAAATGTCTGATCACCCGGAAGCAGAGCCAATGCTTCAGACTCTACCATATGACTTATGGGCCACAGGGCCAACAGATGTAGGTGAGGTAAGTTGTTCCCCTATATCATTTAAATTAAACACAAGAATGCCTATATGGAAACATCAGTATCCCCATAGACCTCTGGCAGAGGAAGGAATTGTTGGAGTGATAGTGGGATTACGGGAGGCTGGAGTGCTAAAGCACTCCTCCCCCACCTGGAACACTCCTATCCTCCCGGTGGAAAAGAAAGGTACGGGTAAAGACAGGATGGCTCATGATTTGCGAGCCATGAATGCGGTCCTAAAAACACCCACTATACCAGTGCCCAACCCATACATGGGTTATCACCCATGTTTACATGCATTGATTTGGCTAACGCATTATTCTGTTTACCTCTGCAGGAGTCCTGTGGGAATATCTTTTCCTTCACATTCAGGGGACAACAGTACAGGTACACCAGATTACCCCAAGGGTTTGCACTGTCTCCAGGGTTGTTCAACAAGGCACTAAAAAAATGCACTGGCAGATTTGCCACTGTCATTGGGCACTACTTTTATTCAATATATAGATGACATTCTTATTGCAGCAGAAACATCTGCAGCCTGCTTAAAGGCCACACAGACACTCCTGGAGAGACTGCATGCTGAGGGATACAAGGTCTCGAGGGTAAACTACTAGTAGTAAAAGGATAGCAAAAGTCTTAGAGGCTCCTAATATCACCTAGACACATGAGGGGGTCAACATGACTGATTCAATATGAGAGGGGAAACCACATGAGTGTGAACCCAGGGTTTAAGTTGTAAACAAACCACGACTTGACTTAGAGACAGAACCATTTGACGGAGGACAGAACATATTCACAGATGGTTGCTGTTACAGACATGAGACAGAAGACCTCAAAGCGGGGTACGCAATAGTGGAGGAGCGAAACAGAGAGTTTGTCACACTGAAATGAGATCGACTCTCTGGGCATGTCTCGGCTCAGAGAGCAGAGCTCGTGGCAATAATAGAAGCACTGAAACTAGCTTAACATCTACACAGACTCAGCCTATGTTGATACACTGTCAGCTTCCAGAGTGGCTCAGGGTCAGGTTCCTTACAGCCGAGGGGCGACCGTTAAGGCATGAGAAGGAGATAAGGCAACTAGTACAGGCCCTTAGAAAACCAGAAAAAAGTGGCTATTATTAAGTGTAAGGGACACGATGACTCACAGACCCTAATAGCCAAAGGTAACACAGTCGCAGATGCAGAAGCAAAAGCAGTAGAGGGCTACATGCCCTCCACCCTCTTCCAAAGGCCGAGGATGGGTAGACAGCTGGGAACAGATGAGGTAACACACAACACACTGAAAATCAGTTAGTTCATATCAGACAGAAACACACACTCTCTGACCAACCACGAAACAACACTAGACAGCAACACAATCTCCAAACAAGGCAGGGCGAAACTGCTTCAATGTTTTTGAACTACACAGCATTGCTTTTCCCTCAGTTACCTTACATGGCACTCAATGTAAATGGAAAGCAAATTGAATTTTTTGTAGACTCCAACAAGGGTACACCCCAGATTGGCAGAAGTCCCAAAAGAATTATGGGCTACCAGTAAACATGATGTAGGCTTGGTTAAAAATGCTGAACCAGTTGTGATCACATCCAAATCAAAGTTCTGGCCTAGGCAGACTCAGTGTCCCCTAAGGCGGGAGGCCTTTGATGGCTTTAGGCCAGTTTTTGAGTCCTTACTAAGGGCAGAAGTATTTGTCCCTTGTCCAGCCTCCTCAGTGCGCACCCCCATTTTTCCTGCCAAGAAGGCTCGTAGAGCACCGCAGCCATGAGTGGTGATTCGTACAGGACCTGCTGGCTGTAAATAAGATAAGATAAGATAAGATAACACTTTATTGATCCCGAAGCATACGCGGCTGTCCAACAGCGAGCCCCAGATTTTCCAAACCCCTACACAATTTTTGGCCAGGTTCCTCCAGGCAGTCAATGGTTTTCTGTAATTGCCCTGGCAAATGCATTTTCCCATTCACGTTAGAATGGTTTGAATTTACTTTTAATGGTAAGCCATACACATTCACATGTCTGTATCAAGGCTATTGTGAGTCACCTACAGTCTACCATCAAATTCTGAGAGCTCATTCACACCCACTTACTGGTACAATACATGGACGATTTCATGATTTGCGCACACTCTATACGTGAGAATGACACTGTGGCACTCTTGCAACATAAGAGGTAGAGAGGGCCATGAGGCTAGGTTTTCAAATCCTTCAAATACTCGAGTGGTGGCAGGAACAAACAATGTCCCCGGAGGCCCCACTTCTGGGTCTGGCTCCCGTCGTTGAGCTTCCTCAACGGCGGTCTCCAGGGCCCAGTGGAGTGGGGCAACAATATGGGAGGCTGGCAGGACAGGTTCTGGTTCCGGGCAGGATTCTGGAGGTGCCCACTGATGGGAGAGGGCATCGGGCTTGAGATTTTTCGAGCCCAGTCTGTAGGTTAGGACAAAATCGAACCGGCCAAAAAACAAGGACCAGCGCGCCTGATACGGATTAAGGCGCTTGGCCTGTTTGATGTAGGCCAGGTTCTTGTGATCCATTCAAACCACAAACGGGTGTTCAGCCCCCTCCAGCCAGTGCCGCCACTCCTCCAGGGCCAGCTTAATGGCTAGAAGCTCCCGATCCCCGACATCGTAGTTCCGCTCCGCTGGTGTCGACCTGTGCGAACAAACCTTCGGAAGAAGTTGGCAAACCCCAGGAATCGTTGGACCACCTTTAGGGAGGATGGACGGGGCCAATCCCGGACAGCATGGATCTTAGCCGGGTCCATGGCCAGGGTTCCCTTGGAGACAATGAACCCCAAAAAAGAAACCTTGGGCACATGGAACTCCGACTTTTCTAGTTTGACCTACAGGCAGTGCTCCAGCAGCACGACTGAATATTAGGATGTCATCGAGGTACACGTAGGCATAGCGGTCCAGGGCCTACCTCAGGACCTCATTAATGAACCGCTGGAAGACGGCGGGGGCATTCATCAACCCAAAGGGCATCACCCGGTACTTGTAATGCCCAGAAGGGGTGATGAAAGCCGTCTTCCACTCATCCCATTGCCGTATGCGAATGAGGTTGTAGGCACTGCGCAGGTCCAGTTTGGTGAAAATCGCAGCCTGCTGCAGTGCCTCAAATGTGGTGTTCATCAACGGCAAGGGGTAGTGGTCCTTTACTGTGATGGCATTGAGGCCCCGATAATCAATGCAGGGGCGGAGCGTCCCGTCCTTCTTCCCCACAAAGAAGAACCCTGCCCCTGCCGGAGAGGTTAAGGGCTGAATGAACCCATTGGCCAGCGCCTCCCGAATGTACTCCTCCATAGCCACCTTCTCAGGGGTGGACAGGGAGAACAACCTGCCTCGGCGAGGGGTTGTCCCAGGCAGTAGGTTGACAGCACAGTCGTACTCCCTGTGTGGAGGCAGCACATGCGCCTTGTCAGGGTGATGGCGGTGTCCCTGTCGATAAAAGACAGGCAGGGCCCTGAAGTGGGCGCCCAGAGACCGTACTCTTTCCCTAAGGCAGTTGTCTATGGCAATAGCCATGTCGTACAACTTTTCCAGGGTAGGGGGTAGGTCCTCAGCGGCCAACTCTATATATATATAGATAGATACAGTGGGGAGAACAAGTATTTGATACACTGCTGATTTTTCAGGTTTTCCCACTTGCAAAGCATGTAGAAGTTGTCCCATGGTACTCTTCAACTGTGAGTGATGGAATCTAAAACTAAAATCCAGAAAAATACATTGTATGATTTTTAAATAATTAATTTCCATTTTATTGTGGGAAATAAGTATTTGATCATCTATCAACCAGTAAGAATTTTGGCTCTCACAGACATGTTACTTCTTCTTTAAGAAGCCCTCCTGTTCTCCACTCATTACCTGTCTTAACTGCACCTGTTTGAACTCGTTACCTGTATAAAAGACACCTGTCCCACACATCAAATCAGTCAGACTCCAGCATCTCCACAATGCCCAAGACATTTGTCATCAGGGATAAAAATTGTAGACCTGCACAAGGCTGGGATGGGCTACAGGACAATAGACAAGCTCTTGGTGAGAAGGCAACAACTGTTGGTGCAATTATTAGAAAATGGAAGAAATGCAAAATAACGGATAATCTCCCTCGGTCTGGGGCGCCATGCAAGATCTCACCTCGTGGAGCATCAATGATCTTGAGGAAGGTGAGGAATGAGCCCAGAATTACACGGCAGGACCTGGTCAATGACCTGAATAGAGCTGGGACCACAGTCTCAAAGAAAACAATCAGTAACACTCTACGCCGTCAAGGATTAAAATCCTGCAGTGCACGCAAGGTGCCCTTCCTCAAGCCAACGCATGTCAAAGCCCGTCTGAAGTTTGCAAATGACCATCTGAATGATCCAGAGGAGGAATGGGAGAAGGTCATGTGGTCTGATGAGACAAAAATAGGGTTTAAACTCCACTCGTCATGTTTGGAGGAAGAAGAATGATGAGTACAACCCCAAGAACACCATCCCAACCGTGAAGCATGGCGGTGGAAACATCATTCTTTGGGGATGCTTTTCTGCAAAGGGGACAGGACGACTGCACCGTATTGTGGGAAGGATGGATGGGGCCATGTATCGTGAGATTTTGGCCAACAACCTCCTTCCCTCAGTAAGAGCACTGAAGATGGGTCGTGGCTGGGTCTTCCAGCATGATAACGACCCAAAACACACAGCCAGGGCAACTAAAGAGTGGCTCCGTAGGAAACATCTTAAGGTCCTGGAGTGGCCTAGCCAGTCTCCAGACCTGAATCCAATAGAAAATCTTTGGAGGGAGCTTAAAGTCCGTGTGGCCCAGCGACAGCCACGAAACCTGAAGGCTCTGGAGGAGATCTGTATGGAGGAGTGGGCCAAAATCCCTGCTGCAGTGTGTGCAAACCTTGTCAAGAACTACAGGAAACGTCTCATCTCAAACAAAGGTTTCTGTACCAAATATTAAGTTTCTTTTTCTGGTGTATCAAATACTTATTTCCCACAATTAAATGAAAATTAATTATTTAAAAATCATACAATGTATTTTTCTGGATTTTTGTTTTAGATTCCATCACTCACAGTTGAAAAAAAAATAAAATTTACAGTCTTCTACATGCTTTGCAAGTGGGAAAACCTGAAAAATCAGCAGTGTATCAAATACTTGTTCTTCCCACTGTAGATAGATAGATAGATAGATAGATAGATAGATAGATAGATAGATAGATAGATAGATAGATAGATAGATACAGTGGGGTGCGAAAGTTTGGGCAGCCTGGTTAATTTTACTGATTTACCTTTATAAAGCATTGATGGTTTGTATAAAAAAAAATTGCGTTAATATATATATAGGGGACATATAGGGGAAAAACACAGTGATATTTGAAAAGTGAAATGAAGTTTATATGAATTACAGAAAGTGTGCAATAATTGTCTAAACAAAAGTAGGCAGGTGCATAAATTTGGGCACTGTTGTCATTTTGTTGATTTCAAAACATTTAGAACTCATTATTGGAACTCAAAATTGGTTTGGTAAGTTCAGTGACCCTTGACCTCTGTACACAGGTGACTCCAATTATGAGAAAGGGTATTTAAGGGGGGCAATTGTAAGTTTATCTCCTCTTTGCATCTTCTCTGAAGTATCGCAGCATGGGAGTCTCAAAACAACTTTCAAATGACCTGAAAACAAAGATTGTTCACCGTCAAGGATACAGAAAGCTATCTCAGAGATTTCAGCTTTCAATCTCCACTGTGAGAAACATTGTGAGAAAATGGAAGACCAAAAAATCTCAAATAAACAGAAAAAAGGATGTTGAGAACAGTCAGAGTCAACCCACAGACCAGCACCAAAGACCTACAACATGATCTTGCTGCTGATGGAGTCACTGTGCATCGTTCAACTATTCGGCGCACTTCACACAAGGAGATGCTGTATGGGAGAGTGATGCAGAGGAAGCCTTTTCTCCGCCCACATCACATACAGAGCCGCTTGAGGTATGCTAAAGCCCATTTGGACAAGCCAGCTTCATTTTGGAATGAGGTGCTGTGTTATTTGGGCATAACAAGGGCCGGTATGCATGGAGGAAAAAGAACACTGCACTCCAAGAAAAACACCTGCTACCTACAGTAAAATTTGATGGTGGTTCCATCATGCTGTGGGGCTGTGTGGCCAGTACAGGGACTGGGAATCTTGTTAAAGTTGAGGGACGCATGGATTCCAATCAATATCAGCAGATTCTGGAGACCAATGTCCAGGAATCAGTGACAAAGCTGAAGCTGCACCGGGGCTGGATCTTCCAACAAGACAATGACCCTAAACACTGCTTAAAATCTACTAATGCATTCATGCAGAGGAATAAGTACAACGTTCTGAAATGGCCATCTCAGTCCCCAGACCTGAATATTATTGAAAATCTGTGGTGTCACTTAAAGAGAGCTGTCCATGCTCAGAAACCATCAAACCTGAATGAACTAGAGATGTTTTGTAAAGAAGAATGGTCTAAAATACCTTCAGCCACAATCCAGACTCTCATTAGAAGCTATAGGAAGCGTTTAGAGGCTGTTATTTCTGTGAAAGGAGGATCTACTAAATATTGAGTTAAGGTTTTTTTTTTTTGGTGCCCAAATTTATGCACCTGCCTAATTTTGTTTAGACAATTATTGCACACTTTCTGTAATTCATATAAACTTTATTTCACTTCTCAAATATCACTGTGTTTGTCCCCAATATGAAATATTTAACAGATTTTTTTATCCAAACAATCAATGCTTTATAAAGGTAAATCAGGAAAATTAACAAGGCTGCCCAAACTTTCGCAAGGCTACCCACTGTATACACTGCTCAAAAAAATAATAGGAACACTTTGTAATCAGAGTATAGCATCAACTCAGTTCAACTTCAGGGATATTGATCTGGTCAGTTAAGTAGTAGGGAGTTAATCAGTTTCAGCTGCTTTGGTGTTAATGAAATTAACAACAGGTGCAGTAGAGGAGCAACAATGAGACACCCCCCAAAACAGGAATGGTTTAAAATGACGAGGTCATTGACATTTTGTCCCCACTCATCTTTTCAGACTGATTTTTCACTAGTTTTGCAGTTGACTTGGGTCAGCGTGGTGCAGTACTTGGACCCTCCAGAGGTTGCACAGGTAGTCCAACTACTGAAGGATGGCACATCAATTTGTACCATTGCCACAAGGTTTGCTGTGTCTCCCAGCACAGTCTTAAGAGTACGGTGGAGATTCCAGGAGACAGGTAGTTACTCTAGGAGAGCTGGACAAGGCTGTAGAAGGTCCTTAACCCCTCAGCAGGACCGCTATCTGCTCCGTTGTGCAAGGAGGAACAAGATGAGCACTGCCAAAGCCCTACTGCTGTGAATGTGTCTGACCAAACAATCAGAAACAGGCCTCATGAGGGCGGCCTGAGGGCCCAACGTCCTATAGTGGGCCCTGTGCTCACTGGCCAGCACCGTAGAGTTGGATTGGCATTTGCCAAAGAACACCAGAATTGGCAGATCCGCCACAGGCGCCTTGTGCTTTTCACAGATGAGAGCAGGTTTTACCTGAGCACATGTGACAGACGTGACAGGCTCTGGAGACGCCGTGGAGAATGTTATGCCGCCTGCAACATCATTCAGCATGACTGGTTTGGTGATGGTTCAGTGATGGTCTGGGGAGGCATATCCCTGGAAGGATGCACAGACATCTACAGGCTAGACAACGGCACCCTGACTGCTATTAGCTATCAGGATGAAATCCTTGGACCCGTTGTCAGACCCTATGCTGCAGTGGGTCCTGTGTTCCTACTGGTGCATAACAATGCCCGGCCTCATGTGACGAGAGTATGCAGGCAGTTCTTGGAGAATGAAGGAACTGATACCATTGACTGGCCCACCGGCTCGCCTGACCTAAATCCAATAGAACACCTCTGGGACATTGTTTCTGACGCCAACAGGTTGCACTTCAGACTGTCCAGGAGCTCAGGGATGCCCTGGTCCAGATCTGGGAGGAGATCCCCCAGGACACCATCCGTCGTCTCATTAGGAGTATGCCCCCACGTTGCATACCAGTGTGTGGGGGTCATACAAACTACTGAGTACCATTTTGAGTTGCTGCAATGGAATTTGGGTTAAATGGACAAGCCTGCTTCATCATTTTTTCGCTTTGATTTTCAGGGTGTATTTGAATTCAACCTTCTGTAAGGTGATCATTTTCATTTCCATCAAATGATACCATTTACCAAGGCAGATGAATCTCTGTTTTTAAACAATATAGCTTTATTCTATCTCAAATTGCAAGCTAAATTGTTACTTCTAGTTTCAGTCATTCAGACAATTATTAAAGAGAATCAGAATATTCATGATGTAAGTGTGATGTGGTAAGGTGAGGCCTACCCCATCACCAGTGCATACCAGCCCCTATACAGTGGAATGTGTGTGTAGATGTGCTTACCTGTGTCTTCCTGTTAAAGAGGATTGGCAAAAGGGGGACAGCAGGGAGGCCCGCTTACCTTATCCTTATCGGGAAGATCCACCGGTGGGGAGAAAGGAGGTGGGGGGGGTCTATTCATCATTCATAAAAATGGGGAAAAAGAGTGAATAAATAACTTGTAAGTTGATGGGCCCAGACAATGGTATACTAGTAATGATTTGTTGTAACCTAGGTTGTTTGTATTGAGCGCTGATATTGGTTTTGTGTATGTTACTGCAGTATTGTAACCCCTTAGTTGGGATCTCCAAGGGTGGGTCTTCGGGTTTAAGACCTGAGGGCTCCTAGGAAATGGGGTTCGCTTTTTTCCCCCCTCTCTCTTCCCAGGACACTAGATGCTGGTAGTGTGGGAAGTTATAAGGGACGCTGGGTTACAGCATCGCGGCTGCTTCCCATGCTATAGCTAAGTCTGATACTTAGTATGCAGTGAAAATACTTTATTTCTCGTTTATGTTCCGTTTTGTTCAGTGTTTGTTTTTTGTACTACGTCGTGTCAATAAACTACGTGTTCGTGTACTCCAGTTTTAGTCCTGTCCATCCATATTGGTCTACCCACCCTAACAGACCTTACCAGTCAGCCGCACATAAACCCTCAAATCCTCTTCACGGGGTTTAACAACTTCACAGTAAGCCAGTCAAATCTTTTTCATAAGTTGACTGAAAGGTTGAGTAAAGTTGGAATTTTGGAATTGTAATATTTATAAAACCATTGATGTTCTTAAATCAGAAGACCTGCTCAGTCAATGCAACACAGTGCTAAAGACAGACCAGAGGAGTAAGACCATATTCAAGGAGAGTTTCAGGTATGTTGAGCCGAAGCTAGTATAAGGTGCACAAGGTTGCTCTGAAGGGACAGATAAGAGACACAAATAGTTAATAAATATCTAGAACATCCAGAACCCACAACACACACTATCGCCAGTATCCTTAAGAGGGGCAGGGTTCACATGTAGCCAAGACAGACACAATTGAGGGGTTAAACCAATAAATAAAAAAACAAAAGAAAATCAATAACATCAAAATAAATCACAAAATCACAGGACTGTAATCACTAATGAAATAATAACAAAATAACTGAACTAATAACAAAGCTAATTCAACTCCAAAAAAATAACTAAGGCAAAACAGCAGCAGACTGTGAATCTTGTTAAATGCAGGCACCTGCCCAGAATCAAATACTGCAACTCATTTAACAGCTCATCAATAGCAGACCTTGGTACATGGAAACAGTTTCCCAATTTTAATAAAACAAAAGCCAATTTCAGTTCTATAATTGTTAGCAACTTCTCTGTTTGTGGGATTAATCCATTATCAAGGTAATTGTCAAAACACTTAAAACAGACGTTCTCAATTTTAATTCTAATGCTAAGTAATTCTAATAAACAGACTGTTATTTCACAGTAAACCCGAAGACGATGTCCGCTTTGTCACTTCCACAGATGTCTGTTGCCTTAACAACGGGATTGCACGGGCAAAGCGGCCTTAAATGCCGTTGCAGTTTAACTCACAAACCACCAGCATTCATTAAGTGCTATATTTGGCCACGACTTGTCCCAAACTCAAAACAAAAATCTGTGAAAACAGTAACCTCAGCTACGTCTTTTCTAAACTGTTAGCCCCGGAAAAGCTCTCTTTTTCAGAACTAAGCAACCATGTAAATGAAAGGCACTTCCATGTATTAAAACACAAACACACACACACACACACACACACACACACACACACACACACACACACTAATATAACCCCAACAAGTGCTACACACAATTGACAAAAACACTAACACACTTGTATCAACATATTACATTATATTTGAAATATGCATTTCATGAGTTCAGTATTTAGTGCCCTAAAATGCAGTTTTCATGTATACGAAGAGGAAAAAAAGTTCTGAATTCTTATGTTTCTGAAATTCAAAAATATCTGAAGTCGTATGGACAAGGCTTAATTCAGCAGTTTTGTTGTTACTCTAATATATTTCCTGTAGATAACATCTCAACTGGCAAACCCGATAGCTAGCTATCATTAGCTACCATGTGCTCATATATTACCCACAGTTATGCAAGTATTATCACCAGCAAGATCACTTTTTAACCACATACTGGCGTGACAAAGGCATCGACAGCATTAATAGGTTGTACGTACATAGATAATTATTCGGATGGTGCTCGATTGTGATGTTCGCAGCAGCCTGGGTCTTTGAGTGTCTGATTCACTCAGCACAGTTAAGTTGTATCAAATTAAGTGACTTTTGTGGCTTTAACAAGTCTTTAATTTACATTAAACCTACTAAATTGGATTAGGTTAAAATTACAGTTCAGAAACACCAATGTAATCAAAAGAAGTTTCGTTTTCTCACTGAAACCATATTTTACTCGTAGTTATATGCTCTGCATACACTGTGAAACGTTTTTCTGTATATTTTACAGTACATTACTGGCAGCACAGACGCCAGTACAAAACTGAAAATTTACAGTAGCTGAACTGTATTTTTTTACTTACTGATTTTTACTGTATTATTTAATTACAGCATATTTCCTACTGTACTATTTCCTACAATTTCCTACTGTAAATTGTAGAGTAATTTACTGGCAACATAGATGCCACTATAGTATTGTAAATTCATAGTTTCTATTTCAAATATACAGTACATTGTGCTAATGTATTACCATATTTTAGTATAATTACTGCATTGGCTTGCTTTTTACTGCACTTTACTGTGTGCGCATTATTGTAATTTTACATAAAATACACCTATATTTATGCACATATGTGTGTGTGTGTTTTATAAAAAAATTACAATAAGGCGCACACAGTAAAAGACACCTGCTAATATCATTGCATATACTTTTATAGACCTCAGTGACCTATACTTTGTCCAAACTGTCAAACTGTTCTTCCTTATTGATTATGCTCCTTTTTTATTTACGCTTTGCTTTTCTGTGTTTATACTTCTCTTTTTGTTTTATGCTCCTCTTTTTTGCATTTATACTTTTTACTCATTACACTTTTTAATTTACTCTCTGCATTGCTGTCCTCTGTTTTTATTTATGTGCTGCTTTTCTGTGCATCTCAGTTTTTACTCCTTTTTGACCTTGGTGGGAAGGTGGGGCAAGAGTAACATGTGCCCTGAGAAGACAGCATGTTGTGTACTTTTCACATCATCAGCTGGAGCCAACTTTAAAGCCTGACAGCACAGCAGGTTTGAGTGCTTATAGCAACAGAATGTGTCCGTTAGTTAATTCATAATAATTAGTAAACATGGAAATGAAACATGTAAATGAAAAGTGTAAACACAAAAACAGGAGATTAAATAAAAAGATGAGTGTAAAAGCACAAGGTAAATAATAGAGAAGAGTAAATACTCTATGAATGTAGTATAACTATTTAGCGTGAAAAAATAAGCAGCAACAGGTACCTCAGAAGTCCCACTCAAATTCTGTAAGCTTCCTCATCACCTTCTTCTGAACTAGCTGCCCAGTTCTCTTGCTTATTACTTTTCCCCAGCTTTTACATCCATAACAACAGAGAAGACCATAGTCTGGACAAATCTGACAAAAAATCTTGACTTTGTTTAAAGCTTAATGATTTAGTTATGCAACCATTTTGCAAACTCTGTAGATTTCCCATGTTCAAATGAGTTAACTTAATTCTGCAAGCTGCTTTGTGTGCAACACACACTAACATAGCACCACCACGTCAGTGTCACTGCAGCGCTGACAATGATCCACCACCCACATAGTACCTGCTCTGTAGTGATCCTGACCATTGAAGAACAGGGTAAAAGGGAACTAAGTACACAGAGTAACAGATGAACTCCAGTCTGTAATTGTAGAATTTCAAAGTGCTCCTGAGTGGACAGTGAGGGTTGAAACAAGAATTTGGTCATAATATTATGGCTGATGGGTGTGTACAGATATACTAAGTGTACAGATAAGTTTTAAAGTGTTTTTTTTTTTTTTTTGTAATGCACAATTGTACATTCACATTCTCCTTATTGTTCTTTTGTCATGTTAATTGTAACTGTTGCATAGTGTTAAAAATGACAATTATCATTTTATTCAACAAAAAATAACCTACAAATTAAGTGAGAGAGAATTTAATGGTCCCTGCATCAAGGAAAAAAGTACTGTAAAGTATGTGCATCGATTTGTTCTGGGTAATTATACTATATCCAAAAGCGTTGAAAGTTCTGGTTTAGATGATTTAAAGATGGTGACTTCACTGTTACCAATAGTGAACATAGAGTGTATTAAAACTTAACTTTAAGTTTTGTTTTGTTTTTTGAAATAAAATGACAACTGTTGATTTAATGCTTTAAAACTTATTCGTAGACCTAGTAATCTGAATAGTAATTACCATATTTTTACCTTTGCATGAATTCAAGAGTAAAGGTAGCATCCTCTTGATACTGGAGGTTAAAGTTGTAATAGCACGCAAAGAGTGCTGCCAATCCAGATGAAAAGGTAGGCTGTACCCCTTCACATATCACATGGCCTTCAATTCCAACCATCCATTTCTGTCCACCAAGCCTGTCACCCAAAAGAAACAAAATTCATTAATTCATTCATGAACTCAAAAATAACTTCTTTGGAAGACAGTGAGTCTACCACACCAAGCATAATCAACTGCGGACTCTGCCATGTCAAGCGTCCTTTCAACATCAACCATACTAGCAGTCCATACTAGCTGTCTTCTGCAAGATAAAAACACAATGTAAAAAGCAGCAAGTGGTGACCAGACGTACAGCCTACTTTTATGCCAAGGAGTCTAGTAGCGCCAAGGGGTACAATAAACAAAAATATTTATGGGGGAGTTTACCTTATTTCACATTTGAGCTCAATTTACCCATCTCTGCACGGAAATTAATTTGTCAATATCTGGAAAACACACATTTTATAAAATCAAAATTCTCCAGGTGTTGATAATATAATAATACACAAACCCACAACATCAAACACTCTTGTCTCATGTATTCTCTTATACTGCAGATATTATTGGAAATCACCATGTCAAACTAATTTTGTATACAGAGCTGGGTTGTGCTCAAAACAACAAATGCAAACTACCCCCTTTTAAGCAACAGGTTCAGTTGTCAGGCTTAATTAATGAACAAAACACCACTAGATATCAAATGGCTGTACAAAAATAATTTAACCATATCCCAACCTAAAACGCAATAGGTACCTCTGCTTTAAGTATGAGGTCCTCTGTTTTTTCCTTAAAATGTGCCATGAGCAGTTCAACATCGAGAGCTGCAACCTCTTCCTCTCCATGTGTGCCAAGGACTTTCTTAACCACATCATTGGTTGGTTTGGTCCTGAAGTAGTTGATAATTAGTCTTTCCTCAGCTGCTTGCTCCATTTATCTGGTAGGGACACCGGTAAGCAGCTCAAAATGTGAAAATAAACAATTCTGCACAAATAGCAATGGCCACTGTGCTCGGAGGTCTTTTATGGCAGGAGCTGGTTCAGCATTAATCACCCTACACTGCAAGTAGTAGGTGCTCTTCAAGAGATAGTCAACTACAGCTTTGTCAGCAGAAGTTGAACCAAACTCTGAATGAAGTTCCGTCATTCAAAGCCTCATCTCTTCCATCCCTGCGTCTGTTTCTTCTGGTGGAATTTCTGGTTGCCACCGTAAGCATCCATAACTGTTCACTGGTCCTCTCTTGGGTGTAAGAGATTCATTACCACACTTTGGAGCTCTGCGTTTTGCAAGGGTGTTGCCCCTTAACATGTTCTACATTTACCTTGAGTTGTGTTAAAAGTAATTCATAACCAGTCCCCATCATTGTCTTGCCATCATCCAAGTAGACAGCAAAGCTTTTCGGGTACTGTTGAATAATATTGTGAGCAATAACCTTATACTGAGACCTTGTGGGGTTAGCCTCTGACTTTCTTTGTTCATCCACAATAACTCGAATCATCTGGCGACGATCAGCAGGACTGGGTCGTCTTTCTTTACCAATGGCAAGTCGTAAGGAAGAGGGCATTTTCTCCCAAGGGATAACAAAACTTATAGGCCAGGTTATAGGCCAGGTTTCTTCTGGAAGATTAGGAAGGACTGAGATGATAGCCTCCTTAATCAGTCTGGTCAATTCTGACATGTCTATAAAGAGTGATGGGAGTGATGCAAGACAATTACAGGTAAACCACATAAGGTATAGCCAGACAGAGGGTCGTAATCCAACAGACTGCACTGATTTACACAAATGTATGGTTCCTGTTCAGCAATAACATACACCTTGATCAATAACACAATTTGTCTGATGCGGAGCCACAATAAAATTTACATTGGAATTGTTGTGAATCAATATAGACTCTGTCGACTCTACACCCTGGTCATTTTGACTAAGGGGAACAAACATGTTCTTCTTATACTGTGTACCCTTCACAAACACCACATATGTCGCTAAAGTGTTCCCTGGCTGGAACTGATCACCTACACAATGCTTGATTTTGTCACTGTAATCATTCGGGTAAAAGTTTGTCCCCCGTTCTGCAACAACTTCAGATGGAAAAAAATTGCCAGCACCTCAATAAACTTGCAGAAGCTGATGCCGCTCAGATAAAGTGGCACACAAGTTCTTGAAATTGTGTAGTTTCTGGCACATTGTTTAAAGTATGTGTGCTTACTCTCAAACCTTAATATCCTTAGGCGAGTGAGAGGCCCAAAGCGAGTAATTAGTTCTGGATAATGGCAAAGGTAATTCAATGTATTCAAATGTATTCACTTATCAAAACTGACAAATAAGCAGTCTGTCCCATTGAGATTGCAGGGGCATTTGCCTCAGCTGAAGTACCAATTGCCACATGTCATTTTACAATGGATCTTTAATCATGTCACCAATTTATAGTGGAATAAGCCTAAGCAAACACCAGTTTTGCACAGCATGTCCACAGAGTTTCTCAGATCCTGGATGCACTTTATTTGGTTTGTCTTTTGCATCATTCCCAAGGTATTTAAAATGACCAATACGGTGGTTTAACATGGTGTATGTGAAGTGATTCTCTGCCACTAAATGGCTGATGTATAAGGCAACGTCAGAGGACACTACACCTTCAAAGATCATGGCCTAAGAAAGGTGGCAATCCATGACAAACATGAAAATGTGAGAGAAAACTTAATCAAACCTCACACCACATTCAGAATTCATACCAGACAACCTTACATTTTCCACATTCTGCTTATAAGATTCAACTGTTCTCACAACTAGGTATGTCACAATACCTGCAAAAGGGACTGCTGAAACTGAAATTCTCAACAAAGCCACCAATGCTGTGAGACCCTAAATTGTCCCCAGCAATTGCATATAAGATGCCTTTACGGACCTCTCCATCAGGTAATGTTAACTCATGTTCTTATATAGTCTTCAGATCATCCACTAATTTGCTGAACACAAGGTTCTGACCAAAGAATTTAAAATCCTGCTCTTTACATAATAGCACAAGCTGCATTTGATCTATGCTAGATCTATTATGGGGCAGAATGTCTTCTGCCAGAATCTTGTGCTTTTTTTTTTCCATGATCCAAGTGGATTGGCTACTTCAAAAGAATTTTGATATAGTATTAAACTCAAAAGAGCCTGGATTAGCTTTCAAGTGGGAATTTGGGAATTCATATTTTTATGGGTCATATTACTCCCATCCCAAATATCCTAAAAAACATCTTTGATCTGCCTTTGGGAATGAGTTTTCTCATGCTGCTCTCTAACCGACACACAGTTAAAGAGGGACACCAATGTATATTTGAATGGAATATACTGAACATAACATTCCTTACCTTCAACTTGCATTACAATGAACTGAAATAAAAATTTAAACACACTAAATAATGACTAACCTCACGTTCAGAAAAGAGAGCTTTTGAAATCCGCAATGAAAGGCTTGTCTTCAATCAACCCATAGTGAACATTTAGTATTTTTGTTAACTATTGCTGTATTTACGTGTCAGCACTTTAGGAAGAAAAATGCACAACTAAAGTTCATTTCAAAAATAAACTAAATGTAAAAATATTTTAACAAAAAAAAAGATATTTATAGCTACAAAGCAGCTGATGTGAATTTTACAAAGTAAAGGAGGTGCAGCTGGATAAAAAAATAAAGAACATCATGATTAGATATGGTGTGTGTTTTTCTGACGTGTCAAGTATATTTTTAGTAAAAAAAAATTCTTACTATTGTATTTTACATGCAACAAATTATTGCTGATGTTATCTGGTTGATGAAAGGCTTTTTTACACAGCTACTTAAATACTCTTCATTTAACTGGAAGACATTGGGACAGAATGATGACATGTTGGCCATTTATTCTTGGTACAAAGTACATTTTAATTTCTTGACATGGACAAAATTAAAAATTGTAATGTTGTTGGGGGGCTGGCAATAGGTGGGGGTAGGAGCATTACTATCAGTTTGTCTGTGATTGAAAGTTATGATCTTTATCTTGACTGTTTGCTGATTCTGATGGGCACCCAATTCACTCTATCACTAGTTAATCCTAGGGCAAAGCTCACCTAAAAATAGGCAATTTTTTAATCTGCTAATTGGATTTTTGGGTTTTAGTCATTGTTTCTTTTGTTCTGCATATGAATGTAGTGAAAGCAAATTGATGTGCTTTCCACTATGCCAAAATAAAAATATATCCAAACAGTACTTGTTAGCTTAAAGTGGCATTAAAAAGCATGAGCAGGCTATAAGGAGCTTGAATAGTTTACTTGTTCACTGATGCATTTCTAGAGTGATTTGCTGTCCAGTGTATTACTATAAATGCACTTACACATTTCACTTGTGTTTTGCTGTAGAATGATGTCATTGAAAGAAAAAGAACCTGCATACTGAAAGCACTAATTGTTTACCTAAACGAAGAACCTAAAAACCTTATACAGGAGTACCTTGTAAGTATCTTTGTCAGTGCTTCCTAAAGAATTACTTTCTGGAGAAGCGTAGTGCATTGCAGACTACAGTGACTACCGTGGCCATGCTTACCTCAGTAGAAGCCCCTGCTCACTAACATCTCACTAACAGCAGTTTGTGCATCGCTCTTTGAAGGTACAATTTATGGATGGTGTTTTAGTTTCTTAAATGCAACTTGTTGTCCATGTCTGTGGTTGACAACAGATATTGAGATACCAACAGCAGATAATGTTGGAAATATAAAAGCTATACCAAATGCAGCCTGGAAGGGTGGTAGTCTGTGGACTAGATGCCATCACTTGAGAGGGAAAAAGTCCTGTTTGTGTGTATGTTTTGCCTGAAGGTTTATTTGTTCTGTTTTTGACGGTGTTGAGAACAACCAGGAGGCAATGGAGCAGACAGTCCTAGGAATTTATGCCATAACCAAAGAAGGTGCAGAACCCACAGATGATCTGGAAGATGTTGGAATAATCATTGAAGGCGTGGAAGTGCTTCGTGACCTTAGTATAGTGCTGGACGATATGGCCAAAATTTATATTGCAATATATTCCTTAATTCGGTCGATACAATATAATTCCGATATTGATGTAAATACTTTGAAGGCCTCAAAAAAACTGCCAAGTATCCCTACAATGGAAATCTGTAACTACTACAGTCTAAAAATTTAATTGAAGTCTTTGAAACCTCCTCACACAAAAACTATATAATACTTTAGAAATAAAAATGGTCCAAAAAATTAATGCTCACTTTTATTTGCATATACTCTTCATATACAAAAACATGGCATCCCTGTCAAACATAAACCTCTAGGCATTATAAATATACTTTCATTTTAAATTAAAACAGAGGCTTTTTCTTATTCCTATTCTCGACTAACATCACTTTCCTAAAGCCCACATTTTCCACCGTACTAAACGGCATCATGTCCTCAGCCAAAAAGTTTGTTACAGCCTTAGTGATGCCTGTATGACGCTTGGACTGTTTGGACTTTTTGTAGACACTCTGCCATGGCTTGTACTCCAAGCTCTGCAGGAACTGTGTGAGTATTTCCAAGCTGCATGGGATAGATTATCACAGGACACCATTAGGTATGCTGTGAGACACTACTTCTGTATGTGTAGCTCAATAAATAATGATCATGTCAGTCTAAATTTATCATCATTAACTGTTTTCTGGTAACCTTTATCTTTCTTCCCAACAGCATTGCAATACTACACTTCCTTCTGGGTGCAGCTGTTACTTTGGATGGTGAGTGTAAATGTGTGGACAGTCGTCTCTGGAGATTTGATCTGAGACACAAATCTGATCTGCATTCATTCTGAACATGGCCTAAAGGCTAGTTTATGCTTAACGTTAAAAAATAATACGGACTCTGCGCTCTTGTCCTCCATATCTGTGCATGCTCTCTAACTCCAGGACTCTTTGGGCTCCAGATTGCCCTCTAGTGGACATATTGCTTAACATCTACGTCAACATAAAGGACACATTTGGACAATGACGTTTGGACTTATTCATATGTGTACAATAGTGCAGGATACAGGAGCCCTAATGGATCCTATCTACTAATAGGCTATCTACAATAGAGGCTTTCTGTGTGGTTTGAAGGTCCAGAGTACAGAGTCTGTAGCATAACGTAATATTTACAGTTCCATTCCACCTTAAATGGTGCAGAATCTACATTATGGCACTGATATTCAGCTTCTTATTCACTAGGCTCTTGTTCACGTTTTCCAGTTCCACCTTAAATGGAAGAAAATGTTGTTTCTGGCACTGTCGTTCAGCTTCTTTTTCACCAGTTTCTTGTCTTAATTTTCCAGTTCCACCTTAAATGGGACAGTATTTGCATGCTGACACTAACATTCAGCTACTTATTAGCCAGCTTCTTGTTTGAAATCTCTCGTTGCACCTTAAATAATGCAGCACTTGAATACTGACACTGATATTCAGCCAGCTTCTTGCTCAAATTTTCCAGGTCCACCTTAAATGATGCAGCAGTTATTGTAACACCTCAGAAGCCAGTATGTAACCACAGCACACAGTTTCGGGTGGAACAGAGAAACTGGAACAAAAACTGGTAAATGTTTTTATTTACACAATTTACTACATACCCCAGATAAATCATAACGTGTCCAAATATTGTATCTTTAATTTAGAACTGTGACTATAAGGCTTATGTTCCTAACAAACAATGGAAGTCAATAGTCACTGAAATGGCTTCTCTAAACACAGCCCCAAAAAATACAGTCTGGGCACAGTCTAACCACATCCATTACATGCCGAAGACCATAGTGTGAAGGAAGTGGCTGAATCTGCAGGTGTATGGAAGCATACGGCCATACGGGTCTACCAGCAGTGGCTTAATTCCAATTTGCAGGGAATCCTTCCCAGAATTGTGCCAAGGAATGTGACCTACATCCATAAACTTGGTCAGTCCATACCTAATCCAATCCCAGCTGTTATTGGTGCTGGTGAAGGAGTTACATGGTACTAGGTACATTCTAAACTCCAGAGCACAGTCCGACATCCTGCAGCCTATATTAATAAACAGTGTAGCTGAACACAGCAGGTGGCCACTTCAGACAACAGAACTTATAGAGCTTATAGCTGAATGACCGCACACTATGCATGCAACAGATAAGTATTCCTTTAATGAAGCTTGATTTGTGTAACGAGTGACTTTGAGTGAGTTTTCCGTGCGTGCGTGTGTGTGTGTGATGGACCCTTTAAAGCCTGCAGCCTGTGTGTGTTAATTGCCAGCAGCTGCCTGTTGTGCTGTTTCAGTTTCAATTTCCCCTGCATCTCTTTACACTTCAGTGTGAGGAAACTTTGAATAATAAATCCTCTGTGCTGTAAAGCATCTAAAAGGAATAGTTTAAGGGAAACAATACTGCCAAAAGTATCCGCTCGTCTGCCTTCACACACATATGAAATTGAGTGACATCACATTCGTAATCCATACGGTTTAATATGATGCTCCACCCTTTGCAGCTATAAGACCTTCAACTCTTTTGGGAAAGCTTTCCACAAGGTTTAGGAATGTGTTTATGGATATTTCTGACCATTCTTCCAGAAGCCCATTTGTAAGACACTAATGTTGGACAAGAAGGCCTGGCTCGCACTCACTGCTCTAATTCATCCCAAATGTGTTCTATTGGGTTAAGGACGGGACCTGGCTTTGTGCACTAGTGTGCAGTCATGTTGGAACAGGAAGGGCTGTCCCTAAACTGTTGCCACAAGTTGGAAGCCTGAAATTATCCAGAATCTCTTGGTCTGATAAAGCATTAAGATAGTTAGTTATTCTTTTAATGATGAGTATATTTAATAATCGGATAATTCCTGCAGTGATTAATATGGTTTAGCTGGTACTCTTAACAGCTTGACATAAGAAGACCACATGTTAGTGAGACTAATCAGCTTCTGCTAGGGAGCATAATGACTGGACTCTGGAGTGATGGAGAAAGGTCATATGGTCTGATGAGTCCAGACCCACTCTATTCCAGAGTGATAGGAGCAGCAGGGTAGGAAGGGAAGCCCATTAAGAGATGGAAACATCATGCATAGTGTCCACTGTACAAGGCTCTGGAGGGAGGGTTATGATCTGCGTGGGCTTCAGTTGGTCAGGTTGAGGCTCAGCAATGTTATGTGGTTTTATCAGCTGACCACATGGTTATCCCATCAATGGATTTGTCCATCTCCCAGGATGACTCAGATTGTGGAAAAGTGGTTTAGGGAACAGGAAGCACTGTCCCTGCCAGAGTCCTGACTTCAGCCTCACTGGAGGTCTCAAATAAGCACCATGATCCAAACTAAAGGCTCTCCAGCATATAGTTTGAGTGTCTGACCCCTATTTGTCCAGCGGTGTATTAGCATTTCTCATTAGGACTATGCTAATTAAATTTTGTTGATGAAGTACTACACTGTTTAATCATTAAGCTCAATCTGATCGGAGCTTGTTGGCACCCCCTAATTGCTTGTAATTGTGCTTCCAGGCCGGTGCATGTTCACGTTATTTGATTTCAGAGTTCAGATAACGCACATAAGTGCAGAGCCAAGCAGATTCTGACTTTCTGTTCCAGATGAGCACTTATGGATCAATGCCTACATCCATTTGGGAAGCCATTTGACTATTTTCCACAAGATCATATAACATCTCAACACTGGCAGCAAAGTGGCAGTGAAGGGCTAACACTTTAATAATGTGTCTGGATGAATGTTTTAGAGATATTTACTCAGCTGGCAGTGAATGAATGTGTTGCTGAAAAATAGTATATAATAATGCATAATGCATAACTAAAAGACTGATATGTAAACATGTAAGTCATTCGGTGTTTGGGTGTGAAATATGGAGGACCGAATCTGCCAAAATAAAAAATAAATAAATAAATAAAACACTAATACTTAAATTAAAATGGTAAAGAAATAATGATGGTAAATCTAAAAATAAATAAATAAGCATAGAAATAAGTATATCAATAAATAAAATGTGTAAAACTTAAATAAATGTGTAATGTGTATTTATTTTATTATTTGTGTTACTTAATGAACATTTTTATTTTAAATTAATGTATGTACCTAATTATTTATTAATAAATTCATTTATTTATTTATTTTTGTTTTTCCTTACCCTTATGGTAATAAAGGGGCTGTCAATCCATGACGTCAGTGTGTCTTAACATTCCTATTGGTTGATCGACAGCAGATTCCGTAGATCGATTGTCTTGCTCCATCAGCAGTGACTATGAACAACATGGTGCACTAATGTCTGCTTACAGGCAACAGGTAGCAAGAGACCTGAGACTCTTAGCTGACCCTGCTGAAAATGCAAGTGCAGATTATTTACTCTTTCGAGTGGAGGCTGTGGCTGACAGTTTGTTCCATTATGCTACATCTTCTGATACAGAGATCGACCCCATAGTGTTCACAAATTTGGAGGAGGTAGTTAATCGTCTTTCCCCGCTAAATTCAGATCATGCAACACCTGGAAGCTGCCTCTCTGAGCAGATCCGACACCGACCTGCGCCCCGATATTTGTCCTCTCGGAATCTTTCACCCGAATGCACAGCCAAGCTACATAGCTCTCCTCGAAATCAACTCCTGTCGTTCTGCACTTGATTGCTAAGCCTGAACATGAAAAACACGCCTCCTCATTATCATATGAAAGAAGAAAAACAGAAATAAATAAATTAATTAATTAATGAAAAAAAAAATAATTACATGTATAATTAAATTATATTTCATGTAAAAATAATATGTATTAAATAAATAGATTTGAAAATTACCATGTTTAAATAATATATGCAGAAAATATAAAATGAAGGAAGACATTAATAAAACATTAATAAACAGTACAAGAATAAATAAAATGAGGACTATATAAATGCAAGAAAAGGAAATAAGCGTATAAATAAAATCAAAGCAAGCAATATATACAAATTCTAGTTATTTTTATTTAAATGTTAATTTTATTTAGTCTTTTATTTATTTATTTATTTATTTTGAAACACTATGTTCTAGATAAAGTCAGAACCGTACACAGTGCTCGTAACTGGACACCCCACTCTAAAAGCTCCCTCACAGAAGTTACTACACAAGATGGCTATGAATATACTGCCTGATGTCTGAGGCGCTGTTTATGATAGTTTGGATAATTTCAGCCTCCATTCATGTGGTAAAATAGTCCCCCAAAGAAAACTAATTATTTACGGTTTTCCAGATTTACCCATCATCAGCATTACATATAACACCCAGAAGACATGTGAAGGTTTACTGGTAGGTTATACAGATGTGTGTTGTAGATATCTGAGATATGGGCCGGGGTTTTATAGACTGGTCACTCAGGCATAAATAAATATAAATATGCAATCTCCATGTCTTGATTGACTGAATAACCAATCTCTTCTGTGGTGCTGTGTACAGTAGATTAGCTGGACATGGTTCTAAATAGAACAACATCAGCACTCAAGAGCAACTGTTCAATTAAAATAAAGTACACCTAGAGTTATAAACAGTTTATACCACAATATCTACATTTGGAGCTTAGAGTTATACACTCGACCTAATAAGAAATGGTAGAACAGACTCAGTGTATACCACATTACATACATTTAGAGCTTAGAGTTATACACTCAACCTAATGAGAAACTTTAGAACATACTTAGTTTATATTAACTAGCTAACATTAACAGCTAAAGAAATACATTAAAGAAGATGTTATGTTCTAGATTTTGCCATTTAGCACTAGATAACAGCTGATAAAATTATGTATTAATGGATGTGTTATGTCCTAGATAGTTCCAGGTGTTATTGGTGCTGCAGGATCCACAACAACATTAACACTGTCAGTCTGTTAGCTGAACGTCTGTAAGATGAACGCCTGATCAGCAGGTGAATAAGGTGAGAGTGAAATGAGAGAATGTGTATATGTACACTGCATGTACTGGCAGCATGACACACCCCTGTGGAAGAGGGGGCATAGTTAGTAGTGGCTTATTATTTTATCAATGGAACAGGCACCTTAAACTGGCTGTTCTGAACAGGGTCGTTTAGACAGGAGGAGAAGGAGCTAAGCTGTGTCACCTCTAATGTGTCCAGTTACAGGTGTGTATATTGAGTATGTCACATCATCTGTCAGCCAATCAGATTTCAGAACTGGGTTCCCCTGTTTGATGAGAGGTATTCGCGAGTCTGGATGTCCAGGGCCACTGTCCCCACTCTGGTCTGAGCCCTGTTTATAATGCTGAGTAATGGACTGTCAGAACAGCTTGCCCACCAACCCACATTCAGCCCAGTGCTCAAACTACGGCTATAGAGGGCCATGTTTACGCTGCCAGACCTTATCAGGACATGATCCTGCAGCTCCGGCTTGGTTCCTTGTTCTCATGTACTGTTCATGCAAGAAATAGATATTTAATAAATATCACAGAAGCAACAACAACATACAACAGGTGTTTGAGTGTTCAGTGTGTCCACATTCCTTAGTTTTTCAAGGCAACCAAGCTCAAGGGTTCCCACTGATCTCTAGGCATTAGGTAAAGCTGGAATCCAACATATTTCACTTAAAGTTAGTAGAATATATATTCTAATATATAGAGACTCCTTTCACCATGCCTTAGATTAACAGTTCTAACCCTAGTACTGACCAGGACCCAACCTGTTCAGCTATATATGCCTATGAGTCCTATATGCCTACCACCCCATTGAGTCAGTGGCTCCACTTCTGGCCCTTTATAGAATATTATCACTCTATCATGACTCAATAGATTCCAAATTCTTTTTAAATGCTTCAAATCCTTTTTCTTCATACTTCCCTCAATCTAGCCTCAAACACTGATACCACAATTGTCTAGAGAGACATAAGGTGACGCTGGAATCCAACATACTTCACTTAAAGTAAGTTATTGAAATATATATTCTAATATATGGAGACGTCTTCCACCATGTCTTAGATCAAGAGTTCAGTCCTATAATGTAAACTAGGAAGAAGAGATTCAAAAGCACATTTGAAATCAGGTCCCACATCCAAAGGCTGACCAGGATCCACCCTTTACATGCTTATGAAGCCTACAAGCCTACAGACCCATTAAGTAATTGGCTGAAGCAAGCTTCTACTTCAGGCCCTTTCTAGAGTATAATCACTCTATCATGACTCAGTAGATTCCAAATTCTTTTTCATCCTTAATTCTTCTTCCTACGCTCCCCAACCTAGCTTTAAACCCTGATAGCACCATCTAATGACAGCTAATAATATAATATATAATATATATAATATAAGCATATCTATATGCATGTATGTATAATAGTAGCATTTACAAAAGTTTGAACTGCAAGAGTAGTGCAAGTAGACAGTATGCACACAATAAAAATAACATCTGAGGTAGAGATAACATGAGAACAGTATGTAAACATGAGTATACAGTATGTAAACATGAGTGTACAGTAGGCTTGGCAGTGAATAAAGTGCATTAACAGTACAAAAGGTGCAAGGATGCAGTAGTGTAAGTGCAATGTAAGTTAAAGTGTCCGTGCAGCATTCATGAGACACACAGCCTCATAAAAAACTTTTCCTGATTGTGCTGGTGTGGGAGCGGAGGCTCCTGTAGCGCCTGCCAGATTAAAGGAGGGTGAAAAGACCATGATTCGGGGGAGAAACGTATTTGATGATATTCCTCGCCTTAGTTTTATATGCCTATTAATCCTACAGACCTATTGAGTCATAGCAAGCTTTTACTACAAGTCCTTTATAGAATATCATCCCTCCATCATGACTTAATAGATTCCAAATTCTTTTTCAAATGCTTAATTTTTCTTCTTACTCCCCTCAGCCTAGCTTCAAACCCTGATAGCACCATCTAATGGCAGCTACTGTTTAGTACAAGGACTGGCTTCACATTACCTCACATACATTTCCCAAGGCAGCCAAGCACAAGGGTTCCCATAGATCGTTAGGCATGAGGTAAAGTTGGAATCCAACATACTTCACTTAAAGTTAGTAGAATATACAGTATATCCTAATAAATGGAGACTTCTTCTACCATGACTTAGATCAACAATTTAGTTCTACAATGTAAATCTACACCAACATTCTACAGTACACTAGCACATTACACTTACTGATGTACTGTGCCTTAAAACACTACTTACTGTACACTAACGCATTACACTTACTAAGTTACTGTACATCAACACACTACTTAAAGTACACTAACACGTGACACTCACATATATATATATATATATATATATATATATATATATATATATATATATATATATATATATATATATACAGTGGGGTGCGAAAGTTTGGGCAGCCTTGTTAATTTTCCTGATTTACCTTTATAAAGCATTGATTGTTTGGGTAAAAAAAATGGCGTTAAATATATCATATAGGGGACAAACACAGTGATATTTGAGAAGTGAAATGAAGTTTATATGATTTACAGAAAGTGTGCAATAATTGGTTAAACAAAAGTAAGCAGGTGCATAAATTTGGGCACTGTTGTCATTTTATTGATTTCAAAACCTTTAGAACTAATTATTGAAACTCAAATTTGGTTTGGTAAGTAAATTTGGTGGTGGTGCCATCATGCTGTGGGGCTGTGTGGCCAGTAAAGGGACTGGGAATCTTGTTAAAGTTGAGGGATGCATGGATTCCAATCAATATCAGCAGATTCTGGAGACCAATGTCCAGGAATCAGTGACAAAGCTGAAGCTGTGTCGGGGGGGGGGGGGGGTTTGAAAAATCACCTGGGCATTAAATTGATGTCAGTGTGCTACCTGAAAGTAAGGCACACACAAGTTATTATGATGCCACACCAGCCAGAAAGTAACAGCAGTGTCAATTAAGATGGAATAGGAAAAATAAACAAGTATCAGAAAATGTTTCCAGTATTAAAGGAAGATTAAGGATGTGGTGAGTAGTGTAGTTTCTTGCTTGCACAGAAGTGTAGAGTCAGGAGACTGAAGGCTGAAGAGATCTTGGTAGTTTATTTCAAGGCGATCTCAGTTCACTGACATCTCTTGTCCAAAGACAGGCCAGACCAGTACAGTCTGAACTCAGCCCAACTCAGTCCTACTCAGTCTGAAAACAGAACCCCTGTCACAGAGGTTTTATACACCGTGTCACCACACCTGTAAGATTCAAATGAATCAAATGAATGTTCTATGACCTGTAGAACCCTGATGGTAACATTCTCTTAGGGGCTCCGTTCTGTTCTGATGATGCAGCTGTTTCTCACATGGTAAACAGATACACACTTGTATACAAAACATTGATATCCAACAGAAGTGATTAATAAGCTGGGTCTGTACTGAATTAACCTCAGAGCAGTGATTTGTAGAACTGTTCAAAGCCAGCTATGAACAGAAAGAAAAGATTCAGATAAATCAGATGAAAAACAATTTACTGCATCATAACATACATCACTTAACAGGAAACCTTAAACTTTTTTTTTTAAACTTTTTTTATAAAGATGTAAATTCACTACTATACTCAACATGGCAACATGTGCTGTATGCACAGTTTTAAGGAGGCTGATGTCATTTCAGTACCCTTAGCTTATATGTAGCAATAGGCATATTTTACTCTTTAACAATCTTGTAGTTCAGGATCCAGTTATACACGAGAACAAAATGTATTAGGTTCTGAACATATTTATTTATCACAGAACACAATAAAGTAAATTTTCTGAAAATGCTATTCATTTTTGCCATTCACAAATCCAGCTTAGACCTTAAGTGCTAAATATATAGGCATAACAACATGGTGCTGACAACAAGACAACAAGAGTTCAACAGTTGTGAAAGGTCAAGGATGGGGTTATTGACACTTTAAAATTTTTCTTTCGACTTTATCTGCATGAAATTCAATGTACTTTTGAACAGCATACAAAATCAGTTTCTAGTTGCAAATTAGGCAGCAGTGACACCTGTGTCTGTCACATAGACAAAAGGCTATTCTAGTCATATGCTTTATTTTAAGATCAATTTTTAAAAAGACATTAATGAACTGGTGCGTTTGGATAAATGAAATATGTTATGTTGTATCCGCACGTGATATGAACTCACACAGAGACAGTGGAACGATTATTTTGTTAACCGAGGTAGGGAAAATGAAACGTGCAGCAGCTCTCCATTTGTGACTTTGGGCTCGAGGAGCATCAAACTCTACATTACCCATTATGCTTTAGTGCTTTTTGAACTGCAACTAAGGATAGCTATATAGCTCAAAATACTGTCCAATACACTACAAAGAACATGACTGACTCCTTTTTAAAACTGTCACAACCTGTCATACCTTAACCCTGTTTGTCTACGTTTTCTTTGGTTTTCTGTTTCTGTCTAGTTTTCTCTTGTCACTTCCATGTGACTTCTGTTATCCTGGGCCATGTGCTTCTGTTTGTTTTGGTTATTGCTCCTCCTGTCTCTGCCCTCTTGTCAGGCCTCAGTTTGTAGCCCTGCCCCTTTCAGATGTTCCTCGTTAGTCCTTGTTCATTTATACTCCCTGTTGTTCCCTTTTTTCTTGCTTGGGGTTTTGTCTCTATGTCTGTTGTCCACTTCCGAATCATTACTCAGTTTACTAGTGTCTTTGGTTTGTTTTGAATTTATTCTTCATTAAAGACCTGCTTTTGCATCCTGCCTCCTCATCTTGTGCCACGTGACAAAAGTATATCAAATGATATGTTTGCATAAATATAGACAAAGTATTATAAAATGTAAGAAATATCACACAGATATCAAGTCTTTATTCATTCTTATCACTAGTTAATTAATTCTCTGGTACATTCAACATTCATGTTCACTCCAATGCACTGGGAGTCATGAGCTATTCGCGACTGCTTTCTGATGTTCCTTTTGCCATGGCAACAGAGCAGTGCTGTACAGCAGGTGAATCATGATGAGCTGATGATGAAAGGCTTTCTCTGATAGAGGAAGGGAGGGAGCTGAGCTCCCACAGCCCAACCCACCACACACGCACACCTCATATGTAGAAGATGTGGCAGAACCTGGATGACAACGCAAGGAACTTGTTGTATTTAGTGTATTAGTGAGGGACTGTTGAGCATTTTCACATGGAAGAAAGATCATACAAAGAACCAAAATGTGTTCTGGATCAAATTTTGAAATGATATTTTATTTAAAATCACTTAATATCTGATTAACTTATCCTGTCCCTAATCCTAGCTAACTAACACTAACAATATACCTATGTTTATCCTATATGTTTATCATATATAGATAGGAAAGCTCTTAAATGCCACATTTAGTCATTTAGTGAAACCTTATGAGGGTAATAACTGGACAAGCAAATGTAGCATACAAAATATTGATGCTTTTGACCTTTGGTGTTGATAAAGATTTTTGAGCATCGGATGGCTTTTGAACCAGAAAGAAAAAACAACAATTGGATCATTAACCAAATCATGCCTCATCTCTCACAAGAAGCCCAGATATCCACACTGAAGGTATATATTTTCTGAAGATATTCTACAAAGAACTTCTTATAGGTTGTCTTACAATGCACTATATGTTTAAGATAACAATTGAGCTAGATCTTTTGTTTCTTTAAGAAGTTCATGGGGGATTTTACGATATGCTTTGGATCAATTGTCTGCTTGTAAAATCTACCATTTCTTTTTTTAGTTTCTCCACTGACTGTCATTAGCATCCAGGATTTGTTGATATATAGTAGAATCCTTATTCCCCTTTAATACAAAAGCATTCTTGTGCCACTAAAGGCCACACAACCTCAAAGCATAAAATGCCCACCCACCAACTGCTACACCAGCATGTATACATACAGATAGATAACTAAATGCTAAGAAACACTGTCTACTCTATTGGCAGCTGCCATCAACTCTACAGTTTGCTCTCATTAAGGATATCTAATTGATATCCATGAAATTAATCTGGTTTAGGGAAGCAAATATGCCTGTCACATTTCTTGCTACAGTCATGTTTTTTTAAAAAGGCCTGTGCCATTACACTTCTATCCTCTCAGTGTAGTGAATTAAAGTCAAAATCTACCCAATAAGTCTCGGAATAAAAGGTTAATCAGCACAGTCTACCACCTAATTGCAATTGTTTCCCCTGAAAAGAATTTAAGCTTTCTCTATATTTAATCAAGTCGATTCTAATTTATTTTGCTTGCTAAAGAATCATTAAGTGACCTGGCAAGCACTTACCCTAAGGTGTGTATAATAAATAAGCTTGGATTGTTATTCTGTCCCATAAACAGCTGCTAAGGTTAGAGGTGGGTGTTATCTAAATAAGTACTTACTAAGTAGTAAGCCTTTTTGTGATTTGTATAACATAAAGCAGTAAAATCAATGTCTTGCTAAACTAAATAATCCTAAATGATCATTTTAAATAAACAAATGAACTAGATCTTAAATATGCTTACATCACTGTAGAGATCCAAGTAAATGTTTCATCAGCTGAGTCCCTCTCTGCATAATGCATTTTCCTCTTTCTTAGTCAAGGCTTCCCCAACACTGGAAGCCTCATTCTACCTAATCTCTAGAGCATAAACAGATGCATTTGTAGACTTACTCTCACATACATGTAATGTTGGTATAAGTGGTCTGTCCAACTCACACACACACACACACGTTTCTGTGAACAGGCCCCAGACCCTGTTCTTGCCTAGCTCTACCCAAACTTCAATCTTAAACTAATTTTATAATTTGCTGATTTTTATCAGGGGGCAGCAGCTGGGGCTGTCCTCAAAAGGCACACATGCGCACACACATACACACATACACACAGGTGTATTAAATAACAATGATAAAGAAAACCCTATGTTGAATCTGTTTTATTTTTCTTTACAACTACAATATTTTGCAGTTTAGATGAGGTTTAGATATTGTAACAGTGGAACAGAAACAAAATTGTTTACAATTCACTTCATTTTATACAAGTAATTGCTCCATGTCACTAATTTAAACTTAATGCTTATAAATTTAAAAAGATGCTTATAAATTATGTAAAACTCTGTTAGTCCTGTTAGTGCCAGCACCATTGGCAGACGACACCAACACCATTATGGCACCTGCCCTTAACACTTTTATATTACAACACTTTTCATGCTGTAATATATCCTGCACATGTAATGAATAATCTGGGGACTTACAACCGTGTTTAGTGTTCCGTTGAATAATATTCCAGCTAGTACAGGAGGTTAGAGCCTAAAACTCACCATTAGCTCAGACACTGCCTGACCAGAGTGCTATGTTAATGTCACCACAATTTGTTGTAGCCCGAGACTGTATCTATGTAGTGGTCTTAGTCTGAATGAGTAGCGGAGTTGTTTTTTTTCCCCCAGTGTGTAGAGGGCAGGCCAGAAACCTTATGCTCAGATGATTTTGCTAGGTTTTATGAGAACAAAACAACTGCTGATCAGTGTCACTGTAAAAAGAGGCAGGGGACTGTCTTTCACTTACTATTTCTATTACTGATTGTATCAACATGTCAAGAAAATGTGTGACTCTAATATAAGCACTCAAGAAAGTACTCAAATTACACAAGTACTCAAGAAGAATCCTCTGTGCTTTACAATGCCTCAATGTCAGTAGGAACAATATAAAATCGGGTGCTGCCCCAGGTTGTTTACAAAAGAGTCTCTGTGATGTATGCTACTGAACCTTGTGTGTACTTGCTGCAAACGCTGCAATAGAAATATAGATTTTTAAGCAGGTGAGGAATAGAAGAGACTTGTTGTACTTCAATTTCAAATGCATATTAATGCATATCATTTTGAATCATTGGCCCATTAATTCTAATTTTGCCACACTCCATGTTTTTTTTTTTTTTTTTTGCTATAGCTAATAAGTACATATACAAAGCACCTGAATATACAAAGCAAACAGAATACTGAAGGTTTGGAACATTGTTGTTTGAAATATTTATCACTTATACTGACCACTTTTCTACTTATATAGAAAAACCAACAACTGTAGGAACTTACTGATTAATCATTTATGAACAGCTAATTAGCTGAGTAATGTAGGCTGCATGAACACATGTAATGGCCAGAAAAAGCCTCACAAACTTGCTAATGTGCTTTTTTAACAAACTCATATCCCATGCCTACATAGACCCAAAGAAAAAAAAAAACACAAATCGCCACAAACAAATCTGCATTCCAGCACACTCCAGTTTAGTCTCAAATGACACTCTTTATGACAACATCTATATCTGGTCATGTTTTAAATTTATATTTTGCATCTTCATGCATGCAACGCACACTAATCATTTGCTTGGCAGGTGTCTAGCTAAACTAGCACTTTGAATCTGTCATCATGCATGCTGATCTCTTATGGCTCAGAGCGGTTTTTATAACAGCACACTGTCAAAATTCTATTCCGATCTGTCAGTCATAGAATATTTTTTGGTCTTCACTAATGAGATTTTGGTTTCTTTACCTTTTAACCTGCTACTAAATGTGGTCATTATGTCAACTGAACAAATCTAAACATGCTATTTGAAATTTCTCTCAGTGCTGTCCCCACAAACACAAAGCCTAGGTTCTTTTCTTAACCCACAGAGTTACAGGATCCACTGTCCTGTGTATCAAACAAAAGCATCCCATACCAGTTAGAATGTCAGAAGTAATGCCAGAAGAGAATGTCAAATGAAAAAATTATTTTTATTTCAAAATCTGTTGTGCAATTGAGCAACTATATATAATTTAGCAACTGCATGTCCACTGTACAACATCTAAACATTAACCCCTCAAAAGGGGTGCTAGCAGAATGTATGCATTCCTAAGCATTTAATTGACAACAATTCCAGAGTGTTAAGTATACAACTTTGGATAAAGTTCTCAGTTTAGTACAAAAACTCCAACAAAGAAATAAAAATACTACACACTGAGTTTTACTGAACCACCAAGTACAAACCACTGTATGAGAAGTATATAGGACTTTGTCCATGTAATTAGTGGGTACTGAATGTTAAAAAAGACTAGAGATCTGTGGGGGATATGTGTCTTTGAAACACATTGGGTATCATTGGTGTAAAGAGAGAAGTCTAACCCTGCAGCAACACCTGCATTACTGTGAAAAACACACTATTTTTAAGGACCATGAGCAACAAATACACTATACAAGTCTGTTACAGTTTCAGGAAGGCAAATCAGCAAATCTGCACACATCAAATGAGAAGTAAATCCAGTCCACATTAGATGGGATTGTTTTGCTGGTAGGATAGTATTTGGTATAACAGGATGCTCTACTCTATACTGTAGCCATACAGATGAATTTGCTAAGTTACTGCAAAGACTCATTTAGGCTGTGCTCACTGGGTGAGCTGCGACTCATGTTAGACAGACTGGCCATTAAAGATTTGACTTTATGAGCATAATAGTTCCTCAAGTTCACAGAGGGCACTTCCTTAATACCCTCATCAAAATCACAACTCCTCATAGCAATCTCCAGCTGCTTCTGTCTCTTATAGAACAAAGAGAACTTGTTGAAAATAAGTGTGATAGGTAGAACCACCACCAAGATGCCTGCCAGGATGCAGGCTGAGGCAGTGAGCTTTCCTGCAATTGAACCTGGCACTACATCTCCATAGCCCACTGTGGTCATGCTAACTGTGGCCCACCACCAGCAGGCTGGGATAGTGGCCAGTCCATCATTGTCCTCCTTTTCAGTGGTGTAGGCCATCACAGAGAAGAAGGACACCCCTACTGCTAGGTATAACAGCAGCAACCCCACCTCCTTGTAGCTGTTTTTTAGTGTAGCTCCAAGGGATCGCAAGCCTGTGGAGTGCCGGGCCAGCTTTAGGATTCGGAAGATCCTCATCAACCGAAGCACCTGTGCTACACGGCCTAAGTTGGCCAGAGCAGGACTGGTCTCGGCCACCAGGTCAATTAGAAGCGTGAGATAGAATGGCAGAATGGATACCAGGTCAATCATATTTAGTGGGTGCCCAAAAAAGTGGAGGAAGTCTGGTGCCACTATAAACCTGGCAGCCAGCTCAAAAGTAAACCAGCCTATTCCAAAATGCTCTACAATCTCAAAACGGGGGTCCTCTTGAGGCAGGCCTTCACTGTCTGGCAGGGCAAATTCACTCATGCTGTTCATGCACATGGTGCCTATCGATCCCAACAACACCAGAATAGAGAAAACACTAATGATACGACTAGGTATGGAGTAGCCAGGGTTGTCCAACATAAGCCAAATTTTTCTTCTGATACTTCCCAGTGGCTGCTTGTCAAACTTAGCAGCATCGCTGTAGAATTCAAAAATTTCATCAAAGGAAGAAGTAGTACTCCCTTCATCGCTTTTGTCCTCCCATTGCTCCTGGTCAGGCTCTATTTTCCTGCAGTGGTAGGTGTTGCTGCAACAGGAGTCAATGAAGAACTCATTGATGCCCCAGTATTCAATTTCCTGGCTGAATGAGAAAATACAGAGCTCTCCCATAACATGTAAGCGACCTGTGTTATAGAAATTCAAAACATAGGGGAAAAGCGCTGGATTCCGGTCAAAGTAGAACTCCTTTTTGGCATCATCATAGTCATCACACAATTCAAGGATTGATTCTTTTGATTGACATCGAGACAGACGGGCTAGACGTGTCTCGGGGAAGCGTGATAGTATGTTTGAGAGAAGACGCCTCTTGAAGCCTCCGACATTGATGCTTATACCACTATTCTCAGTACTGATTTCGTTTAAATCCTTGAGTCTCTGTCCAGTCATTTCCTGAGGCGCCTTGTGAGATTGCTTTTCGTGGCAAATCTTAGAAAAAAAGGAAATGGTTAAAGGATGCACTAGACAACCAAATTCTGTGTTGCAAACAATAACAAGAAGAAAAAAACATCAACACTATTTGCATTGTAGTAGGTGGATGCCACTTCTGTGTTGACAAAGTCGTAACACTCATCAAAGATCTGATTATATCAACTATGTCATTGCAAATAAGATCAATGTCGGCACATTATGGTACTGACGCAATAGGCTTAGCTCTAGGCTTAAGACGCCATACAATCTTATGAAGTAGATTTCACGTTCTCCTAAATGTTCGACAGCCAGTGATCACTTACTGTATGAAACGCCCGCGATTCCGACGGTACAAATGAAGCCGGTCATTCCATTAAACTGACTCATGTACGCTGAGACTGGGGGTGGACCGAGCGTCTCCCAGAATCTTCACTCACTCCGCCCAGACGGTTCCGTGCCTGTCAGGCATTGTTTTAGACTAAAATGTTTCCTTCGTCCATCTAAAAGCAGCGGCCTGGTGTGATTTCTGATGTCTTCAGCGACGTTACATTGTCCACGTCTTTGTCTCTGACCAAGGATATCCCCGGGGTCTTCCAGGCATCTTCTATTTCGGTGCAGCAACACGTACTACCAAGCTAAATATTTTGTCGCTGGTCCTGAAGGGGACAGCTCCGTGAGCTCAACCACGAAAACAGCTGCAGGGTAGCGCATGCCACTGCCTGGTTCGGCACGGGCGACAAAGACAACGCGAAAAAAAAAACTCGACAGCATCCTATACAGGACTGGCGGGCATGATCAGTTATGTAGCATGTTAGAAACATTTGCAGTTGTCCTTATTTCATGTTGTTTATTCAAATCTCGTAAGGTGCAGTTACTAGGAAACAGCATTGTAAGCATACCATATGATTGTAATCAGGAGTTAATACATAGTGGCATAAGATTCATATTGTAGTTATTGTAACCAGGAAGAAAAAAAATGTTCAATGTTTACATCAGTCCTCATTACAAGCAAAGTGACTATACAACATGTGCACTCATTTAAGAGAAAGAATGGTGCTATACGTCTTTCTCTGTCGTTGTGATTTTATCGACGTCGACGAGGTTGACTGTGTGCCTCTCTCACAGTCATTTTTCATGAGGTAGTCTTTCCAGTTAGACTCCCTGCTGCTCTAAGCCACGCTGTAAAATTGGGCTAGATCCTGTGCAGCATACCCTAATGTAGAGAGATGCTTCTAACGAGACGTTAATTTCAAGGAGACTTCAGGACACTTTAATAATTCATTCATTTGATTAATTTGAGGAGAAATACACATCCCGTAATCATCACATAAAATCATAGATTCTGTTTTGATATTAGGAAAGTTCACACACACATTTTCGCAGCTTTAAACCTACTCACCCACACACTGATTCGCTAACAAAGGTATTTAGAATGTTTTTCTACCTGTGCTATCCTTTTATCTCTATTCACCACAACTGTTATTTCAAGCAACAATCACCGGTCGTTGAACCGAGGACATAATCAGCTGTACTGCTCCCTCGATCTAGATTGGCAATGCATCGCTTTAAATACCCCAACCTTGTACTCAAAGTGTCCACAAGAGGGCACGCGAGAAACACTGAAAGGATTCTTCCAATGCCACTTCCTTCACACTGGGCTGCACCCGAAGGCTGAGCGAAAACAAAACAAGGGCGGATTTAGTGATCAGGACTCTATGGAAAATACAATTATGGAACCCCTGAAGGTATCTCAGATAGAGTGTATATATCTACTGTGTCTTATTTTGAGATTATAATACAAATAGACTAATGTGAATAAGAATGCTATTTCTTATATTCTTATACATTTTATATCATCTTATTTATATAATGATATATCTTAACTTAAGCAATTAAATAATCTCACTATTTTGGTAAATTTTGCTTGTTTAAGAGATACTGCTTAATACATTTCAAAGTATTTGCCAATTGTGAGATAATTTGGTGCAGAGTAACATAAAAGTAAATTAATGAGTGAGTAACAAGAGCAGGACCTCAGGTCATATACATACACATATAGTTTTTTATTAAAAAAGAGTTTTGTTTTAGCCCCAAGACACGCATAACAATTTACACAAGATTATTTGCTAACAACACAGATGCAGAAATTGTCGCTTCAGTTTTCAGTAATTCTAGAACATCATCATGCTTTCACACAGACCTCTATAACCTTAAAGCTGCCGGAGAATAACACTCTGTGACATCGACAAATGTTAAACATTTTTTTCAAAATGTGGTCAATTAGCATATACACAAATCATTGAAGAAAATCCAGAAAGTATTAGCCTACAGGAATGAAACTTAGGTTTGACATCACAAGACATGAAAACGATTCAGTTTTTTTATGCTCGGCTGCACATGTGATGTAAGCAAGGCCTTATCACTGCACCTGGTTGACTATGTAAGGTCATCCTGCTCTGTTGAATTCCATTCTGACCCATGCTGTTGTTTTGGTAGCATCTTTTGCAAGCAAATTATGCCACGGAGAAGAATTGAAAGCAATTTGAGCAGTTTTACAAGTTCACAAGGTGTTGCAATACAGTGCTGTGGGAATGGCAAAGGTCTTACCTATAGTATTGCACGCCATACAGGTCATGTGGATATTACAATAGCCTGCTGTTAGTGGCAGTGAATAGAAGAAGTCACCCACTAGTGACACGAACTGGGGGACCTACACAAACCAGAGAGAATTGCCGATTTGTGGTGGAAACAACCAATGAGTCTGTGTGTGCCAAGATGAACAGTTTGTAATCACCTGTTCAGAAGGTCTGGTTACACACCACCTCCACCCCCATCACAAAATCTGTAGGAAACTATGTGAGAATATTCAAGCTGCATGGGATGGATGCAGAACACCCGTATTACAGGACACCATTAGGAACCTATACAACTCCACCGAGGCCTCTGGCATGTTGCATTAGAAAACATGGTGGCACGATGCCATACTGAAAGACACTACTTCTGTCACTGAGGACTTGTCATTAAAAACAACCCGCTGCCATTCTGAGTCACTCCATGACAGTCTGGCACAACATCATTGCAGGCTTTGGTGACAATGACAGTCACGCAGCATGAAGTCCACTGTCATGCCAATGTTGCTGGCACTAACAGGTTGACCCATAGACTGCATCACTGCCTGAGAGAGTTACGGACTGTAAGAACCCAGATTGGTCTCAGTGGCTGATGTTCTGGATCCTGTCCTGGTGGAAGAATTCTATCATAGTCACTTGTCTCTTCCTGCCCCAAAACCTAGGGGTTATCCCAGACATTCCACCTTGGGTAGAGTCAGACCTTGGCTAAAGTTCGGTACTCCAGTTCATCCGTCAGTTGTCAATGAGGTCGTCCCAGGTCCTGAGCTCCCGCCCAGTCCCTCGGTGGCTCCAGGAGTGTTTCCCCAAATGGCACTGGTAGCAAAGGGTGTTTTTTCTCGTGGTTGTGGCCGACCATCTCTGACCCCTTTAGAAGAAAACTGCCATGCTTCCGGGATCTCATCGCCTGAATTCTAATTCCTCACACCTGTTTCCCATTGCCCTGCTTGTATATACGTGCCTTTGTTTCCTTTCTTTAGTTGCAAAGTATTGTATTCTAGCATACTGAACATTTTTTCTGCTATCTGTTAGTCAAGACAAGTTAACATTTATTTATATAGTGCTTTTTACAACAGATGTTGTCACAAAGCAGCTGTACAAAGAATCTTTACAAAGGATCTGGTGTTCAAGCCCCCAATGAGCAGTGGCAAAGGAAAAACTCCCTTAGTTAAGAAGGAAGAAACCTTGAGAGGAACCAAGACTCAAAAAGGGGAACCCATCCTCTTTGGGTCAGCACCAGGCACAAGACAGCAAGACTGTGTCTTGTGTTAATAGTTATCCTTTGATCTGTGCTATGTTTATTTGTTTCTTCCACTTTTTTGCCTGTCCCTTTCAGTTTGGGTTGCCTGGTTGAAGTGTTTTGCCTGTTTTTTCCCTTGGACTGTTTTTGGTGTTTGGCTTTGGTCCTTTGCTTGAACTAAGCGGCCCTAGAACTCTGCATTTGCCCCACCAGCATTACAATCAGTTAGGAGTTGATGATTACGAAACCAGATAGGCTGAAGCTTGTCGCATTTAAAATGTTAAAAATGTCAAAGTTTATGGAAATGTTTAGCACCAGATAACAGTTTTCACTAACGAACTACTTTAACTTTGTACCTTTTTTAATGTGTCATGTGGGTTGAGATCTATGCTTAGACATTTGTTACAGAAATCAAGATATATTTACACATAAAGAAAACTTTTTTTTTCTATATTCCACTTACTAAAAACAGTGTTCTTCATGAACTGAATAAAACTGTTGTTTCTTACTTGCTGTTGGTATTTGCATTTTTTGAGGCTTGCTAAATGTAAAAAACAGTACATTATGGCACAAAGAGCCTCTCTGTATTACATTGTGATTTGACATTACAACACACACACACACACACACACACACACACACACACACACGCGCGCGCGCACACACACACCCATTTGTTCATGCTGTATTCTGCTGTTATGCTTATACCCATACATACAAATTCACACACACAAATACTCACCTACACACACTGTCAGTATGTTAGCGGTACTGCAGTAAGCAGAAGCACTGAGTGAATAGCTCTAGTGTCCTGGCAGCTGATGGTCTTCATTCTAGTGGACCGCTGTGCCTCCTCCCCAGTAGCTTTGGTAGGCCCACCCCTGCCTCTGTTCTCCTTCTAGTCCTACAGCAGTACAGATGACTATTGTGCTATGCTTGACAAAGGCTCAGCTTGTACAGTCACACATTCTCTCACTCTGTTGAAGACATCTGGCTCTATCTCACCAGCAACACTGCATGTATTCCAGTGCATTGAAACTGCTTTGTCAGAGGTAGTGCTTTTACTTTATTACATTAACAAAACCTCTGGGTTCAGGGTTAAACTGGAGACCTAGTTTTGGCCTTTTGCATTTCATGGATTGGTAATTGTCTATTTGAAGGACAGGTTTAATATGAATGTAGTCGAGCAGTATTTTAGTGCAGCACTAATATTTTACATATTGCACAGTTATGGAAAATAACACATATGTGCCTTCTAAGTTGTTGTTGTTTTAAAAATTAAGGATTCTTCTAAGTCTTATAAAGATGAAAGTATATTTTAGATGTCTGATATTGCTGAGGCAATTATTTATCACTGTTAGAAGCTTTTAATATAGAATATATATTAGGTCACGCAGATTTACTCCAGCCTTTGATACGATTGCTTTATGTGGACTGAATAAACAGTCATAGATATTTGTTTCTCATAAAGTGAGAAAAGGCTTAATTGGTCTGTATTGTTTCTAAAAGAAATATTTTAAGTGTCAAAAAGTTTTATGCCAAAGATGTAAGAAACATAGATGTGCTAGGGAGAGAGAAGCAGAAAAAGGTCAAGAAAAAAAAGAATGAATGAACTGATTTCACATTGCTAATGATGCAATTGTATAAGTCACGTGTGATTAGGTCACAAAAAGGAATGCGTTAACAATGGAGTCCTGTGCTATTTTGCAGCTCTAACCATTAACACTCTTGTATAGAAAAAGCAAAGTTACATTACTCTGAGACTCCTATGTTTTTGTTTCTTGTTCCCTTTCATTTGCTGCACATAGTGTAGGTAAAAATATAGCTTGTAGCGGTGTGTGTGTGTACTGTTGGCTTCACTCTCCTCTGATGCCTCGTTGGAGCTACACCTGAAGATCATGGAGGTATGAACTACAGCTCAAACTACCATTTAAAGGGAACTCTATAGTTAAACATTTTCTAGCTAAGAGTCCCCATTCCTGCCAAATACCAGACTTCATGAAACTAATATGAAAATAGAAACAAGAAAAGGGCTAACCCACAGCATCTAATCCCAGACAAAATGACAAGTACCATACAGTATCCAGTAAAATAATTCTACCACAAAGTCCATAGGCAGTAATCTGTGTCAAAAAAAATGTGCAATATAAACATACTTGTTACAAAACTAGGTAGGTAGATCGATAGTTTGAACTGAAAATTCACAAGTAACAGCGTTGACTGATGTTTTTAATCTAGTAGAAGTTAACAGCCAACTCAAACTACAATGTTTAACTTTACACAGATAAAAACCTTACTGTGGTGTGTGACACAGTGCTTAGGTAAAACCAGCAGATGCCGCACAAAAAAACCTCATTTCACATATGAAAAAACAACTATTTGTTGTTTATATAACTATTTGTATAAAGTTTTATATCTCCTGTTTAATAGTTGAAAGTTACGTCTGCAAGATGGCCTGTGTTGCATGTGCAAATTTGAATCCTAGATGGCATTTGCAGGACGAGGTTGAGTACCAAAGAACTGCACCTTCATATAAACATTCTAAAGTTTATATGTGCAATGTTGCTCTAAGGAGGACCTACATTTGAACACAGTTTACAAATTTAACACTGTGAATGCATTTGTGAATAAAAAGCTGACAGTTAAAACATTCTTTGAGCAGTTTATCATTTAGCATTGGCACTATTTATATAAACGATTCATACAAAACATGTAGGGTGATTTGTCATTTTGGATAGCTAATATATGGCTGACATTTATTGTATCGGTCATGGCTGACATTTATTTGTGGCTGTAGCGCACAGTGTACACAACCCCAATTCTAAAAAAGTTGGAATGCAGTGTAAAATGTGAATACATTTTAATAAAAACAATTTCAATTATTGTCAAAAGTTCAATTATTTCCAACCTCATAGACCCATATTTTATTCTCAATATAACAGAACATATATTAGATGTAAAACATTAGACATTTTACGATTTTTCATTTAAATTATTAAATTATTTAGAACTGAATGGCAGCAACGCATTTCATAAAAGTTGGGACAAGGGAAACAAAAGAATAGAAAGGTTAGACTGTGAACACATTTACCTGACGCTCTTATTCAATTCAATTCAGTTCAACATCTGTGCTAGGCAATTTGGCTGTTATCTGAACATTAAGCTGCTCCTACCCAGAGCGACTTACAAGCAGGCCAACGTAGTGTTAGGAGTCTTGACCAAGGACTCTTATTGGTGTAGCAAAGCATTGTCAATCAGCTCGGGATTCAAACCCCAGTTTCCCACATGTGGTGGTGGCTACTTGGCAGGTAGTGGTGAGCTACACCAACCACAAGACTTTGGATATCCCACTATCTACAACATAATATTATTAAAAGATTCTAAGAATCAGGAGAAATGTGTGTATGGGACAAGACAGAAGGTCAGTATTGGTTGCTAGTGATCTTCTGGCCCTCAGGATGCACTGAATCAAAAACGGGCATGATTTTATACTGTAAATGATTGCATGGACTTTGGAACACTTCCAGAAATAATTGTCTGTGAACACAGTCACGTTAAAGCAGTACCATGCAAAGAAGAAGTCATATATCAACAAGAAACTGCAAGTGAGACTTGTATTTTGATACCTGTGAAATGTGTGTTTGTTTGTTTTTAGATACATATTTTGGGGATCATTACTGCAGTATGTGGCAACCTCCTCATCAGTATCTCCCTGAACATCCAGGTCTGTGAAACTTAAAAAACATTAGCCTTTCTGTCTGGATTAGATGTAAACTGTTTGCTATGTTCTCTGTAGAAATACACCCACATACGGCAGTCCCAACGGGGAACCAAGCCATACTATACCAGCCCGCTTTGGTGGTGTGGCATCCTGCTTATGGGACTTGGGGAGCTGGGCAACTTTGCAGCATATGGATTTGCTCCTGCCTCCCTCATAGCTCCACTAGGCTGTGTGTCCGTCATCGGTAAGCCTCTCTCCTTATTTAGGTAAATATCTTGGACAAACCTGTGCAGTAAATGACTTTGGTTACTAACACGGTATATAACTAAAGGCAAAGTAAAGCACACATGTATGTAGGGGGTGGAGTAGGGCACGATGGGGGCATCATTGAAGATTTAGGTCAGTGGCCATATAGCTTATTTTGCCATCTTTGGCTTCAATGAATGCTCAAACTGAAATCACTGTCCTCTCTGTTTTCTTTTATGTTGAATCCACTCAGTCCACAGGGCCCAAATGTCAGCTATTATCAGTGTCTACCTTCTTTGTACTGACATATTTTAAGCAGTACAGCCAGTGATAATGGGACACAGCAGAGATTAAACCATTTAATCAAATCTATCTTATTTCACATACTGAGGGCAGAGGAAAAGATTATACTGAGAATATTATTCCTGCAGTCAGAAATGTTTTAAAAAAAAAATTTCAGATTTTCTTTTTAATAAAAACAGATGTAATCTTGTTCCCCTTTTTAAGAGCCTGCAACTGGCTTTGTATTTGCAAGCTTCTGACGTTCCAAATCTCACCCTCATCTTCAAGGTTCTGTGAAAAAAAAAAAAAATTGGTGTTTGTTCCTTTTATCATTTCTAATAATTGTTTTTTGAAACCCAAATCACAAAGACAATGATGAGCTGTTACTGTGCAGGATGTATCTAAACGGTTTCTGTGAGCAGAGTATGCGCTTTACACTCTCTTCCATCTAAATTTCTTCCAACCAATGATGATTAAAAAAAACACACATACACACACACACAATTGACAGAACTGAAGAGTTAACTCCCATCCTTTAAAATCTTCCAGACGTGCTATAGTTCAACTTTCCATCACTATTTCCAACCAGTGACTGGTCTTTTTTTTTTAACAAACTTCTAAAATACAGTCACATTTTTTCAAAGTGTCCATAATAACATTATGCCTTGTGAATATTGTGGTTATAATTGGCACATGTCTAATTTTATCATTTTTAAAATGTAACTCTATCTAAAAATTTCTCTCTCTTTCTCTCTCTCTCTCTCTCTCTCTCTCTCTCTCTCTCTCTCTCTCAGCTAGTGCTATCATTTCCATGGTGTTCCTTAAAGAGACTTTACGGGCCTCTGATCTTCTGGGTAAGCTAGCTTCTCTAATGTTTCACATTGTAACTAAGGAATGTTATAGATGTGATCAGTTGTGAGATACTTAACTGTGATATAATTTCATGGACTTAAACAAAGACGTTATATTAAACACCAGTAGTGCCAAAACACCAAATTGGCACTTGCCTGCATGTGTAAAAATCACGTGTAAAAATGCAAGTGTACAGTCGCTAAAATTGTTAGTGTATACATGTCTTGACAACTTAAATTCAATTAGTAAACTGAATACAAATACATCTGCATTTTCACAATAGAGCGTGATCCCGCATGATCACATGCAACCTATGGTACTGCATAAGGCATTTATGTGTGTTACAATAGGCATTTCTTACTCATTGAGGAGAGGTCAAGTTCTGGTGGAGGTTATGTGTGAACCTATATCCAGTGTTGTACTGCTCTGCTATGAATATGGCTGTATTTAGATTTAACTCCCATGCTTTAGGGATGATGTGGTCAGGCTAGTCAAACAACTATCTAACTAGCTAGCTGGCTAACTGAGCTAAGTAATTGTCACAGGCAGGATGAGTAACGTTAATTTCAGCATTCCTCAGATTTAGTGATTATCGGATATCTGTCTGGTTGTGATTAAAAGACGTTCTTTAACATTTATTACTGTATCAGTGTCCAATGTTGTAGGTAAGGAGATCCATGCTACAGGATCTGTGTTAAAGAGCTCAGTGTTACAGGTCTATAAAGAAAAGCAAGGAACCACATCGACTAGAAGTCCAACGACTTCAAAAAACATATTTTTATAATGTGTATATATTTCTATTACATAAGTTTGTGTGAGAAGTTTGTATGACGTCATCCAAGGCATCTCACAAGAGGTGAAAGTTCAGTTTAGTTTTTAAAGCTCCACAACGCCATTTACTGTGTGTGCTGCATACATATGTGCCGTTTCTAGATACTTTTAAAATGGGCCTCTCACTTCTTTTGATTGTGATAAATAATTTCTTCCTGAGCACCTCATCAGACGCAAATGAATAAAAACTCGTATACGGCTGTTTTTTGTTTAGAATTAGTGCATAGCGGTGCACTGCAAAAACACTTACTGTTGAACAAATGCTTTATCCTGAAATGATTTTACACAGTACTGCTCAAACCAGAAATACTGATTCTGGAAAAGAGAAAGGCCTATGTTTGTCTAAGGACAGTGCCTCTCTACATACATATATAATACCAAAACATACACCCTACGTGCAATGTCTATTTCAGAAATGGCCAATGCAGCTTTGTCACATGAACAAATCTCTGTGTAATGAGCAGCAGTTGCTGGAAAGATCTACTGTGGCAGCACAATTTGTACTGGACGTTAAAAGCATCAATTAAAAAGATGTAAAATCTGCGCTGCACCATTATTCCTAACTGTTCATGTAAATTACTTTATCTGCTTGCTGATTTTATTACTAGCTTGATCAGTTACGTTTGAACCTCAAAAAAAAAAAAAAAGGTTTTACCGACACTTTTTTCATTCAATTGCTTAAACCTTGCCCTGCATACATGGTTGGTTTAGACAGAACAATGGGGCTGGTTGAAGATGCATTGAATGATTTCCTCATGGCTTCTAAACGTGTCCTACAATAAACTAGTGTTCTTCAATGGCAATCATTAAAACAATTCCCATTAGAAAGCAAAAACATCATGTTTTAAACCTAATAGTTGTAATGGTCTTTACTAACTGACGAAAAGTCAGCTGTAGAAACTCTGGTATCTTAAACTTCAAAGGCATAGCTTGTAGTGTACAAATTAAGTTTTTCTATGTACATTAGGCTACTGAATATAGTTTACTTGATTTATAAAACAGGCCGCAAGTAGGGCGATATCCTTTAATACATTGGCGGCCCACTAGGGAGCAGCAGCGTACTTTGGGAAATAGCATACATCAGTTTTGGATTTGCAGCTTTGAATAACATTGTGACACACAAAAGTTTCCCGCTGTTGCAAGAACAGTGAGAGTAATGGTGCAGCCCGTTTTACAGCTTCTTAACGCGTTCACCGTCCAGTACGAATCGTGCTGCGTTAAAAGACACATAAACGCCGTATGAGTATGGAGTAACATGTGGCCAAGTGTGGATACACGAACACTTTATAGTGCCTGCACACGTTCATCTTTGTGAATGAAAGTGTCCATACAATGTATATATATCATGTATAAACACCGCAAGAGCTGCCTGTTCTCAGATCCCCGGCTAAATTAGTCTTAGCGTTAGTCTTGCTGGACAAGTCATTACGCTGTAGTCATGCGCTGTGTTTTCTTTTCTGCTCACAGGCGGTGCTCTTGCTCTCACGGGCACATACCTACTGGTAACTTTTGCACCTCACTCTGCCCCTCACGTGACGGCCAATATGGTGGAGCGCTGTCTCATCAGCTGGCAGTTCCTTGCTTACTTTGTATGTCACACTCTGCATGTAAAATTTATACTGATACAAATGTTATTCTGTCTGTCTGACAGAACTGTTAAATCTCTGAATGAACTTGGAGACAAGTGTGCAGAGTGGAACAGTAAAATTACTGAAAATGAACTACATTTAAAAGGACTAGAGGTTTGTATATAGGGGACAGGGTCTGGCAGTATGGTTACCCAGGAGTAATGTTTTAATGGCCAAGCCATGTCTGTTTATTAGAGTAGCAACTGCCAGAAAAACTGCCTGAAAAAAAGGTTCTGAAATCATAAAATGCTATCTCATATGTCTTAAATAAGTTAAAAGGCCTTGAATATACTATCATCAATGTATAAAAACGTTGCACCCATCATGAGAAAAAGAGACGCAAATTATTCAAATTCAGCTCAGCTGTGTATGTGATGTAAACAAGGAGGAACTTTATCGCTGATCCTGACCGACTTTACAAGGTCAACCTGTGATTTTCATTCTGACTCATACTGTTTTGTTGGTAGCATCCTTTGCAAGTGAAGAATGTCTCAAAAAAGACTTCGAAAGCCATTTGAAAAGTTGGAAGAGTTTAAGGGGCATCGCCATAAAGCTCCAGGAAGCAGAATGGTTTTATTCACATTTTGCTTTTAGGATATTACCATAGCATGCTGTTGGCAACAGCGGAAAGAAAAAGGCATGCACCAGTGACATGAAGGATCTGGCAGACATACGCAAACTACAGAGAGAGAGATTGTCAGACAAAGTTAAGGAACTTTGTGAGAATATTCAAACTGCATAGAATGGATTATCATGAGACACCAGTAGGAACCTCTATAGTCTCTACATGGGGCCAACTCAATACTGAAAGACACTACTTCTGTATGTGTAGCTCAAAAATATTAAAACATTATAAAGAGCTATTTTTAATTGTTAAACTGGTTAGTTAATGTTAACTAGGCAGAGCCTCTTTTCTTTTAGTGGTTGCTGACTCATGTTACTTTGCAAATAATGTAAACAGATGGATGTCTGATTTGCTTAAGTTACGTGGTCTGATACGACTGCGTTGACTCTTTCTTCCAGAGATCTTGCATCCTGCTGTTGAAGTGTAGTGTGGGTTTGGAGTAGTTTAATAATGAGGATAATTAAATTTGAACAAGTAATATACATTTCTTTGGGAAGGGGGCCTTGAGAAAAAAATAAATGGTCCAAAATTACTTGGCAAAAAGTCTGCTTACATTGACTTACATTACATGGGCAATATATAAGATTATGCAATTAATTAATTTCATACTAATAAATTCATGCTATTCATACATAGCAGCTGGGTTTTCATTAAAATATTTTGCAAAAGTTATGTATGTTTAAAAATTATTGGCAAAAAAATACAAATTAATTAGTGCTTCTATTTACTACAGTTGTGCAAAGAAACTTTAGATGACTTGGTAATATAATTAGTGACTGTATCAAAATAAAGAACTAGTCATTTAACATTTAGCTATGGCTGTGCTTTTTTACAGCTCAGAGATGTCAGGTAGGACAAACACTGGCCTACCTAAAGAGGGCTGAAAACATTGTCCACCTTGGCACAGTTGAAGTTGCTTTCTTATTTGAATTTCCTGTTCCATCGTAATAGGCACGAGAGTGTAACTGCAGCATCATTTAAGATGAAACAGGAAAATCAGATAGGAATTCAACTTAAGCTTTGTTCACCTGATATCTGGGAACATGCAGAAAATTCTAGGAGTAAATATTATAAAAAGGTTTTGGATTAGGCATTTAAGAATGTTAAAAGCAACCTTTGAAAAGGCTGAATGATCAGCCACTTCCAGTCACTTGCCACAGGTGCCAACAAAAACACAACTGCAAATGCATTATAGAAGCTGGCCACTCATTTGGAGTATATGGTGGACATGAAACATTTGACATAAGCCTATAATCACTGCTGCCATTGTTTTAATTAATCTTTCAATCTCTCTCTCTCTCTCTCTCTCTCTCTCTCTCTCTCTCTCTCTCTCTCTCTCTCTCACACAGTTTTTTGAAGTGGTCTTGTTTTGTATCCTGCTGTACCTGTATAAGTGCAGGAAGATGAATCATATTGTGATTGTGATGCTTTTGGTGGCTCTGCTTGGTAAGAGTACACACCTCTTGTTGTCTTGATCCATCACTGATTGATATACAGCATGATGTATAAGACTGTGCATGTGTTCCAGCTTCTGTAACGGTGATCTCAGTGAAAGCTGTGTCTGGGATGCTCACAGAAACAATTCGTGGGAGCCACCTTCAGCTCACCTACCCCATCTTCTATATCATGTTTATTGTCATGATGGCATCCTGTGCCTTCCAGATTAAGTAAGTCTCCAAGATTTTTTACAGTTTATGCGAAACTGCAAATAAATGTAACCCCCCCCCCCCAAAAAAAAAAAAAAAAAACAGAATCTTCTTTTAGCAACAGTCAGTAAATGTCTGGGAAACAAGGATAGCAATTGTTGGAGTTTAAGGAGGGGAGGGGAATGTTATTCTGTTCTTGTCTAATGCAGGATGCGAGCTTCTCAACAGTCCTGGTGCCTATTTGCTGGAATTTTTGGTTCATGATGCGCCAAATGTTTTCTATTGGTGAAAGGTCTGGATTCCAGGCATTGTCTTGCTGAAATATGCAAGGCCTCCCCTGAAAGAGGCTATGTCTTGTTAAAACTATAAACTGTTCAGCATTGAAAATGCCTTTCCAGATGTGTAAGCTGCCCATGCCACAGGCACTAATGCAACCCCAAACCATCAAACATACAGACTTTTAAATTGTGTGTTAATAACAGGCTGGATAGTCCCTCTCCTCTAGAGTCTGCAGGACATGACCTGACCACAGAACAGTTTTCTATTTGCCTCTGTTCATTTTATATTAGCTATAAAATGGCCCAGAGAAGACGGTGGCATTTCTGTATTGTGGTGACATATGGCTTCTCTTTGCATGGTAGAGCTTTAACTTACAGTTGTGGATTGCGGACCAAACTGTGTTCACAGACAATGATTTCTAGAAGTGTACCCATACAGAATCATGCCTTTGTTTAATGCAGTGCCACCTGAGGGCCTGAAGATCACAAGCATCCATTATTGACTATCAGTTTAAGACTCTGCTTCTCTAAATGTTTTTTTTATACTTAGTCATGTGACTTGCTTATTGCCCAGTTAATTTTTTATAAGTACCTCCTACTTTTTTTTTCAGCCTTTTGTTTGCCCTGTCTCAACATTTTTTAAATGTGTTGTAAATATGTTCATAATTTTCAGGAAATGGTCAAATGTCTTACTATTAACAGCTCATATGTGTACTAACATTTTTAAAATTGGGGTTTATTATTTATCAATCTTTTTACAGGTTTCTCAATGAGGCCATGAAGATGTTTGATGCCACAGAAATTGTTCCTATCAATTATGTCTTTTTCACAGCGAGTGCTGTAGTAGCAGGTACTGTATTGTTTGGTTGAGGCAAAACTTCGTTTGTGGTCTACTGTCTGGATTGTAGTGAAGGGAATTTTTTATCCACAACAGTTACTTTAAGGCTGTCTTACATTACTTTGAATTCAAAACTCATAATATGACCACCCTTGTTGCTGGGTTGTATTTTTTAAAAACAGAAAAGACTAAACTGATCAGTTAATATAATAAGGGCATGGAATAAGACACTGTCTCTACTGTGTCTTATCTTTGTATATAATGGCTAGCATGGTTTACTGTTATGCTGTTTTAAAGTAATTCTAGCAAAGTTCCTAAATTACAGTCAGTTTACTAGCGTACTATTTAACAGATACTTTTGTTTTTGCTATATATTTCAAGTGCTTATATACAATTCAAATTTACAATCATTGTCTCATGACATAAACTGATGAAGTATTATGACAATGTAAAAAAATATACATATACAGTTGTGTTCAAAATAATAGCAGTGTGTTTAAAAACATAAGTTAGGCACAAAATCTTTATAATAGTTTTTATGCATTGGGAACATTCCAGACACTAAATCAAAACATGAAGAGAAATGTCTATAATTTTTTAACTACTTTACAGAAGATAACCAGAAATGAACATTGGGCTGTTCAAAAAATGTTCGAAATTTATAAAGTTTTATTTTATAAACTTAATTAGGAATTACCCAGATGCAGATTCAAATATGAAAAATCATGAACTAGTTTATCAGTAACATTTTAGAATAAAGTTCTTATAGATGCAATTGTTACAAAAGTGAAAGAAAAAAAAAGTTTACTATAGAATAATCTATTGGTAAAGGATTACGTAGCTGTTGATCATGTAAACCCCATTTGGTGCATAAACAGCATGTTTACTTTGAAGGGTATTGCTTAAAAAAGTTAAACTACATGTACTGGGTCTTTAACAATATTACGCTTGTTCAATTCATTCTTCAGTTTTATAATTTTAAATTAAATTAGTAATTAACTAATTTAGCAAAATTACAAAAAAAAACAAAAAAACAACAACAACAACAACAATAAAAGGGGTAAAGAGAAAACATTTGTGCTGCTGAGTCTGTTACAGAGGTATGTTGCTTTGGTTCTTGAGGGTCCAGAACAGCTTGGTAAAAGCATTGTCCCACTTCTGCTAAATATTGTCAACAAAGCTAGTCGTCAGCTAGATTACATTTATATGTCATCATCATCATCATCATCATCAAAAAAAAAAAGTCCCAGATCTTGTCCCAAAAAAAGTCCCAAGCCTTCTATCCACTGCTACCTACAGCGTACTGTTGTAGTATTTGCATAACTGGTATGGCATGCAAACCGTCAAAAAGACCACCGCACTTTCCAGAGCCATACAATGCGTCTCCACTCAAACTCTTCCAACTGCTTGAATTGCTTTTTAACACACTTCATTTGGAAAGGATGCTACCAATACAACAGCACAACAGTTCTTGTTTAGGTCACATGAGAGGCAGAGCATGAAACTTGAACTCTTTGCATGTCTCATGATGTCAAACCTACCCACCAAGTTTAATTGATTCCTTCTGGGTGCAACTTTTAGTTTCCCCATTGAGTGCATATTCATAGAATTAAAATCTATAGACAGCCAAATAAAGGATGCTGGCAACAATCAAGGTCGACCTGTAAAAAATCTAGAAAATTAAAAATTATAAATGATTCCATTAAGCCTCTTTGTCCAGAAAGGGAAGTGGATGAAGTGGATGTTTTCTCCATGGTCATATGGTAGAGTTAAGTAATTTATATTAAATGTACTTGGCTCCCTCTTAGAGTTTAAAAATGTCAAAGATGATTGCCCCTTAACTGGACCATGTTTATTTCTTTGCAGGGATTTTATTCTATGAAGAGTTCTATGGTTTATCACTGATATACATCATTATGTTTGTGTTTGGGTAAGTACTGCATTACGTAGTGAATCATGCGTATTAGTGCTAGGCCTTCATATGACCCTCATGTGGAAGACAGAAGATTAGAATATGTTATATTAGATATGATTAGAAGATTAGAATAAGATTAGAATATGTTTTACTTTCTAGCAGTGACTCCTAGAGAGCCCTGGCTTTGAGCTTCCACAGCTGTTTTTCATTTCAAACAGTCACTTGTATACATACAGAAGTTCCAGACCACAAAAGAGTTAAGTTGGCTCCATATACAGTGGGGTGCGAAAGTTTGGGCAGCGTTGTTAATTTTCCTGATTTACCTTTATAAGGCATTGATTGTTTGGATAAAAAAATCTGTTAAATATATCATATAGGGGACAAACAGTGATATTTGAGAAGTGAAATGAAGTTTATATGATTTACAGAAAGTGTGCAATAATTGGCTAAACAAAAGTAGGCAGGTGCATAAATTTGGGCACTGTTGTCATTTTATTGATTTCAAAACCTTTAGAACTAATTATTGGAACTCAAATTTGGTTTGGTAAGTTCAGTGACCCTTGACCTCCATACACAGGTGACTCCAATTATGAGAAAGGGTATTTAAGGGGGGCAATTGTAAGTTAAACTCCTCTTTGCATCTTCTCTGAAGAGTCGCAGCATGGGAGTCTCAAAACAACTTTCAAATGACCTGAAAACAAAGATTGTTCACCGTCATGGTTTAGGGGAAGGATACAGAAAGCTATCTCAGAGATTTCAGCTTTCAGTCTCCACTGTGAGAAACAGAATAAACAGAAGCGAAGGATGTTGAGAACAGTCAGAGTAAACCCACAGACCAGCACCAAAGACCTACAACATGATCTTGCTGCTGATGGAGTCACTGTGCATCGTTCAACTATTCGGCGCACTTTACACAAGGAGATGCTGTATGGGAGAGTGATGCAGAGGAAGCCTTTTCTCCGCCCACATCAAAAACAGAGCCGCTTGAGGTATGCTAAATCACATTTGGACAAGCCAGCTTCATTTTGGAATAAGGTGCTGTGGACTGATGAAACTAAAATAGAGTTATTTGGGCATAGCAAGGGCCATTATGCATGGAGGAAAAAGAACCTGCTACCTACAGTAAAATTTGGTGGTGGTTCCATCATGCTGTGGGGCTGTGTGGCCAGTACAGGGACTGGGAATCTTGTTAAAGTTGAGGGACGCATGGATTCCAATCAATATCAGCAGATTCTGGAGACCAATGTCCAGGAATCAGTGACAAAGCTGAAGCTGCGCCGGGGCTGGATCTTCCAACAAGGCAACGACCCTAAACACTGCTCAAAATCAACTAATGCATTCATGCAGAGGAACAAGTACAACGTTCTAGAATGGCCATCTCAGTCCCCAGACCTGAATATTATTGAAAATCTGTGGTGTCACTTAAAGAGAGCTGTCCATGCTCGGAAACCATCAAACTTGAATGATAGAGATGTTTTGTAAAGAAGAATGGTCTAAAATACCTTCAGCCACAATCCAGACTCTCATTGGAAGCTATAGGAAGCATTTAGAGGCTGTTATTTCTGCGAAAGGAGGATCTACTAAATATTGAGTTAAGGTTTTTTTTTTGGTGCCCAAATTTATGCACCTGCCTAATTTTTGGTTGTGAAAACTGGGGGGACAAAGTGACAAAACAGAGGCACTTGGTTTCATCCAGGTAGTGCTGAAATGATTTTGCTTATTGATGAAACTTCTGTAAACTGTGAATTTGTTTGTTTTCAGGTGTTTGCTAGCATTTACTGGAGTGTTTCTGATTGCAAGAACCCGGCCCAAAATCAAAATGGACAGAGTCTTTTTCTCTATGGGACCAATTTCAAGTATGTTTATGCTTGGCATGCAAGCACGCACACACACACACCCGTGTATGAAAAAGTGTTCGCCCCCTTAATGATTTTTTTTTTTTTTTGCATGTTTGTCACTCTTAAATGTTTCAGATCATGAAGTAAATGTAAATATTAAAAAATAAAATAAATAATCATGAAGGGGCAAACACTTTTCCACATCACTCGGTGTGTGTGTGTACATATATATATATATATATATACACACACATATGCACATATACATACGTATATACACACACACACATACAAACATACACACACGCAGCTCTGGAAATAAATAAGAGACCCGTTTCTTCTTAAATCAGCATCTCCACATGTACAGCAGGTTCTAAGTGAGTGAGGGTGAAATGGGGTGAAAAGCATGATTCAAAAAACAGGCTTCTGGAGACATCATTAGTCATTTACTTAATAAACAGATCTAAAACAATATTCTATCTGGAATTTTGGAGACATGGTTCCAATAGTGTATAGAATAAAACAAAACTACTTATTTTGGTCAAACACAAACCCATAAACTGCAAAACTGGAGAATCTGATCATTTTGAGGTCGTTTCAGGTTTTTCCAGAGCTGTATATACACACAAACACTTACACACATACATGCAAAATAGTTTGATAATGGTTACGTGAACAGTGTGTTCTGTGTGCCGTAGGTAAGAGATGTACTGATAAGATGCAGCCGGAGAAGGGGGACAGTAAACACGGCACTCTGGCTTCCAAACTTGTGTGCAACAGTGGTACACAGCAGGAGGATTCTTAGAGCACTTCCTAGTGAAATAATGGAGAGTTGCACTAATTACTATACGAAGCCTGACAGTCTGCTTATGACAGACATATTCTGAGAAAATGTGCAAGTGTGAGTGTTTATGAAAGGCTTTAATGTGGAACCTTATTGTAAGAACCTTAGTGTGGTAACAGAATTTAAGTTTGGGCTTTGAGTTTGGGGATAAAGATTCTTAGAGAGGTGCCTAGATCAACACATTAGCTCTTATGTATGACCTTAAGGGTGGTATTCACAAAGCATCTCCATTTAGAAGTACTGTTTTTGACCACATAGTGACAAAAATTGTGAACCTAGTTCTGGATCAGATTTGTGAATACGATCTTTGTTTTTGTTGGGGACAAGCTCACAATGTTTACAATGTTTGAACTGAAATGAAGAGCGCCATTTTTGTTCAGTAAGAACAGTACAAAGTATTTATTTATTTATTTATTGATTAACAGCTAACCACCCTCTAATAGTTCATGGACAATACTAAATTTTAGTTTTTTATTCAGAAATTTAATAAACTACGACAGGGAAAACAAAATTTGTCTTTGCTGAAATGTTGGGAGTTCTACCATTTTCGTGACTCGTGATTAAATGACCGCACATTCAAAGAGAAACAGCCACTTCAGCTCAAGAGCTACATATACAACCATGTGCATTAATCAAACAAGCTAGTAACATGTTAGTAACATTTTAAACATGGGCAAAAACACAGTATATGCAAAACAGTACAAATTCCTGTTGATTTGAGATTCATTTTATTGATTGCAAGTAGGAACATTCAACCTGCATCCTATATCCAAACTGTGAAAAATGGCAACATGAGAAAAACAAAACTGTTCAAAACGAAGAAACTATTGAAGAGTAAACATTATTTTTCCAAAAGATATTTGTTAATGAAATATGTTCACCTGCACAGAGCTAAAGTTTAACAGAATTTTTGATTTTAGAATTTAACTGTCAAGAACACAGCTTAAAAAGAAAAGCCAAAAATACAGCAGGAAGGCACAGTCCAAATGAAGAAATCTTTAAATACGTCATACTATGCTTGTTTGTTTTGCAATGTGTAGATATGCAGAGCTCCATTTGCTATGATCAGCTGGAGGACAGTATACAGTGATGGTATACATTGTCCTACATTTTTATGGACTTTTGTAAATTGTGTCTCTTTCTATATCAGTAATGCATCAGATTTTAGACTTACGATCGGTGTATGAAACAACTGTACACTAGCACATACGGAGACTATCCTAGTAATGGTAGATGTACATGGTTCCTAGACCTTGATGTACAGTACTGTGCAAAAGTTGTAGACATTTGAAAAAATAATGTAAAGCCATTTATCTGGGCACTTCACCAAAATCTTTAAAATAAATAAATATAAACAAAACACTAATTTTATCCAAGTGTGCCAGCTTGGCTATTTCCAAACCTCTCCTTGAGGACACCAAAGACACCTTTTGTAGTTGCATACTATACGCATGCAGTAACTTTGCAGCACTTCAGGCCTCTACATAAAGCCGTGCAAACCGATATTGGAGGGAAGAGGGATTGCGTAGGAGGACAGTGCCACGCTGATCAGCCGGCTGACTGAGGAGCATGTGTAGGAGCCCTGTCAGGCTCACAAAACCCAAGGCCTCCCCGCCACCAGTTGCTAGGGAAAAGTCTCCCTGGGTCACCCAACCTAAGGTCACCCGTGAACAGTGGGATGATACACTGGGTAATGGCTCGGGCCACAGTCCTCGCACTAGACCCCCAGATGAGTCAGCACTACCAATCACAGTTTGTGGAAGTTTGGAATTAAGATCCTTATCGACAGCAGTGCTGGTGTCAGGGTGAGCACTCATAAGTGAAGGGATGGGGTTAGATAGCTGTTCTTTGGTGTCAGAGTTTGGTTCCTTCTTAGTAGTGGGGATGAATTCTTCTTTTACAGCAGAAGGCGACTGGTCTTTTTCCTTTGTACAAGTAGGGCACTCTGGTGTGGTTTTGAATCTTTTGGTCTTCTTCAGTAGGTGTTGGGTGTGGTCTCTGTGCCGGGGTTCTTCAGGGCCGCTGCACTGGGGTTCTCTATGTACTTGCTGTAGATCTTCGGTAGTGGGGACACAGAGCATGGCATGCAGAGCAGGCAGCCCTTTGCCAAGCACACAAACACGCACCCACACCAGACACCGCCCCCACTGTGCCTGCAGTTTCTTGGAAACCTCAAGATTCAGCAAGGGGGTGGAGAAAGCACGTGTCAGTCTCTGAGTGCGTGCAGAAAATGGCCGACACCAGATTGACATCTGCCTCAGTATCTTGCGGCTCCTACAGATACAACACACAGTGCTATCTGACACAAAGATAATGACATAACACATTAAATTGCATTGGTGTTCATGGCACATATTGGAACCACCTTTGTCAGGAATACACCATAATGTCTGAATAAAAACAAAAACAAACAAACAACCTTTTAAATAACAACAGTACCTCAAGACAATGAAATCAGACGTTGGGAATGTGTTGTCTCCAGCAAGTGATATCGCTCCCTCCGTTTTAGCTGGCTGGGGCTCACCGTTTTCACTATCGTGTTTTATCATCTCCCATTCTTCAACCAGTTGTTGCCATGGGGACCGGAAAGGAGCCAGACAGCCATGTTTGATGTAATTTGTACGTTTGGAGGGGGGGCGCCTGTACATAGTCACAAACACCAGAAACATCATGAGCATGAACAATATGTGCTCAAGTGTTTTGGGTTTAATCCTATACATGGCAAGCTTGGAGGTTTTGCATCATTTAGGAGACCATTTTCATCTCATTACTCAGCAATTAAACTCCCAAGCTACAGTGCAAAAGTAGACTTTAGAACAGGGGGAAGACTTTTTGACAGAAAACAGAAGTATCTATTTAGAAAAATAGTTGCACATTTATATAAAAATTGGTTATTAAACCGCTCAAGGCATGCAGTTTCCAGAGGAATACGATAGATAGTTAGATAAATATGTGAAGGAAGTAAAGAAAGGAGCTGTTATTCACCTCTTAAACTTTTCCAGAAGTTCAACCTCCTGCTGCTTCTGAAAGTGAGCGCCTGCAGGGCAATCTGGGAAATCATGGGGGAAGTGAGGCATACCTTTATTTTGTGAGTGTTTCAAACTCATCTGGAGACCCCCGACACGCACACCGCGGTAAACCTGTCACATGCCCAAATATACAGTTAATTAATATTTACTTTCAAACTGGCATCAAGTTAACTACCATACTATTGCAAGCGTAATTTAAAAACTTGGAACATCTCAAACTTCACATACGCATTTATCCTAAAGCCCACATTGGGACAACATGCATAGCTTCCATCTAGGATTCACAACTTAAACACTTGTCTATCACAACACTCAGCAGACACTATACTCACCATCTACAGGGAGATCAACAAACTGTGAACAAGCATTAATAAGCAATCCATCTCCTAGAAGTACTTGCTACCAAGATATCATATCTCTGTTTTTAAACTTGGTCATTTAAAAACTGTCAAACGTTCATATGCTGAAAAACAATACTGTGCTGTCACAGAAAGCCTATTTCTCACCAGAGGTACCCAGAAGGCCATGCCCCATCCCTTGGGAAGTAGTAAATCCCATCCAGAGCCCCAGCCATTACGTTCCTCCCCCTGCTGTTTTCCTGCTTGGTGAACCAGAAGTATGGGCACCCGGCCCTCTAGAGGGGTCACCAACCTGGAGCCTGGAACCAACAGTTCTGCCTTCATTTTATTCAGATCCTGAAACACACGTATGCAATTGTTTGTGTCCACTATAAGACATGAGCAGTTATTAACCTGTCCACCACAAAAAGTCCACCTTTACCATAATACAGTATTGGTGCTATGATACGAGGGGGAATCTCTGAAAGCTTTTTGTCTTGTAAATTACAAAATGAGCTCTAGACATGCCTGATAAGGTGTTTAACAAAACTACAAGAGTTCAAACTCTTAAAATCTTCTTTTCTGTGGAGACATGAATGAGTGACTAAGGATTACCTGCTCTGAAATCTTGTGGTTTGTAACATTTTCTCTGACAGACCGATCCCATAGAGCACTCTGAGCACAAGGGGCAGGAACTCCTCTTAGTGTCAGATCTCTCCTCCTTACCTCATCAACACCTACGACACATGTATGCACAGGCACACATATGCATAATCAGCCAATATTTCAGTAAAAGTAGACTCAAGCAATTACATGTACCACACCACAAACCCAGTGTCTCACTCTAGTGTACAAAAAGATGGAAGCAAAACGAAAGTGGAATAGAACTGATGCAGATGACTGATATGCTCTGCTCAGAGTGATACGTAAAAGTGAGGAGATAGGGTCCTGCCAGGATTCGAACCTGGTTCATCTGCATGGAGAAGCAGAGGCTTCCAAGGAGCTCAGGACCAGACACATCATGTGCTCCCCACCCAACTCAGAGCCACACACACTATCATTATATATGTGTGCTTGTGTCTGTGTGGGAGAACTCACCTTGTGTCTCTTGCAGGTCGAAAGTAGCTTTCCCCTGTTTTTTAGGCAGGGTCAGTCTCGGATCTTCCACTGCAAGCCCCAAGACACACCCTGCTGGCAGCTCTGATGTGGAATGCAGACCTTAAACAGACATTTAGTAAGCATAAAACATTTCACAAACTGAGCCTTAAAATAATAAGCGATTTTGAGGATCCAAAGCAAAATCTAGTATAGTGGTTGTAGGTGGATTTCTTTACTATTTATTTTATTTTTTTTTTTTTTTACAATCTTATTTTAGCCAACATAAATCACAAATAGCAACACATATTCCTTCAGTAATGCACCTAGCGAAGTACTGATCTGACTTTTTCAAATGGGCTGTTTCCATAAATGGGCCTCTAGACTAAGAATTATGGTATTTATCTCCTCATTCCACCACATCATAAGTTCACTTTTGAAATGATCAACACAATCTGAGTGTTTAAGCTTATTTGATGATTATAAAATTATTAAAAAAAGAGATTTGAAAATAAATTCCCATATAACATGTTGAAAAACACCTTGGCCATGTGGTGGTGGTAGCGGCGACGGCATGTTCGTGTGTTTGTGGCAGGACCGGAGGAGACACTGCTTGACTTACACTGGTACTGCAAATGTCGACTCTTTAGCTTGCGTTTGTGTGTGAAAGGCTGTGTAGAAGCAGTAGTTGTAACTGTGTGTGGTTTTGGGTGTGACTTTGAGAGATTGGCTTGTGAAAAAAAATGTCAGATGTCAGAAATTCATGTCCTTAGATAGATCAGTAGATCTCTATTAACATAACTTCAGAGTAAAACAGGAGGCAAAATAAAACTGCTTAATGCTGTTTCACCCCACTTGCTGATGCATTTAAAATTCAAAAACATGTTTAAAAGAAAGGAAAAAGTTAAAACACTACAAAGAAAGACTATGGGATATCAACATTTTTAGTTATGTAGTATATAAATTACTACATAGCCAGGTACATGATCTTTAAGGACAACTGGGTACCCATTTTGATATCTCAAAAGAGATATAAGGCTAGCTGACTGTCTCCAACTGTGAGTGTGAGATGAGTGTGAGTACCTCTCAGAACCTGGAAGATATCGGCCTGCTGCTGGTGTAGAGACATACTGTTCTTGTTCTTACACTGCTCTGGCCACCAAAAAGGGGATGTCACTTTTGTATCAACCTAAAAACATAATCAAAACATGAGTGATAATTACATTAAAATACTAATGTTAATTTATAAATACACTATATTGCCAAAAATATTCACTCGCCTGCCTGCACATGCATATGAAGTTGAGTGACATCCCATCCTTATTCCATAGTGTTTATTATGATGTTGGCCCACCTTTGCAGCTATGACAGCTTCAACTCTTTCGGGAATGCTTTTAACAAGGTTTAGGAATTTGCTTGAGAATGTTTGACCATTCTTCCAGAAGCGCAGACGCTGATGTTAAACAAGAAGGCCTGGCTCGCAGTCCCCACTCTAATTTATCACAAAAGTGTCGTATTGGGTTGACGTCAAAGTCAAAGTCTTCTACACAAAACTCGCTCATCCATGTCTTTATAGACCTTGCTCTGTGCACTGGTTTACAGTCATTGAGGAACAAAAACAAGAAACCTGCAAAGTGTTCCCACAAAGTTGGGAGCATGAAATCTCTCGATATGAAAAACAACCCCAAACCCTAATCCCCATCATACTTTACACTTGGCAAATGCAGTCAGATAAGCACCGTTCTGCTGGACAGACAGAAAAGTGTTATTCAGCACTCCAGAGAACATCTCCACTGCTATAGAGTCCAGTAGCAATGTGCTTTACATCACTGCATCTGAAGATTTCTGTTTTTCTGCTCAGCCGTGGAAACCCATTCCATTAAGCTCTCTATGCACTGTTCTTAAGCTAATTCGAAGGCGACATAAAGTTTGGAGGTCTGTAGTGGTTAACTCTGCGGAAAGTCTGCGACCTCTGTGCACTTTGAGCCTCAACATCTGCTGGCCCCATTTTACATAGCCTACAACTTTCATTCCCATTTGCGTTCACTTTGTTATGATCCCACTGACAGACTGTGGAATATAGAAGTCGATGAGTCGAATCGTCAGTCAGAGACTCTTCAAGTCGACTGAGAACAGTGATCATTTTTTTTGTAAAACAGACTAAAGTCTAAAACTTAAAAGTGAAATTAAAAGACAGGCTAAGCGCCCTAATGTTCATCATATGCCACGTCTCTTCAGTTCAAAAATGTTCCTATGACTCTGCTGACTTTCTAAATGAGGAGGACATCAGATCTGAAACATATGCAAACGTATGATTTACTGATTACTAGATAATGTACATGGAGAAAAAACATAGAAAGAATAGTCAAATTGTCAGCCAGGATGGGCAAATCCGATTCGACTGGCAAACGGGCACAACCCTAGAATATTTAGTAGTGAGGAAATTCCACAACTGGACTGGAATTAACTGAGCTCCTGAGCGCATCCTATTCTTTCACTAATGTCTGTAGGAGCATGCTTGGTTTTATACACTTGTGGACATGAAAGTGATTTGAACACCTGAATTCACTGATTTGGATGAGTGAGTGAATACTTTTGGCAAAATAGTGTATCAAAACACCAGACCCTTCACCAGTACAGAAACAGTCTTATAGCACAAACCTATTCTCATAACATTTTTTGCATTGAAAGACCTCATAATTTATACTGCATTAAAACTACACCAGCAGAGTTAGCGTCAGTTCCATATGCCAGCTTTTAAAGTTTTGGAATCAGTACCCCGAAACCACATTTCACCTTACTGATTGTAGCCGGCAGAAGTGTCTCAGTCAGCACAGCATGAGAGAGGGGACCAATCAGACGATAACGCACTACTTCCATGGACAGATCACTGTAAAGAAAGCCCATGTGTGACTTATATATGACTTGAGGGGTACAATTTTTTTTTTCCTAAATATATTTGACCCAATTAAACTGGTCACCTGGTCAACACAGAAGAATAAGCAGCTTAGAAAATGAATGAATGAATAAATGAATGAATGATAGAAAATTGCTTACTTAATCACAATGTCAGTTTTGGAGGACTTCCAGCTAACAGGAGTTATGGGAGATCGAGTGCCATCACCCAGAATCTTTTTTGCAGGGCGATGATCATTATCATCACCCATATTCTTTCTCTTCCTCTTCCCTTGACGCTGTGTCTCAGAGCAAGGGTCTGAAAAGGCAGGTGCAGTTGGACCTGGTTCCACCTGAGGTTTTAAGGAGTTTTCCTCTACAGCTGGGGTCACTTCCTCAAAGCACTGGCAAACTGCCTGCAACACTGGTAGAAGGTCCTGTCATACACAAATATATCACCTTTTGAACCAAGACAAGCCATAAAAAGAGCAAGTATTGCACCATGCAAGCTACTCTTGTAAAGGAGGCCATATTCATCTGTTTCAGTATGGGGAGACTCACCTGCTTCAAAGTGGGATGTGCCCAGATCCACAGCTGTCTGTGTGTTGATTCAGCACTACGGGGTCTCCAGAGAAAGTGCGCAGGTCCCATAAGCTGATGAGGGTACTGGTCAGGCTTGTGGAGCAAGATACTGCCCTCTCTCTGCCCCGTTACACACAGTGATGCTGCAAATGTTAGGCCTGCATTGACAAGCACATTCTGCTAAGTATTCTGCTACTTTTGATCCAGTTGCACTTCTTCAAAAAAACATCTCTTGTTCATGAAAAACAATGCATGGCACATTACACACACCATCAAAAGAATAGTTGCCCCCAGAAGGAAGCATCAGATTGCAATACTATTGGGAAGGAAGATAAAAGTTACCTGGAATAATAAACGATAAAGAATTTAGACTGATATGGCCAGTATTTATTGAGCCACGCGTACAGAAGTAGTGCCAATTAGTATGGGCTTGAGCTGCCAATGTTTGACAACGAAAAATGGAAACATCTCGGCATGGAGTGATTCATCTTGGCACTGACAACAGTGCTCTCACACGCAGATTCGTTGGTCATCTCCAAGAAGAAAAAAAAGCAGGACTCACTAAAGATGACCTACTCCCATTCTGAGTCACTTCATGACAGTCAGGCACAACACAATTGCAGTGTTTGGCAAAGTTGATGTAGTCTGGTCGTCATAACAGTCTGCATGCTTAATATCCGCAATCATGGCTGTTGGGTCAGTCAGGTACAGCGATAAGGCCAGTCAATACTTACAGCACCAGCGCGGACGAATGTGAAACTTAAAATCATTCGCATGTCTCACAATATCAAACCTACCCACCAAATTTCATTCCTGTCGGTTAATTCCTTCTACAACTACTTGTGCAACTATTCTGTTGATAATAAGTGTAGTAGTGATTTACTGTTTAAACAGAACTTTCCAAAATACCTGTCTCTTTGCTTGTGAGCCTGGAGAGTGCGCTTAGTAGCTGCTCCTCTGGACCCTGGAGCTCTACACAGCAGTAGTACGACAGGTCCTGAGAAGACCCCCCAAAAAACTTGATTAATAGTAGCAGACATTTCTTTACAATGAGTGTTGTTAGGTCCATTTTAAAAGCTGACCTGCAGCAGACAGCCAGTGCTCATAGCCCTGTAGCTTGCTCTGTAGCATTTGTATGTGGGTCGATCTCCAAGGCAGTAGCCCCATCTCTTTACCATGTGGAAACGCTTGGCATGCCAGATGTGCGTCTCCAACCACTTGTTCTTCTTCTGTCGCCGGTTAAACTCCAGCAGCAAATTGCCATGACGACGGCGGGCACGACGACTTTTAGTTTTTGATTGCTCTTTCTTTTCTTTCTGGCCTGCCTGTTGACTCTTCTCCAACTGAACAACACAGGAAAAACACATTGTGCTGCAATTATCTACATGTATACATTCACATCAGTATAGGATCCAAGGTTTCCCTTCAATTCCAAAACATACCAACCTAACATTTACAGATGGACTTGAGCATTGACTTGGTATTCCTATTCGGATCCCTACATCAGTATGAACAGATGCATTCAGTGCATTCAGTAACAGCACAACATTGTTTTATGAAAACCTTTTTGTATTCTTTATCTGATGATTTATCTGACAAAAATCCATCAAAGAGCAACTGTAAAGATTAAAATCACACATCATCTACTCCAAGCCATATTGTTTGTATGCATACTGCCAAACATATTTTGACACATGATTTGGAAATCACATTCAGTGATAAATATGTGAATGCAATTAAAATTTCCACATGAAAAGAATCCCTCTGGGTTGAAAGAAAACTATTTGCAGACTTAACTTTATACAGGTAGGACTTTCACATTTAGTCTGTTCTACTGTTAAACCCTAACCCTAACCTTTGTATGACCATGGCCTTGTTTGTTTTAATGTTTTAGAACTAGTCACACTTGATAAATTGAATGTTTTGTTGATGCACTGAGCTGTGCATTATATGCCAGATGAAGATATTATGGCAATGTTGTCTACTGTGAGCAATTAACAACTAATGCTTCTCAGTCTTAATACGCTTAAGTCCTGAAGCTAAAGCTGTTAGAGGTTGTGGCATTATGGGGAGCAGAGCAGTGGGTCATACCATCCGGTGTGCCAACTCTCTCAATCTCCAGGGCAGGCGCTTGGTGTTATGGCTCATGGCTCGTCGTCGCATATGTTTTGGGAGAGCGCCAAACACATGACAGCTGCCTGACGTCTTACTAACAGCCCTCAACATGACATCCACTTCTGCAGCTCTTGCTTTGGCAAAATGTGAGGCTAAAGAAAAAAAAATAAAGGGAAAGGTTAAAAAGAAAAAAATTATAACAGAAACCTTTTATATTTTGTTGTCGTATTCCAGTAAGAATTTCACCAGTAATATATTTGGGCAGCGCCTGGTCGATAGGGATTTCCCCATCCTGACGTCCTCTCACCCAGCCGCTATGGCCACTCTGCTGCGGTCTGCCGTACTGTGACGGTCCTCTAACGTTCTGCACACTGTCGTAACTGCGTCCTGCAGACAACCATATCTGTTAGAGCACTGTCTAAAAGGGGAAAGGTGAAACACAAAGGCAGCTTATATGTACATAATTAATAAAGGCTGCTACAGTTTCAGCTATGTGCCAACCTCCTGCACCTCCGCTGTTGCAACACTCTTGTGAAGTGTAGTACGTCACGTTACTTGGCTGATTTTTCATTTTCTTGTGTCGCATCCTGTCCTTCGCCCCCGACATCTACACAAAAACAAGAAAAGTGCATAATCGTGACGTAGCAAATGGCAGTTAAAAATCACACTTACTTTTAGTGAACTGGCCATATCCTAAAATCACGTGGCAATGTGCAGCTAAAAGCACATCACATCCTAACCATTAGGTTACAAATAATATTAATTCATTCTCTTCCGATTTGTAATTCACAGCTTACTTTTAAAGCTGACCCAGTCACGGACACGCAACCAGATTTGTCTGTCTCCACAACGAATGGCACGAAGCACGCTGCTTCTCCTCCATCAAGCTGCGCTCCCAAAGCACATGTAATAGTACTTCCGGGTGCAAAGGGCGTCTATGAACTAAGTTCGCAGTTTGTAGTACAGTGGCTACGGAGCTGCAAATAAACGCTATTCTGGTCTGTTTGTTACGTAGCTAATCGACAGTCATATGTATTTCAAGACTAAGTTATTTTTGGTGATCGGTGTCTTAATTTATTGTCCGGAAAATCAAAACATATTGCGCCTATTTTTATTTGATGCACTACATGACTCTAACCAGGAGATGTCAGTAGAATTGCATTTAACCGAAATTACTCTTTTGTATATGAATGGCCGCACTTCCTACATTTCCATAACATGTGCTTTATCATGGTCATCAAAATCGAACCCAGAAAACGTCATAACAACCTAACAACCTATTGTTTTGGTGCCCGTAGTGCTGCGATGTAATTCATCATAGTTCATAGTTAACAATTTAAAATACTGCCTCCGGTACCTACCCATTTAGGTTTTTCCTATTGCACAACGTTGTTTTCATTTTTTTATTTGGATTTGTATTTGTATCTGTGCTGTTTTTGTGAAAACTATCAATCAGTCAGTCAATCAATTAATCAGTCTATCTATCTATCTATCTATCTATCTATCTATCTATCTATCTATCTATCTATCTATCTATCTATCTATCTATCTATCTATCTATCTCTATCTCATACAGGTACCAGTTCACCTGCTTGTTGAATATTCCTTTTACTCTTATTTTGGGTTGTCACGTTTTTGAGTGTGTTTGCATCAAATACATTTTTTGTATTACATTTATATATATATATATATATATATATATATATATATATATATATATATATATATATATATATATATATATATATATATATATATATATATAAAACTATCCTACTTTGTGGCACTACCATTAGCTTTAATGATTTACTAAGCAAGTCAAACGTGTTTCAGCTGGTTTAAAGAACAACCTCCTGAGGGAAACGCAACAAAAACAAAATGTCACTTCAGATCTTTCAATAACTACAATCAGTCCACACCATGAAGCATGAGCAATGTGGGAAAGTCTTGATGTACTTTTCTACATTGTTACTGCAGTATGTTTATGCGTTTTGTCTTTCCTCACAGCGGGGTAAAAACGACAGCAAACTGAGGTAATTTGTGCAGCTAGTAACTTTTCTAGAGTGTGCATTTAATAAAGGCTTAAATGAAATTATGCGAACCTCTTCACATTCTGAAGGACGGCTGTCATTGTCGTTAGAAAAATAGTCACACCCAGAAGGAAATCTCAGATTACATTGCTATTTGAAAGGAAGCTAAAAGTTATAACAATAAATGAGGAAATATCTTTGACTGATATGGACAATATTTGCATCTGCCAATGATGCTGTCACTAACAGGATGACTCATGGAGGGCATCATACTTGCTGAATGTCTGTAATTGTGACCGTTGGGTCTGTCAGGTATAGTTTATATCACATGCACGGCCCAGCATGAATCTTAAATCTCACAAGTTTCATTGCTGTTGTTTGATTCCTTCTGAGTGCAACTATTCTTTTGATGATAAGTGTATTTAAAGTTTGTCTAGTTTTTGAATGACATTCTTGTATGCCAGTTAGTTTTAATGGAGTGTGATGCTAAGTTATGACTTGTGTCATCAGAGGGTTGATATGTCACATTCTGGTTTTCAGAGAATGTCTTATGAACTTTTCTTGTCTTATGAAAATTTAATAAGCAGTCTGTGGGCTTGTGTGTGCTTTATTTCAATGCATCTGGTTTCAGCTTGATCATGTGTGTTTATATGTATACATAGATATCCAGTTATGTTCCTACCATAATGCTGGTGAAAGACACAAATTAAAGAATAAGCTTTCTGTTTGTTAGTTACAATATGTTTATTTGTTCTGTACACAAGAAATGTGAAAAAAAAAAACCATAACTTTTTTTTATTTTGAAACAGGACCTGCTACAGTTTAGGAATTCATTAGAAGCCCCTTTTCCAATAAAAACATGAGTGTCATTCTAACAGAGTAAAGAGTTAAGCAAACATGAGAAACCCTAACACTGAGCTTAACAATACACAATGATGAGCACCAGTAAAGCAATTCACAGTTTTATAGAAGAGGTTTGGCTGAGTAGAAGAGATATACAAAACAGTGTTAAGTACTGCAATAACATATCACAGAATATGTCCTATAGACACTACAGCAGATTCTTGTTCAATGACACATATGCCTGTTATCTAATCTGTTCTAAAGCTTGTCTGTAAGTAAAACAGTTATATTGGGGGATACAACAAAACTCTTAAACTGCTCAATCATTTGACATTTTTACATGATCTTTGGTCTTGCGTTTGCACAAATGCATTGACGCCATGAGAGATGGGGATGAAACCTGCTTGCTCACACTCACAGACAAAAAAACAAAACATAAAAAAACAGACATGCAAGAAATTACATTTGCACCATTCTTATTCAGAACTTTTTTTGTTACATTTATTAATTGTTTCTTTAGTCATTTCCCCACAAAAAGCAGGCAGGTTAGGAAGTTTTGCTTTATTTTATACTTGATCACATATACTTGATTTACATTTCATAGAAACACCCTGTCAATTAGATGAAACAGAAAAATGTGCCGCTGTCGAGAAGGGCCAATTGCATTTTGCCACAGCTGGGCCCTAAATAATATCAGCATTATGTTTAGCCCCTACTCTACTGCTGGTTTTTAAGGAATCTGCTCTTTTTCAAAAGAAAAAAAAAAAGAAAACACTTAAGGGAAATGTTGTTTGCATGCGTAAGCTTCTTTAGAATCTACCACCTCGCCAGACTTACAGGAACAAAGGCACATATTTACCCACTACTATGCTAATGAGCATGTATGTGTGTAGACCCGGGTTTATCACAATTTTTGGGCTCTATGGAATGTTTCATTCTGCTGATCTTTGCAGACCTTTGTATGCTCCCTCCTGTTCTTCAGTGGCAGCTGAAAAACACAACAGAAGATGTTGGGTCAGAATTCATATAACTAACTCTTTAGCACAGTGATTTGGTAAACATTTTTTGAATAAAGGTAAACAATGGGTTGAAGTATGCGTTAAGGAGTATAGGAGATTAATGTGAGATGGCTGCCACATTGTTATGTTTTGTACTTTTGCCAGCCAAGTCAACTTCAGTCACTCTTATCAATCTCAGCCTGTGAGGCTGTATCCTCCCCCATACTTTGTACAAAAAACACAGGAAATCAGTAACATGCATTCCTAACACATGCTCCAGGGGTCTATTTGTAGCCAGCTGTATGCAGCAGTCAAAAAACATTAGTAACAACGGCCTACCATTCCTTGACCCTTTACAGCCCTAATGGACAGAATATTATTCCAAAAGAATGGAAGCTGTAAAAAAGGACAAGGGATAGAAACCCTGAATCCTAAAATGTTTTTAATTATATTATGGTCCAGTTTTTTTCACTAAAACATACACTAAAGACACTAAAAATGCACTTAATGAATGGTTGATTACAAATTAAATAAATGAAAGCATCTCTGACTCTTTTTAGTTATGAAGTTATTATGAAATCGACCCATTCCTGTAACTTAATTCTACTTAGCTTTGGCCTGATGATTTTACACAATAAACTGCCTAATAATAGAATATCACAGAATAAGATAATAATAATGTTTAATACCACAAAGCTGGTATTTACACTAGGGCAGACACAAAGTTAATGTAATCAAGGGCAATGGAACAAATAACTGTGCTAGTCCATGATGTGTGAAAGTCTGTGGTGATGCATGTAAGAAGCTGTTGTTTGCAAGAATGACACTCAGGGTGGCAGCATGGAATACTAGGGTGTCTTGTTCTCTTTGTTACATAACAATGTCTGTTCAACATTAAAACAATATCCATTGTGTTGAAGAGCAGGGTTGTATGGTCGAATCATAGTTGAATCCTAGTCGAATCCTGTAGGGATGCTGCTATCACTGTGGTCTAGTTAATGAATGCCTTCCTCTTTCTAAAGGGGGTTCTGAGTTTTGAGAACCCAAGAGTTTGAGGACCAGGTTCCTTCAGTCAGGGTAGTCCTGAAATTCCACATTCCTTAAAATGTGGTGCTAACACTACTCATGGGTGCATACCAAAAATCAATGAAAATACAATATAAACTATGTCATAAAGAGAAAGCAACAGGTTTGTCAGGGGAAGGTGTGGCAGCAGGTTTTGATTTCAACCAAGCAGAAGCAGACAGAATTCCATGTTTAATGTTTAATCTATTTTAATACGTAACCTCTCTTACCCTCTGGGGCAACTGGGGCCTGCAAAACAGGCTGGTCAGGGGTGTTTGCATCTGCACTTGTTGCTGCAGGGGCTGCATGGATTTGTGCTGCTTGCAGCACAACTTCTGCTGCTGCTGCCGCTACTGTTGTCTCCACATGAATTGGCTCTGGATCTCTGGGTGCTTCAGCATTGGGTTCTGGTTGTGGCTGAAACACTGCTGCTGCAGGCTTCTCTGCTTCAGTGAGATCTGCTTCCTCTGGTTCCTTTTGGGTAAGCTCATGATCTGGAGCTAATTCCACCAATGTGGGTTCTAAAGCTGGGGCAGCTTCTGCAGCTGGCGTAGGTTCTGTAACTGCTGTGAGATCTATAACTTCTGTAGATTCTGGAACTGGTGTGCCTTCTGCAAATGGTGTAGGTTCTGTAGCCAGGGCACTTTCTGCGATTGGTGAGCGTTCTGGGACTGGTTCAGGTTCAGAAGCTAAAACTTCAGAGGCTTCTATATTATGTGTGGAAACAATTGTATGTTCTACAGTGGTTTCTACAGGTGCTGGTGTGGTTTCTAGCACTGGTGCAGCTTCTGAGGCTTCAGAAGTTACTTCTGCTGGGACTGCAGAAACCACTTGGTCTGAAGCAGGTGGTGACTCAAGTAAAGGAAGAGAATATGCTTCAGGACGTTCATCCACTGCAGGAGCTTCAGGACTTATCTCTATCACAGTAGCACTGGCTTCCTGTGCTAGAACTACTTCTGCAGAACTGCTCTCTTCTTGTAGGACTGGAGGCTCAAAAGGGGGTGGTGGCTCCTCTGCTGCAGTCCTCTCTGGACCGTCGGTAGTCTGCATTAGGCCACTCTCATTTGGCGGCTCAGACTCAGTGGCCACTTGCTCTGGTACCATTTCCACGTTCTGCAGAATTTCACACACACCAGGAGTCTCGCTGTCCTCTAGCTCAGGCCCCAGTTCTTCCGACAGGGCACTCTGGACTGGCAGCTGCATCTGGTCTGCTATTGTTTCAGTATCTTCAGCCACAGTGCCATTACTAGCAACTAAAAACACATCAAAAACACAAATATATAAAATTAAAAAGGAGCATGCTGTTGTGTTAGAACACTGATTTTAAATATCATTATGGACCAAATTGACAAACAAAAAACAGAAAGCAAGCTATAGTCCCAAAAAGCAACATTACATCTGCTATATTGATATTATTATATGGCTATACACTGTTAGATATATTATATATTATATAGGTATATTATATATTAGATATAAATATTTGCCATCCACAATCTAAAGGGAGGCTTGTTTGATGATTCCGGCTATAAAGGCTGCTAGAGACAAGTAACAATAGAGAAGAAGTACAAGTCTAATGGAAATGGGTAAACCTATTTTATCAAGACCACTGAAAAGTTGATTTTGACATTAAATTGTGCATTTAGTGCATTGTGCACTAAATACAGGATGAATTGCTATGGAATGATTTAATTAACTGAATTCAACAACAAGTAAATATAAGCCATGTCCAAGCACAGTGCTGTACAGTAATTCTTTTACTTACCAAAACAAGACCAAAAATTTACAACATTATTTTCTATTAATTATATACATAGATCATTTTAAAACCATTTCCTTGTCCATGTTTCCACAGCATGGGTAAGATGCACACATGGGTAAGTAAAGTCACTGTTTATGTTAAAGATTTATTCATATTTTGGAGTGACATATACTGATAATGCCTTTTTAATAACATTTTTTGTTTGAACATGACAAAGCCATGCGCCCATTCTGCTTGTATTGCAGAATGCTCACTTGTAGTTTGGACTAAGATTTCTACAAAGGACTTTCCTCTTACATTATGGTAAACTGTTCAGTAAATTACCTGCATATCCGCTTTTACTTCTTGTTTCTCAACTCTGGTCCTGAAGGCACCCTGTCCTGCACATTTTACTGCTGTCCCAACACACCTTATTTAACTAATCAGCTCATTAACAAGGCCAGTCAAAGTTGCAGGACATGTGTTAAAGCAGAGAATCCACTCAAATGTGCAGGTCAGGGTGCTTCCAGGAACAGGGTTGAAAAACACTTTTCTAGATTTGGACTGGAATAAAGCTTTGAAAGAAGGCACATCTCAAGTAGGGGTGTTGGTGACCCCTGGTAATATAACATATTTTGACATGCAGGGTAAGACAGAAATCATCTGTTCACATCAGATTGTCTCCACTATGTGGGATATTTTGAATTTTGCAGGGTAAATATGCAGAGTTTGGGTGTTTTGATTGTCAGTCATGCATCACACACACTAAATCTGATATTAAAAGCTGCTGTTCATGTCCACTTCTAAAGTTGATACTGGGTTTAGCCTGAAGCTCCCGCTTCCTGCTGCTGCTGGAGAGAGGATTGTACAGCCCGTGAGCAACCACTGGAATGGAATGTGATGACACAGCACAACATATGAAAATAGGATGGGAAAAAAAAAACATTCTCTCATCTTTACCTTTTATTCGCTCCATCATGTCTGCAAGATGAAAACAAAAAATCTCTTCTTTTTATGTTTCATTTTTGTATCTGTGAACATACAGCTGATGTGACTTACCAAAAAGCTCAAATTTTGTCTCATCTGTAACAAGGGAGATTCTCCCAGAAGCTTTGTGGCTTGTCAATATGCATCCTGTCTCATTTTTTATGATTTGTTTTCAAAAGTGGTTTGATCCTTGATCACCTTCCATTAAGTCCACTTTGGGTAAAACAGCAACAGATCCTGCAATCTGACACTGATGTGCCTTGACTTTGGAGTTCACCTCTAATCTCTTAGATTAGGAAATTGTTCTGGGCTCTTTGCTTTATCAGTCTCTTCAATTTGTCATCAATTTTAAAAAATTGTCCAGAGAGGTTGACTTGAGCCCAAATTCTGAATAATATGGAACTGTACTAACAGGAACATCAAGCTGCTTGGAGATCTAACATCATTTTTGTCCGGATTCACAATTATTATTCTCGTGAACCACAATTCAAAAGCAATGTCTGATTTTCGTTAGTTGATTTTCGGTCAATTTTGCTGCTTTTTTTTTACTTTACCTACAGTGCCAACAATTTTGAAAATTACACTGAAATCTGCTGCAAATGTCTTGCAAGTAAAATATTTAAAATTAAGTAAATAATGTTGAATTATCTTCATATGTTTTGGATTGTGGGTGTATGTGTTCATTACAAAGTTAAGCAGCCATATGGGATCACAAAAATAAACACACCCAGCTTTTGCCTTCGGTCAACATTTGGGGCTCTTCCTCTAGTGCAATATCCTTGGATGGACCTGCAATTTCCTGCTGGTGTAAACTGGTTCAGGCGGGTGGTTGGCAAGAGGAGCCAAGATGAATGCTTGCCAGAGATTACAGACTATCCCATCAAAACAGTCTGCACTATAGAGCCACTACAGACAATATGTCACAACATCAACTGCCATCATGACATAAGCACATCTGAAGTGTGACAGCTGACAATGTCCCGAACTGTTCTGTTCCGTCTGACACACAGTGCCATTCTGCATCACAGCAGCACCTCAACACTGTTCCTATTATTTCATTACAGACAGATATACTGACCTCCACTCAACATCTCCTGACTCATACGACACATAAAGCACTATACACAACACATGTATTTGAAAACAGGAATCTTTAGTGTAAACTATGTTTATGTGGGTTCCTCTTTAAGCTTTCTGCTATTTGAAGCAGCACCATACATGTATCCCCTCTTCTAAAACAGTCTCAGACTGTCACATGCTTAACAACAGGTTCTAATTTAATTTAAAAATTCTACTGGCATTTTAGCTGACCTACACTGATCAGTCAACTACATTAACAGTGCATAGTCATCCAATATTTGACCTATTTTTTTTAAAAAAGTCACTGAGGTTTGGCTAAAATATACAGCATATTGGCCTATGTAAGCAGGATGTGCTAGTACATTGGCATAGTAGCACACTTTGTACATAACCATATCGGTAACCCCACATAACTGAGTCACTGATGGAAATATAATGAAATGCCACAACAAAATGCTTTAATGAAGTTTCATAAAACACCTCAAAAAACAAAGAGACATACCAGCCATGGCGGGATGTTTTGTTGGTTGCCATTTGAATTACTACAGCCAATTCAAAGAAAGAAAGCATAATTTAAAATGCATCTATAATTTACATTTTATTACATTATATTATATTATTATTATTATTATTATTATTATTATTATTATTATTATTATTATTACATTCTATTAATTCAGAGTTTGTCCTACACTTTGCTATAATAAATGCCTCTAATTTATTTTGCATGTTGCATGTTAGAATGCTGCTGTTGGGATTTGATTGCAGCCACAACAGAAAGTGAGGACTGAAAAAAAAAAATTAGTTCTAGATTACTCATACTCGACCCAAAGCTCTTCAGTGGTGCTCCATTAGTCAAGAGAAAGCAATTCTCAGCTTAAGAGCCCAGTGCTGAACACTCTCACTGTCTCACTGATTTGGGAGTTTTCTTTCTTAACCTCATGCAGTGAAGCGTAAGTGATGTAAGCACACCAGACCTGTTAGGCAAGAACAGAAAAATCCATGCCTGGGGCAATCATTACATTTAGGATTTAATTTTGCATGCAGTCCTATACTGACCCAGTGAACATCAGTGTGAAGGCAGACAGGAGACTATAACAAAAATACTGACGATTCAGTCAGAACGCCTATATGCCTCTACTTTGCAATAGTTTAGACACACCGGACCGGACATACAAAGGATAACAAGGCGTTCATTCACAATTCCCTACTTTATTTTTTCAGTCATTAGGTTATAAGTCATAAGTCATGTGTTCTGAACATCTCTGCACACTTCTAAACGATCAGAATTTGAAAATTTGAAAAAGATTAAATTGGTATTTGAAAAGTTACTTTGAAAAAATCACTGTATATTTAAAAAAAATTAAACCTTAACTTATGTGCCATGTTTTTTTATTATTATTATTTTTTACAAAAGCCATGATAAGTCGTATTTAAATTTCTTTCAAGTTTGTTGAAATTTGTTCAAAGAAGGTTGGGTGGGGTGGTGTAGAGGAAAAAGGTAAAGGAGAAGTAGATAAAACATTTCTGACAGCATTTAAGGTTTTTTTTGCTGTTTTCTTTAAAAGATTGGACAAACATCTGTCCTAATACCTACAGAAAGAAATTTATCCTAATACCTACAGAAATAAATTTATCCTAATACCTACTGAAAGAAATTTATCCTAACACCTACTGAAAGAAATTTATCCTAATATCTACAGAAAGAAATTTATCCTAATACCTACAGAAAGAAATTTATCCTAACACCTACTAAAAGAAATGTATTCTAATATCTACAGAAAGAAATTTATCCTAACACCTACTAAAAGAAATGTATTCTAATATCTACTGAAAGAAATTTATCCTAATACCTACTGAAAGAAATTTATCCTAATACCTACACAAAGAAATTTATCCTAATACCTACTGAAAGAAATTTATCCTAATACCTACATAAAGGAATTTATCCTAACACCTACAGAAAGAAACTTATCCTAATACCTACAGAAAGAAATTTATCCTAACACCTACTGAAAGAAATTTATCCTAATACCTACACAAAGAAATTTATCCTAATACCTACAGAAAGAAATTTATCCTAATACCTACAGAAAGAAATTTATCCTAATACCTACTGAAAGAAATTTATCCTAATACCTACACAAAGAAATTTATCCTAATATCTAGACAAAGAAATTATTAAGATTTTGCACCAGAATAAATTCTTAAAATTGCACCGCAACATTAGAAATATCAATAATTAGACTTCATCCTGCCCATGCCTTCGCTCTGCTTTATAGTTTATACTTAGGGAATAGGGAAAACAAACATTTGCTACTGGGCACATAAATATATAAAACACTCTTTTAACACAATTTCAGATGATTTACTGTTTGCCATAGATAACAGAATTAAATTATATTTATTTATGTTGATTAAAGTTAACATAATAAAGTAAAGTATCATTTACTGGCATACCAAATCAGCCTAAACAAAAAACAGCTTACCAAATCCTGTGTCTCCATTGGCTTCTTCAGGTTTAGTGCCTGGTCTGTTCTCCTGAGCCATGGTCTGAGTGCTTGACGATGAGCAGCCCATCTTTTCAGCAAAGTTGGAACTACTGCAGATGTAACTTCTTAATCACAAAAACTCACGATTTATGATATATTTACTATTTAGCAATATTCTCTCCCAAATGCTCTTTAACATACACTGAGCCACATTATCTTTCTTTGCCTCTTACTTTTGGCATGACCAGCTTTTGGCATGACCTTCTTCCAGGCTAGAACAGCACAGTGTGTGAGACGCTGTCATAGACACAGCACAGTGAGCGAGTGAGAGGTTGGAATGAGGGGGGAAAAAAAATGTTGAGAGCATGCGTAGTCAACTTTGCCTTCTGGTTCTACTGGCGACATTGTGTTGTGGGTTGGCGCTGTTGAGGATCAAAGTTGCAAACAAACAGCATACAGCTAAATAAACACTAACGCTAATAATTACCAAGTGTAACTTTATACTGCAGGGCAGTCTTAAAACAACCAAGTTGATAAGGCAGCTGGCAACTGGACGTTTGAGAAATACTACAATAAAATAATATTTTAAAGCTAGATTAGCAAGTTTATTCGTAATGATGCATTGTAATGTCTCTGCATTGTCGCAATCCTCTTTTATTCTTACACATTATGTTAAATTTACACTTCAGCATGACACTGTAAATGTCCTTCAGGCCTTAACTGGGCTGTGAACATACATGATACCAGTCTAAAAAAGACTAACCAAGATTGGATGGATGGATGCTTTATTCATCCTGAAGGACATATAGCAGCCTGTAGCAGTTACACAAAACAACACACCAATCCAAAAAAAGAGAGATTTTTTTTAAAACTATAAACTATGATTAATTCTTTCTGCTATAGATACATATATCTCACCTCTTACAATGAGGTAAGAATATGTACAAGAAAATACAAAAATACAAATATCACTGTATATGACAAGAAGAACATTAATATATTCATAAATTAATAAATTCATAAAATACTAATATGTGCAATGTTCAGCTGAAAAAGACAATACTGAATAAACATAATAAACATGTGCATATATGGTATTTATTTAAGTGTCCATGAGTGCAGGTGCACTGGATATACAGTAAAGTGCCAATAGTGCAGTTAAAAATAACTGCACTATTGATTTAACTGAGAAGGACAAAGGATCTTCTTACCAGCCCAACCTATTATCCAGGTGCAGTCCAAGATAACTGTAGCTCTTAACTACCTCTGCTTCACCCAGCGCTCCACCCCTTGTCCGAAAGAGAGTGCCTGATGGAGAAAGTATAACATGGCATTCTCTACTCCCACTTTCTCCCTATAGGCAAACTGTCTGAGAAGGTGTAAAAGCAGGCGTTCCAGGGTCTTCATGACATGCAATGCTATAGCAACTGGCCTGAAGTCACTGAGCTCACTGGATCGCCCCTTCTTGTGTACTGGAACAAGGCATCTTCCACAATGTGTGAACCCTCTCCAAGCGCAGACTTGAGCCTTCCTTGTGTGGAGTCTCCTCAGCTCAATTCTAACCTGGTCTGCAGTGAAGATTTGCAGGGGGAAAAAGGCGGGGGGGGCTTCAGTGGTGCTGCAGATCAAGTCTGATGATATAAAGTGTGAAATAGTGGGTGGTGTTGTCTGTGCTGTCAGAGTGCACGAGGGTGCATGAAAATCAAAAGAAGGTAAGGTGTTAATGTCCTGGCAGGCAGAGACTAAAGTATCAGGAGCTAAGATGGATGGGAGTGTGGAGGAGGTGACTGCTGGAGCTGTAGAGACTTGAACAGGGCAGTCAAACCGGTTGTAGAAGGTGTTGAACTCGTTGGCTCATTGCCTCTGCTTACAGCCTGTGATGGTCTTCACACCTTTCCTTACCTCCCTCATGTTAATCTCCCTTAACTTCTGCTCCACCTTCTTCCTGTAGGACTCTTTGGTCTCTTATAAGTGGACTTTGAGCTCCCTCTGTGTGCTCCTAAGCTCCTCCTGGTTGTTGTCCTGAAATGTCCTCTTCTTATTAAGAAGGCCTTTAACATTGCTGGTTATCCAAGGCTTGCTGTTAATAAATCAGGGCAGTTTTCTCAGGAACAGCAATATCCAAGCAAATCATGTAGTCCGTGATGCAGTGAATAATCCCCTCAGGGTCCTCCTCATATGGCTCCTGCAATACACTCCATTCAGTAGACTCATGTCATTTCTTTATATGTGGAAGGTCTTGGTTGGCACACACCCTTCTTGACAAAAACTGATGAACGATGTCACAGTATCAGTCAGTTCATCCAGGTTGCCAGCTGCAGTTTTAAAAACACTCTTGTTTTGCTTCTATGGTCCAATTCTTCACAGTGTTCAGCTTCTGCCTGCAACTTGGAATAAGCTGAACCAGGCAATGATCAGAGTGTCCTACAGGTGTACGGGAAACAGAGCGACATGCATCCTTGACAATAGTGTAGCGGTGGTTTAGTATGTTATTATCCTCGATGGGACAGTCAATGTGCTGCTTGTATTTCGGGAGCTCAAGGTTTAGTTTTGCTCTGTTAAAGTCCCTCGGAATTATGAAAAGTGAATGACACAGTGAGTCTTTCACTGTGTCATTCCCTTTTCATAATTCCGAGGGACTTTAACAGAGTCTATGCAGCACGTCATTCACTTTGGCCTGGGTTGGGATGTAAACATGGGCCAAGATGAATGAGGAAAACTCCTGTGGTGAATAAAATGGTTTATGAACAGTGTTCATAAAGTTGGGCTCCAGGATTAGAAAAGCCAAACAGCTGTAGAAAGCCAAACATGTTTTTGACTGAAATTGTGTTTTCTGGATACTGGCTATATGCAGCAAAACTGATATAAAATAGTGTTTAAAAGCAGAACAATGTTAGCCTTGTCACTTTGTCATGCTCCTAAGCCACACCAGATGAGCGAGCCCCTGCACCTCCATGACATTCCGGATCTCCCATGGACAAGCACCTTGCCCTGGTGGACTCATTCTCTGGCTAGTTTGAAACTGACCATATGCCAAACTTCACTAGCGTCATGGTGATTGCAAAACTCAAACGGCACTTCACTGTCCATTGGGTCCCATACAGGCTCCTCGTTGACAATGCACGGCAGAATCGCAGAAAGACAATGCTGAAGCGCCGACTAGTGGTGGACAAGTACATTTCACCACTCGCTCTGAAAACCCCAAACCTAACCCAAGATATCCAGATTTTGTCAGATAATCTGTTCTTGCTCACTGCTCATTCTTATACAAGGCTGTTTATAAGGTTCTTATCTAGCGCATATGCGGTGTGATATTTAGGTTAAAGCATTCTTGTTCTTCTAGTGGTAAATGTTTAGGCTTCCTGTGAGCCAAACTTAGTAGACATCCCCAAATTAATGTTCCCAACAAAATCCTAAAGTTTGGTGAGAGTTGACTGTAGCTTTCCAGATTTATATGCATTTTTCTGAAATGAGCTCTGCCCACTAGGCCTGAATTGGGCCAGCCATACTGTTGACAAATATATAATTTATTATGCCGCGTAACTCGTCCCGCAGTTTTCGAGATATCGACTTCATTCCAACTCTAGGTTGTCCGGTATGATTGCACGACACTTGCTTGTATACAGCTTTTGGAAGCCGCACTCAACCCGCACTCGTTCGTTTCTCTTTTTTTTCACATCCCTTTTTCCTCTCATAGAGAATGCATAGGATGGAAAATTGTTTGCCTACGTACTCTACTCCAAATCGCATACAGAGCATTCAGTGATGGATTGATCCGCACTTTCCTTTTTTTTCTATCTTTTTTTTTTCACATTCCTCCCATGGAGTCCCAGTCATTATTAGCCCAAACCAAACCCGGCTATTTCCTTTGCTTGAGGGAGTGAAACTTCACATATACACTAAGGGCAGGTCCCCAAACACTTGTGCACAGCCATACTGACCTGCACTTGTCTATCTGTCTATCTATCATTCCTCCCATAGAGTTCCAGTCATTTTCAACCCAAACCAGGCAGTAACGCTTTTGTTCGCCCGGGAGACACCAAACTTCATGTACTCACTAGGGGCAGGCCCCCTAACACTAATCCACAGTCATACCAACCCGCACTCATTACACCTGGAATGGGATCTACATGTAAATAAAACTGAGAAAATATGTGCTCTTATAATAGGTTCAAAACAGTCATGTTTATACACACTTCTATTACTTCAAAAACAACCCAGTACTAGAACATGCGCACAGCATAACTACAATAGCCACCTCTGGCCCTCTGACCCCTCAACTCTCACCAACTAGTGTGCTTAAAGCACACACACAAGTACACGTTATAAAAAGGAATTAGTTCAGAGTTAGTTCAGACTAGCCGGGTAGCTCTAGTTCATGTTTACAACTACATAAAATGGACATGAGAGGAAAAGAGACAACATTAGAGCAACATGTTGATATTTATCCTCTTTTATTCACCTGTTTACTTAGCTAGCTGCTACTGCTGCAGGCTGCTACTTTCTTCTGTCAGAAAATATTAGATTAATCCACCATTGACTGAGATCATCTCTGTGCTGATTTTCAGATTAGCTCATTGAATAAATGAACAACGGCACATTTAGCATTTTTTTACCCATGTAGTTCTGGTGCTGCTTACTCTTCTTACTCTTCAATCATGTGGAACCATTTTCTTACATCCTCTTCTTCCTTGCTCTTTTTTAAGTTTCTGCTCAGGCCATTCACAGTGTTTATTTAATAGATCATTGTATGGAATAGAGCACGCAGAATCTCAGAAAATGTTATATAAAGTTATTTATCTGGTGGTGCGTGTTTGCATGTTCCAGAAACACTAATATACTGATATAAATACAAATAAATAACCATGATTTGATGTGTTTTAGGTAAACCATTTTTTCCAAATCTCTCCTGAATGAAGTCCACTAACTACAGGTACTATGCAACACCTAGTTTATCTAATCAAAGACAGGAAACAGTGGGATACATTAACAGTATTGAATTAACATGCAAATTATATTTATTTTTTATTCATTGGTAATAATGCTATGTAGTGGGGCATGCATTCTTTCTTCACTGTGGGCCATAAGATCTTAGTTACACATCTGGTTCACACAGACAAACACAAAAAGTTCTGTTTTCATGCATGGGATTTCAGAGGTATACAGTAATTAGGATCTGAACACACTAAAACATAAGTACTTTAAACTAGACTAAATACAAACTATTATTTGTGTTGAGTGCATATTTGTAAAATAATGATTATGTCTTTCTGTCTCGTCTTTAGGAACAGATGCTTTTTGCAGATGTGGACTAGAACATCTGGATGATTTGCACCAGATCCGGGCCAGATTATTTTTGTATTTTTTATGTGGGTATGTATCAGTTTTAAAGCTAACTATATTTTGTGTACCTTTGAGGTTCATATTTGCTCATTCTTTTCATCATTGATTTGTTTGTTTGTATGTAGTAATGTCTTTAGACAATAAACCTCACTCCTTTATGACAGTTTGTAGCATTCCCTATTATGGGTAATTGTGCCTTAATTCATTTAAGCGCTTTTTTTTAATTATTATTCTAAATTCTTTGTTTAGTGTCATGATAAAGACAGCATACAGTTGATTAAATGTTGTTTTAATAAAAGCCACTTGATACTAATTCAATACCAATTAAACCCCAAAACAACCATAAATCAATCAAAAGCAGTGGTTGATTTTATGTTGGTTTTGTGTTTCATTGCATCAATATATAATGTTGAACCAACATTGAATCAACCTAAAATCAATGTGAATAAATATACAAATTCTGACGTCAGAGATCAATGCAAATTCAATGCATTAAACGATCAAAAAATGAATTCGCTGATGGGTGGAGGGCGTCCTGATTGACTAAAAGGTGTGCAGCTTGCTGATTGGCTTGCCAGCTAAGACCTAAAAACAGACTTAACATTCCTGCTTGTATTTTATAGTTTGTAACTTGTAAGTTCAGTTTTCACTCAAAGGTAGGACATCTGTGTGTCCGCATCTCAGACTTGTAAAACCTCACTGTCGAAAATATCCCTGCAAATGTTTAATTACACACGTAAAAACATTTCTGCATCAACAAAATCTTTGTACACATGCACAAAACTTTTCTCTGGGTACACAATTTGCACGCATGCTCTGAATATTTCTATAGCTACTAAGCTTTATTACACATTTACCAACATAACACCTTCACACGGTTTATACATTCAGATACAAGCATTTAATTTACACCAAAGGTGATGTATAACTGCAGGTAACTACAAGCTCAAAATATTGATTTGATTCCATATACATGTCAAGCTTCAAGCTCTCTCATGGCCAAATACACACATGAATTTACACATCTGTATAAGCTTTGTACTGTAATAAACATTGAATAAGGGGGAATTTCTTTCCCCCACCCTGTTGCAGTTTCTGTCCTGTTGAGACTGACTATATGTCAAGATCATTTCCAAAGTGAAGTCTTTCTCATCTCAACTTGACCCTGCTCCAAAGCTCTGACAGCTCAGTTCGTTGCGATCACTCATAATATACTCATTTCATGACTTTCCTCTGTCTGCTTCTCTGGCGTTGTGCTGTCTAGGTTCACATTCTATTTAACAGAAAGATCTCAGTGTGTGACTATCAAGAAGTGCAAATCAATTACTGCTCCAGTTGGTCAGGGAGTTCCCCAGGGCTCTGTTCTTGGTCCCCTTTTATTTATCATCTTTATATTGCCTCTTGGAAACATAACTGTTTCCCAAAGCCTCATTCATTGCTATGCTGATGACACTTATATTCATCTTAGCACCCACTAATTAATTCAAACCATCCTCACTGTTGTCCTGTATTCAGGAGTTCACTTTCACTTTGGTTAAACACTAACTTCCTCAAGCTAACAGCTAAAAAAGCCCCTTTAAAAATGTCAGTTACCAAGTTGGTACCAAGATCTCTGCCCATTTCAGACTGCATTTTTGTTGTTGATTTTACCCCAGTCAGCCCATCCTCTATCGTCCAAAACTTGGTGTCTTTAGTGTCCTGTTTGACCCATGATCTTCATCAGCTACACTGGCTACTAGTTACAGAATGCAGAGCATTAGAGCAGCAGGTCATGATGGTAATAATCCTGCTGAGTCGTTCGTTCCTCCACATCACGCTGTAAAACACTGTAGTTTTTCGTTCCTGCGCTGTGAGCTCGTGACTCAGCAAGCAGGCACCGCGGTCTTTCCCACAGCCTGCGTACGCGTACAGGACCCGTTTGAACTTTATCACGTTTCTCAGCTCCTTCACTTGCACGGTAAGCCGGAGTGGGCTATGTTTTTGTGTGGGGTCTTCAGCGTTACTCGTATTCTGTGTCATTTACTGGCATGCGCCGCTCGGAATGTGAAAATGTGGTGAGTCCTTTTAGTTGGGCGCGCCCACGCTCCCTCCGGGCTCGCGGGACTCGCGGGGCTTGCGTTTCTCTTTCCACACGTAGCTGTGTAGTTTTTTTTCTTACCCGTTCTCCGACAGACTCCGCCCCTTTTCGATACTTCACTCAGGTGTTATTTTCTCCATCCGTGTTCAAACAAGTTTGTTTATTTGTGTTTGTGAGGTGATAACATGAACACATACGTATGTGCCTTACTGTTTGGATGCTTGGTCATTAATAGAAGCAGAAACACGCGCGTACAAGTAAATATATGAATATATGAACTCGCGGAGGGCGGGGTATGGCGGAAAACGGGTAGAAAGAGAAGCAGCGCGTGAGGGTATTCCCTGTAACAGGAAACCTACACATTGCCTATACCGGGGAACCCTCAGCTGGGCGTTGGCGGTAGAGACACATATCTTAACCTTTCCTCCCAGGATACCCTCCGTATATAAAGTTTTACTGTGAAAGAGACAGACCACCTGAACTATACAGGCAGGGTACTGCGCACCAAAACCAGCAGACGTGAGTTTATTCAAACCTTAAAGTTGTCTATTCTATGTTCTGACGTTACTGGCACCTACAGTGATGTGCACTAATCTAGAAGCAGTATAATGACAGGCTGTAGGCTGAATGGATGTCTTAAACTTAATTAGCCTTATATAAAAGTAACCATTACAATACAGGACATAGCATTACTACAGGCTATAAGACTTTGTTAGTGCTGTATAATGCTTTTGTAGTAATCTGTGATATTTTCACTTATGTGTAACATTGCTGTGGTAATATTTTATTTACTGTCTAAATATACATATAAGTCCTTCAAAGGTACTGTATTAAACTTGATTGTTATATATAAAACTGCCTGCACCAAAGAAACACATGGAGGTTTTTGTATAGCACTAAAATTGGTTCCACTTAAGGTCTAGAATGTTTATTGTTAGGTACCATATACAACCATTTATTTGCTAAGAGTTTATGAATGATGAAGCTAACAATGGCAAAATGCCAATAATACTGTACAATAATATCAGGTTTCAGACTCAGCCTAAATGTTTAAAGAACACTGGTTTGAGAAAGAGAGAAAAGAACAGTTTTCATCACTAGTTAGCCTACAGTCACTGAAAAAAAAAAAACAGATCATGCGAGGGACTTTCTAGCAGCGTGTTTGTGGGTGTGTGATTGTGAGAAGGTTGGCTTAAGGCTGTTGCTGTAACACTGATCTATTTCACAGAAACAGCAACCTTCAGCAGCGCGCTACCACAGAGGAGCACAGCAGAGCAGGAGAAGATCCATGGATAGACAAGATTTGGACAGGTAGCCTACACATCCACACCTCACCCTACATTTGGAATAATAGCGTATACAGTAGTGTATTGTATTCATTGTGATCTGTATATCTATCTATCTATTTATATGTATATATATATATATATATATATATATATATATATATATATATATATATATATATATATAAATATATACACACACACACACATATACACATTGCCTGACCCAAAAAAATATCCCCTTTTTTTTTTTATTGGACCGCCTTTGATCATGGCACAAATTTGCTGTGGCATTGTTTTTGCAAGTTTCTGCAAAGTCACAACACTTATTTCTGTCTGGAGATGCATTAATTTAGCCCCAACATATTGTAGTGATAATGCGAGATTTGGACCACTGCACAAATTCTTCTTCAGCACATCCCAAAGATTCTTAATGGGCTTCAGGTCTGGATTCCGTGGTGGCCAACACATGTGTGAAAATGATGTCTCATGGAGCACTCTTTCACAAGTTGAGCCAGATGAATCTTGGCATTGTCATCTTGGAATATGGCCATCAGGAAAGAAAAAAATCTATTGGAATCCTTTGGTGGAATAACCAGGTCGTTCAGTATATTCAGTTAGTCAGCTGACCTCTGTCAGCATAATGGGTGCATCACCTCAGCTGCCTCTCTTCTTACCCTCATGCGCCCATCTCGCTCTGGAACAGGGTAAATCTGGACTCATAAGACCACATGATCTTCTTTCATTGCTCCAGAGTCCAATCTTTATGTTCCAGATTAAAATCTATTATGCTAGCAGATTAAAACCGTTTTTTCAGTTAACCTCACTGACAAGTGGCTTTCTTAAAGCTACACAGCTGTTTAGTTCCAAACCCTTGAGTTCCCTTTGTATTGTGCTTGTGGAAATGCTCTTCCTTTTACTATTAAACATATCCCTTTTTGTTTTTACTATGATTTGACTTCACCAAACCACCGCCAAACTAAGTGATTGTCGATCACGATCATTCAAGATTTTTTTCTGACCACATGTTTGCTCACTGTCCTTCCACTTTTTAATAATTTGTTCTTAATCAGATTTTAGTAGTTTCAGCAAGAGATTAACATCTTGTCCACAACCACAGGATGTGTGTTGCAACATGGTTGTTTAACAAATGAGAAACTACTCACTGCATCAGTTTGGGTTAAAAAGCCTTGATGCCAGCTGAAACATGATCACCCATGCAGTAATTATCCAAAGGGAAGCTCTTGCCTATTTGCTTAGTTAACTCCAGGTGGTGATCTTTTTTTGGCCAGGCAATGTATATACTTGTATTTTCAATTCTGCCCATCAGATTACAAATGGAATAGAAGAGCAATAGAAATGGTCCAGAATGGCTTACAAATGTTACATTTACATGCTGATACAGATGTTGATACAGCGTTCTGATACATCACAGCAGCATGTCATTATGTATATTTAGGTCAATCATTTGCACTCATTCTTATTTTGATGTTCTCTGTAGATGTGATAGTAAAGAGCTTGACATTAATCCAGGGTTTTGGATTAAAATTTGCTCTTCTCCACATAATCCATCAGAGCATGAGACACCACACAAACCTGATTCACAGGTGAGGAAACATTGTTAGTTCATGTGTGTGGAACGAGGGGCGAGTGGGGTGGGTGGTGTGGTGGCATTTTTTGTATGCGCATTACTGGAAATTCAAAGCAGCATCTTTTCAGAGCGCTGAAACAATGCTGAAATGACTGTTCCTCTATTCTTATTTGACTGATAAGATTTCAGTGTGAGACATGACGTGTGTGTTTTGCAGGCACCTGAAACGAGCGTGCTAAATTTACACATCAAGCTTTCAAACTTAAGAAAGAAAAACCAAGAGGTCAGTGTTGTGCTTTGTTCAAACTTTGGCTTTGTCCTTCCTGCAGTGTTAACATGTTATTTGGAAACCCTTTCCTGACTTCTTATATAGGGCTGCACAATATGACAGTATAAATCATGATCTTGATAAATTATATCACAATACAATGTGTATTCCTGAATGTATGTGTATTTGCTGCATGGATATTCACTGCATGGATTTAGTACCAAATATTGAGGACAAAACACTGAATTTACAGTTTTTGATACATGGTTTAAATAAATGTCTTTTATATCTTTGTTCCAAATAATCAAATGTCTGAGTATTGCAATATTATATTTATATAACACATTTATATATTTATGTGTATCATATATCACCACCTCTATTCTAATGTAGTCATTTTGGACCATGAAATGAAAAACAAAAAGGACAGCAACTCTTCATCCAGACACTGTATAAAAAACAGAATCAGACATTGGTACAATTTATACTGGGAGGGGTGAGGGTGGGTGGGGGGTGCGGTTGGGGGTCCACTGAAGACATGGCCTGTCACTTTTTGAAGGAGTTTGATTATTCAGGTAAATCTGCAACAGTCAGTGAAGCACCAGTTGCGCTTGAGTGCATTGGTTCAAACTTACACAATTCTAGGCCTAACCCTAACCTTTACCACATTAACCAAAATCATGTTTACCCTTTCACTTATGAAAATGCGAAAGTACTTTGTACTGGGCCATTTAATTGGTACTTATTGTCCCATAATTTATTACAGCATGACTTTGTAGGTTATCCTGGGTTCTCTGTCTGTTTTGTATGATACAAAAACATAACTGAAGTCATAATGATCTAATAACTTGTATTCTTGCCATCATCAGCTTCTGTCCATAAATAAGAAATGGGCAGAACAGTACAGTAGCCTGAGGCAGCACTTTGAACACCAGGTTAGTCTTTCTCTTCTCAACCCCATTAAGATAACACAGCAAAACTAATTGTACTTCTCTTCCTGATAACATGGATGGATGTAAAGCAAGGTGTGTGATTAGCAAACCGTCGCTCTTTTTCTTCAGATCACCGAACTGAAAAGAAAGTTGAAAAGCTATGAGCAGGTGAAAGAAGAGAAAAAGATGGAGGACCTCCTTGCACTATCAAAGAACACTAAAGAGAGCACACAGGTAAATAGATTGATCTGATTCAAACTTATTTGCACTTAAAACTTAACATTTGAACTTAATTAGCTAAAAAGGGAGGTTAGTAGTGAGAATCTTTGACAGGTCTCAGTGACATTAACCCATAGACCAGCATACACAGGAATAACCCTGATTACATTACACGAAATATGACTCAGCACATTGTCATTTTCAGTTCTTTGAACAGGGTGATGCAAATGTCAGACTGGTCCTGACACGTACAGTTTTGAAATGTACAATGTTAACCGAACTGTCTTACACCACCAAGTCATTTCTGCTTGTAGCTAAACAAAGGCACACTGAAGTTTATCAGAAGCTTAGTTCCTAACTGTTAGGGTTAGGGTTAGGGTTATGGTAAACAGGTACTATCAGAAACATAAATAAGGATTTGGTGTGATGTGGAACACTGTTACCTTTCACTGACACACTCTCACTAGTTTCCAATATGCAAGCCAGATGGTTTAATAAAATTTAGGCTAGGTCATGTTTTGTCCAACCAACTCTCCAAGAATAGCTGTGGTGATCTGTTTTTAATTATGTTACAAGTTTCTGATTGATTGTGTTTGACAGGAGACTGAATTGAAGTCTTGCCTTCAAAAGGCTAATGGAGAGCTCGAGAGTCTGAGAATGCAGTGCGACACTCTGATCGGCAGAGGCCTGCAGCAAGAAGAAGAAATCAGAAGACTGAATAAGGTACAAATCATTTTGATGAAGCACAAAAAAGGACCAACAAACATCTTCACTTCTTTTGAAACATTTAATTTTCAAAGTTATTTGAAGTTTACAAAGAAATCGAGTTTCAGAGTTTCAGTATTTCAGTTAACAAAGAAATCGAGTATGAAGACATATCTGCAAAAGATATGTTGATATAAATCTGCTGTTTTGCAGTTAAAGTGAAGAATACGTTCACTCATACAGAGAATGCATTTCCCCACATTTTAATCCTCAATTACTGTGTATTCGGTGACAAACAGAAGAAAGTGAAGAAAGTTATGACAGATTTTTGTGACAATGGTGATGTGCGCTGAACTAAAAGCAAGGCACAGGTTATTAAGCATGTTTGTACTGAAACACAGCAACACCAAGAACAAGGAGATACAATCAAGGGCTAAACTGAGTCGGAGTCAATAAACAGGCAAGGGTCAAACCAAGCAGACAGTCAGACCAGGCAGAGGTACCAAAGGGGGTAAACAAGAGGAGTAAACCAGGGAATCAAAATAAAGTCAAAGCCAGAGTAACAAGATCAAACACAGAGAGAACACTGGGTATGCAACAGAGTGGCAATACTTCGCAATGAGCCAGTGTGAGAGAGAAGCATTTAAACAAACAGACTAAATGATGTCAGGTGACTAATCAATATTCAGGAGACCTAGAAGGAGGCAACTGCGTGTGATTGGGAAAGGATGGACACGTGACATCAGATGGTGGGTTATGGGACATGGAGTCCAAGAGATTGGAAGTGAGAGGAGAACCAGCAGGCATGACAATTTTATCATTTATGTTTTATGTTTTCCATTCTATTAAGCTTAGCAACAGAAAAATTAAACAAAACATTTAAACTGGCTAGGATTTTTTAAAACTCTTGCAACTTCTTGTGAACAGTTTAAGAGACTCATTATGTATGAGGTGAAGAAAAAAGTTGTGTAAATTGAATTTTTTAACACCTGAAAGTACTGAGTGACACAACAAGGGGATAAAATGCGTGACCGTTTTAATTATTCCCAATGCTGTACTGGCACAATTTGTGTATTTCTTTGTGATATGTATTTGTGGTTTTCTTCAAAACCTGGTAAGGCTTGGTCCTGGTAAGAGTTGTTTCAAATGGATTTTATAAAGACACATGTACAGAAACGTTTGATGGGCAGAGTGTAAAAAATAAAATATTATATGCTTAAAGGGGGCTTCTTTCTTTTCTTTCCTTAATAAATTATTATTAATGAATTTCTGTAAAGCTGCTTTGAGACAACATCAGTTGTAAAAAGCGCTATATAAATCAATTTGATTTTATTTGATTATTGGAAAACATTGTGATATATGTATCTGAAATTTGGAAAAACAAAACTAATCCTAGTTAATTTTCTAGAAGACAAAAAAATTCAAAAGTCAAATAAGCTCTGATTCTTACAGAGGTAAATATCAGCACAACCGCTTTTCTGAATTAGTGGCTTATGTTTAGGTCCTGCAGAGGGCGCAGAAGAGCTTGGCAGTGTCACAAGGGAGCAAACAAACAGAGGAATACATCTGGAAACATCAGGTACTGAAACAAATTGCATTATATGCTGTTATACCCTTTCAGTTCACTAGGTATCCACATTGTTCTGACACACACTGGACATTTTATCAGGTATACTTACTAAACTGATGCATTATATTGCTGCACAGTTTATCAGACATACTGTGCCCTTTCCATCATTGAACAGTGGGCAACATAAGACCACCACAAGATAATATCCAGGTTCTACCATTTTCAGCACAATAGTGATATCAACATGTTTGTGGTATGTTGGTATCCACACTTCAGGATCGGCACTGTTTAGTAGATGTAGCCTAAAATAACTGAAAAACGTGTGTGAAGTTCATGCCATTGCATTTTTGAAAGTTAACCATCAGTTTTCAGTTTTGCTCAAACAAGTAATATCCTTACATTTTTGTCACACCACTTATTTTCCCACAGGTGTGGTTTTTGATGTAGCCCTGAATGCAATACTGTCCCAACAGCATTACTGAAGTCATACACTTAGGCTCAGTAGTAAGTGTTGTAACCCAGGATTGATCATTTTTGTGCACTATGTATTTTTACTGTGGTGCTGTTCTGTGATCTTCGGTGGCCTACCACTCTGCATTGCTGCTAGACATTTTCACTATGTAATACTAGCATTTACAGTTGACTGGTGCATTTGATGTTATAGATGGCATCTTATAACAGTGGCACAGCGTCACTGAGCTCTTTGGTGCAATTATATGTCAATTATAGTGTTTGTCAATCGAGACAGCATGGCCGTAGGCTGAGGCTAAAAAAGCTAAACCCATTAATAGATACTTGTGGCCAGGTAGTGTACAGTCCTCACTCAGTACCTCAGTAACTTTCTTTTTCTTTTTTAGTGTTAAAGTAGGTCAATACTGTGTGTTTTCTTAGGCACAAGTGTATAAGGACGACTTTTTAAAAGAGAGGAGAGACAGGGACAGGTTAAAGGAGAAGTATGCAGAGTTGGAGAAGAAATACAAGAAAATCCACACCGAGTTACATGTTTACAGAGCACAGGTGAGCTTTTTTAAATCTCAATTCTTTTTTGCCAGAAGACAAAATGTTTATTCATGTGAGTGATTGTATGAGCAAGCAAATGGTTGTTTGATAATAATAATATTAAAAGTAAAAATAAATCATAATCTTTAGAATTCTTGATCTTTCTAGGTACGGTGGGCTCAGTCAACACCCTCTACAGGCCCCTTGCCACACATGTGACCCATGTGTAGTCACATTCAGCTACAACACAAAAAAGGACTTAAAGCCCACTTTATTCAAAGTTTGCTGTTAGCAATGGCTGCTTTCTCTCGACGTACACATAAAAATGTGCAAATGTCTTTGCAGGCCTCAGGTTGTATATAATGTGTTTTATTGTTTAAGCCAATAAAACATTACAATTAGATTATGTAATAAGGACAATAAAAATATATCCACTAATACTGATGGGGTATTTAGGCCCATGTTGACCAGCCTTTCCAGTGTCATACAGATCCTCTGATGAAGGGAACAAAAAATTTTTGGAAGTTTTTGGAACATGCACATATGAAAGTCGACTGTGAATTCTTCACATGGACCTTACTGAGTATAAGCAACATCTAATGTGATACTGATTTGTGTCAGAAAATTATTAGTGTCAAAAAATATAACTTTATTTGAGATTAAATGAATGCATTTTGAAACTTTTTAAATTTTAATTTAGGACTTTGGCCCTAAACCAAAAGTGGTAAAAAAGAAATTTCAGCTTCAGTCACAGCACTTAAAGAGAGAGTCGCTGCAGTGACTCTGATGGCAGGGGTCTTTTTCAGTGACAAGTCCCCCTTTTGTCTTGGTGGAGACGACCAACGCATCTGCGTATGGTGGCACCGAGGTCATTGCCAAGAGAATAGGTTTGTTTTCACGTGTCACACATCCAGAAGGCCTAGTGTCGCTCCACCTCCATCCCTACTGCAAAATCTGCAGGAACTGTGTGAGAATATTAAAGATGCATGGATTATCGCAGGATACCCTTAGGAACCTCCATGCCGAGACATGTGGCTTGTTGCATTAGCAAACATGGCAACCCGAGGCCATAATGAGAGACACTACTCCTGTATGTGTAGTTTAATAAATATTGCCCATATGAGTTTAAATACATCATCATTTATTGTATCTGGTAACCTTTATCTTCCTTCCCAATAGCAGTGGAATCCCACACTTTCATCTGGGTGCAACTATTTTTTTTGCTGATGAGTATATTACAGGACAGTGTGTGTATTAATGCCCATGCCTATTGTTTCAAATCAAACCTTATATGACTTTGTCTTGTTAAATGTTGTCTTTTGTTCATATGGGACTGATTTAACAACTTATTTGACTGTACATAAACTTCATATAAATAAAAGGGGTATGTTAGGCTCATTTTCAGTTTTAATTTTATTGTTGGTGCCTATTAGAATAGATTTACATGCCTCAATTTTTGTGTGTGTGAGGGTGTGCCAAGCTAGCCGGTAGGTGGGCAAGAAGGACTGTGCAGAAAGACAAAACAGGCTGGAATTCCAATTAGGTGTTTCAGGCAGCTGGGAAAAGTAGTTTCTGCAGGAGAGAGATTCTCTCTTGGGCATATACCTTAGGCTTTATGCTTTGCAGACTATTTCCATGCAGAGTATGCCATAACACATTTAGGGAAAAGAAACCTAGAAAAGCAAAACTATTTGTTAGGTGTTTAATCTTTACTATGTACGGTTTGGAGATTTGTGGACATTTCTGGTGGAAGCTGTATGTGACATTACATCCCTTCCCTCAGTAGATGAAACGGTTTAGGGCAAGGACTCTGAAAGGGGTTTCACTTAGTTAAAACATTTTTAAAGCATGTGTTTTCCGAGGAGGTAAGTAAATTATTTTCTTTTGTCATCATATATTTATCAGTTGTAAAGTAATATTTATTTGACATGTGAAATCTCAATATTAAGCTTTTTTTTATTTTGCCCTGGGGCTCATGTTAAAATATAAAGACGTAGCATGGTTCAAAAACTCCCAACCTGACAGTGCCAACTTTAGGCTAGTTTAGCCTTTACAGAGGGACATGCAGCATACAGTCATCAGCAAAAGAAGAAGGTGTTAGATTGCAGTGCTTTTTGGTAGGAAAATAAAGGTTGCCAGGGACAATAAATGAGCAGACATTTAGACTGATAGCAATATTTGTTGAGCTACACATACAAAAGTAGTGTCTCTCAGTATGGCGTCGGGACACTATGTTTGGTAATGCAACATGAATCGAGCCTAGTCATGGAGTTGTAGAGGTTCCAAATGGTGTCCTATGATGATCCATCCCATGCAGCCTGAATATTCACACATAGTTCCTGCAGATTTTGGACGTGTGATGCGTGACAACAAACCACTGACCACAGTGTCTTCACACACAGATTCAATGGTCGTCTCCACCAAAACAAAAGCAGAACTCGATGAGGCCTGCCCTTGCTTACGTCGCATGTGCGGGCGAGTGTGAAACTTGAATCATTTGCATGTTTCACAATGTCAAACCTACCAACCAGGTTTCATTCCTGTGGTTGATCCCTTTTGGGTGCAACTATTTGTGCACCAATTCCTTTGATGATGAATGTAATTTGAATGACTACTAGCTCTCGTGCTATGGAGCTTTAATCGAAGGTGTAACTATACACAGCTTTATTACTTTAAACTAACCAGAACAAGTTCTGTAACCTTTTTAATATTGTGGTAATCTTAGTTAGAGAATCAGTTTTATTTTACAGTATTTGCTAACTTAGAATAACTTAATTAGTGAACATCAGCTCACATAAGATAAGACAAGATAAGACAAGATAAGATAATCCTTTATGGTGCATAACTCGCATAATGGACTTTTAAACGCACATATGATGTCCTATAATACCTGAATCAGGTATATATTCTGCCATCATGCATCTCCTGTATGTATAATTCATCTGATCCCGTTTTATACCGAAATGCAGCCATTTTCATCGCTGTGTCCAAATCATTAATGAATCTGGGGCTAAAAGGGAAGGGGCGTAGATTTGTGCGCTGTGCTAGGTTACACAATGCCAGCGAAACTGTAGTGGCAGCACCAGTGACGATCACGTCACGCGTTCACGTGGCTGAGTCTGTGAGAGATGACTGGATTTTTCGGGCCATCAGGACTTTCCCCCGTTTGGCGGTAAAACGCCTCAGGAACATCCGCTAAACCGATTTATTGTCAACATTCTTGAGCCCCATGCTGAACGGAAGGATGCGGGACAGTGCTACTAAACGCGCACGAGGGCGAATCTGGCGAGAGCAGTAAAAATACCCCGCGTGCTGATTGTTTACGCGGAAACGGAAAACCAATGACCGCAGCCGTCTTCACAAAGAGGAGTCTCTTAGCTAAAGGCAGCTTCGCAGCTTCATTTTCGGTGGTTTGGAGGCGAATAGGCTCTGGTGTTCTGTCATGCTTAGCCTGACAGGGAGATGTAGGTGCAGTTTGGCGCTGTCGCTGGTCCTCTCGGCGTGCTGTGTGTTTCTGTTCTGTGAGTATGGCATCTATTTCCCCGCCATTCTGCGCTGCTCGTGGCCGGAGATGAAGCGGAGTGAGGGGTCGCCCCGACCTTTGAGGGCTCTCTTTTTGTCCGACCCCCATCTCCTCGGAGCTATCAGGGGACACTGGTTCGACAAACTCAGAAGGTGAGACAAAGGCTATTAAACCATCATGACACCGCGTGTTTTCTGACTGGACCTCATGACCATGATAGATAGCAGTCCAGTGGGTCTATCCCGGGCAGATGCAGTTATCATTTGCCTGGGATGCTGTAAGGTCTGGAATGGCCCGCATAACAAACATACAGTATCCAGAATTAATATGACTAAATGTGAGTCCCACAGATTGGCATTGCTTGTGGCCGACTGACTTTTTATTGACAATTGACTATGGAAATCAGAGGTGCAGATGTAGATGCCTCAGCACCACTGGAGTGTTTGTGTTTGCATAACACCTTTAACAGTAGAAACTGTGCCAAAGCCGCTTTAGATATCCACGTCCAGACCCCTAGTAAGCAGTTCGAGGTTGACGGTGGCCGGAATAACAGCATGCAGAAAGAAGATCGCCAAGAAACCAAGACTGACGAGCAGAACATTCTCCTCTAGTCAACCCCAGACAACGAAATCATAATACAAGTAGATTACACGTTTAAACATGCTCAAACAGTGGGTCTTTATCCATCGACATCCATGAGATAACCTACTGACTGATGCTAAAGCAGAAAGTCTGGTGGACTGCCATTTGTGTTAGGATATTAAAGACGTTAAGCTGCTTAATGATTACCAGCCCATTTGATGAAATGCCACAAGCTTTCCTCTTGATGGAACGTTACTGTTATATAAGCCTAGAAAGAGTTTATTGCCAAGGAAATGGTTTCTCCTCCTTCTATTCCTCCTGTGCTATTGACCTAGTTCATCTATTTCTGACTGGGTGTAATTATCTGTACCTATCAGTTCAGTTTCATCCTGAAGCCAATGTTCTGTTTCTTGTGTGTCATGCAGATATAGTGTCCTAAATGTGTCATGCAGATATAGTGTCCCAAAAAGTTTTAATGCGAGGCTGATGTCAGCTTTCTTTGCCAGGTTCATGTTCAGAATTTCCTGTTCCATTGTTACTGTCTTCCATCATGTTTCCCCTGACACAAAACAAACCCAGGGTGCATGCTGTTAACTGTGGTTAACTGCTTAACCGTGATAGTGTTTCATCACTAGTAGTGCTAACACGGTCTGAGCAATGTAACACATACAATGTAGAATTTTATTCAGTACTATCAGAATTACACCAAGCAAGATGGCATGCTACTTGTTTTGAACAGTCTGTAGTGAATTGTGTGGTAATATTCCTCTTTCAAAAATATATGCAGCACAGTAAAACTGAACAAAATGATCTTGGAGAAGACTGTCTTCATAAATATTGTACACTTGGGATGACCAAAGCACACTGACCTGTCTGACTACTCTGTTCCTACAAAATTACAAAAAAGGTCTCTTAGTAGAGCAGAGAGGAAAAAACAAAACAAAGAATGCAGTCTGAAACATGACAAGCATATCAGCATGAAGGTGTGGTAAAAATCTTGTCTATGGGACAACATTCTGTGCTCCAGCAAACGAAAAATCTCAACCAGAGTCCTTGGTTTAGTAGGTTAATGCTTGTTCAAAATGTAAATTTGCTTTATGTAGCATCATCTGCACCTGTCGGGCAGTGCGATCCAGCCTCCAAACTCCACACCTCCAGTAATTTGGTTCAGACAGTATTAACATAATCCTCAATAAAGAAAAGAAAATGAAATCCTGTGTGGCGCCACCCGTATTTCTCCTCTAGAGCACTTCTAGTTTGTCTCACCTGCCTCATCTAATATCAGTGATGCATTCAAAGCTGGGAGCTGTAGGCTGATTCAGGTCCACATCAGACTTTTCTTTTTTTTTTTCGTGGCATAATATTTTTTTCATTTGATTTAAATTGTTTTAGATACTTTACAATTTGTTGAGAAATAATACTCTGGTTCTTTCTGTACTATAAGGGAATGGCAGATGGAAAGGGCTTTCCAGACTGCTATGTGGCTGCTAAAGCCAGAGGTGGTCTTTATTTTGGGAGATGTTTTTGATGAAGGCAAATGGAGCTCCACTAAGGTAAGGCAATAGAATTGGGTGGTCAAATAAAATCAGCATCACAGATAACATGAATGATGAAGTGAGAAAGAAACTTTAGAAAAAGTGGTATATTCTGAGATGTTAACTTGTAGGTCTAAGCTCAGACCTTATGTATCTTCCCTCTATTAACATCTTTAAAAGCTGACAAGGCATAATATTGGGATTTAGAAACTATCCCATAATGAAGAACATAAAAATTTCTACTCATGTTAAGCAGTTTAAATAAAAACGATTATGTACTCTTTGTACTGTCTTAAGATTTTTGTTTTGCTATCCATGTTGCTCATAAACAGTTTCTCTTCACAGATTACATATGGTTTTGGTTACGTGGCTAGACTGGTTGTCATTAGTTCTGTTATATTGAAAAACCATAATGAAATTATAACAGAATTATTTAAGAAGATTCCATTTTCATGACATAATCTGTATGCAGATGAGAATTGTTTGCATTTCCAAGGTAAAAATAAATTGCATTGTATTTATTGCAAGGTTAACTGAATCTCTGTTTTATGAGATTTAGCTTAGTCACTCATTCATGTTTAGCTGACTTTAGTATGTAGTAATATGTGTAAATAATAATCTGTAAGGAAATGTGTTTTTTTTTTTTCTGCATCCCAGCGATTCTATTTAGGCCATTGTTTGTATTTGAGGTATGAGTTGATGTGACACTGACTTGTGAAGTAGCACCAAGACACATGCATTAAGATTTTAATCCTTTCAGCATTGGGAAGATTTTATTTTTTATAATATTAGCAAAGCAGTTATAAGAAGTTAATGTAGTATGATTTGCCAAACAGTCTTCACTTCCCCTTAAATGAGGAAGTAAAGCGTAACATTGGCAGAGAACCAAAGGTGAGAAACCAAACTATGTTGCTAGATCTGCCAGTTCTTTGCCTGTTCAGATCAAGTACAAAAAGTGATTTGTAAATTTGCTTTAGTGATTGAAAATTGAGTATGATCGAGATGATCAAGTCATAAACAGATAAAAGTGCTTATAAAATGAATGTGGTCATTTTTTTATGACAGTGTTTCTATCATCTTAACTCTGTTCCTCTTGGTTTCATGCTTCCATGGTTCTGATTGTGCAAACTTTGACCAATGTCAATTGAGCAGTGTTTATATATAATTGGCTAGATATTTGGTTGTTGGCGTTTGAGTGACATTTCAGTCTCAACTGAGAAAGTACCCTGATTACTCCTGCGCGTAAAGCTGACTTTTCTGATTATTATTATTATTATTTCTGTTTCAGTGAACAGTATGTAGGCAGGTGTGTTAGATACTACCAGTATAATATATGATATTTCAGATTTCCAGCAGTATTTTAAGAATGGTTTTTGCTATTTTTGCTGCAGGACTGGGAAGATGATGTTAGACGCTTCAAGCAGATTTTTCGTCACCCTGCTGACACTGAACTGGTAGTCCTTATTGGCAACCATGATGTTGGATTCCATCATGAGTAAGTTTTAAGGCAATGAAACTATTCAAAGAGCACAGTTAGAGGTTTTATTATACTTTGTCTCTGAAATATAACATATGACACATGCTGTCTCTCTTAATCTTCTTTAAACAGAATGACTCGCTATAAACTGGAGCGCTTTGAGAAAGTATTTAATGTGACATCAGCACGCATCCTCACGAAGAGAGAAGTCAAGTAATAAGTTTTACATTTTTCCATTATTAATAAGATGAGACTTCTGCTTTTTGTTTCTTTCCTGTCTATTAAAAGTGTGTGTGTGTGTGTGTGTGTGTGTGTGTGTGTGTGTGTGTGTGTGTGTGTGTGTGGTGTTGTTGTTGTTGTTGTAGTTTCTTGTTGGTGAACAGTGTGGCGCTGCATGGAGATCACTGTCCCATCTGTCAGAGTGTAGAAAATGATCTATACAGTCTCTCACAAGCACTAAACTGCTCCACACAGGTAAAACCCTTGTCATCATAATCATAACCACCATTAGCAACATTATTACAAAGTTATAGCAACTATCATAACTACCATTATATTATGATTCCATTATACAGTTGCAGGACAGGTCACCATCATCACCTCTGATGTTACATTTCTTTTGGTGAATCATAATAACTTTCCATATATCTGTTATGCTGTTGTGACACATTTGAGCGGTATACCCATTTAAGCTAGGAATGATTCATGTGACCAGCAACTACATGGCTGGTCCAAACACCATTTTACAGACAAATTCTTGTTGATGTTGCTGAGCGAATATTCAAATACCCATTCTCAGTCATAAATCTATGTTTTGAACTATTAAGGGCTTGAATTTCAGTGAACAACTAAGACTTCCAAACACGAACTGTTGTAAACTGTAAATCTACATTTAAAAAGTGGATCGAAAAAAACAAACCTGAAATAGCTAGCACAAACAGCAATGTCAATGATGCCTCAGCATCCTCAGACAGGTAACAGTACCTTTTCCATGGTGAAGCAGGAGTCCAAAGAGAAGTGTCAGACTAACAGGCTTTCAGTATACGCATGGCTTCAACTTAACAACGGTAAAAATGAGCTGCTCGATTTGCAAAATGCACGGTCGCCACAAGACAAGAAATGTGTGAGACCAATTTAGTAAAGAATGTGATGGCTAATGTCATGAAGAGTGAGAAGGGGCTTCTCAAAATAACCCACCTTATGGCAGAAAACAAACTGGATAATTCAAAATTGGTCATCTGGTTAAATTCATGACATAGATGGAAGGACATGACACGTAAACATGTATTCAGTACACAAAACAGGGATTTGTAGTATATCGCACATCCCATATATGTAGTAAGGCCCATAGTTAAGCTAATAATATTAATGATTGTTGTTCAACAGTGAAAACAATTATTTAATCATTTATTTAAAATTAAATACATTTTTTTGTTTAGATGTGCTTTGCTGTTTTAATGAATTTCTATTTATTTGAACTCAGAAATGTGCTTTTGTCTTTCAAAAAATTGCAACATACAGCCTGTTGACAGAAAAGTTTTTTAATGTGTTTTTAAATATTTTATTATTATACCTAAAAGACATTTTCATGATAAACAGTGACAGTAGTACCGCACATTTACAAAGTTATAATCTAAATAGTAATAGTGCTGTTAATAATTTCATATTTATTTAAATTTGACCTGATTCTTGGTGTTCTACAAAATATGACAAGTTGAGCAAAAGGTCTAAACATGAATCTTAATATTTGCAGTGTGATGATTTTAATGTGAAATAGTGCTTCTAAACATTCCAGTATATTTCAACAAAATAAAGAACCTCAACAATGTTGCTCACTGATATTATTGCAGGAACATTTTATATTTTCCATGTTTTATTTTTTTGTACACAGTCCTCTTGAAATATTAATACATTTACTTATTTATGTTTTTTTTTAATCACAGTGAGGATTTGTGGTGCATTATAGTCAGCCTGTCCCTCATGGCCATCTGCGTGTAGTTATATGTGTGACGCAGCACAGAGCAGGTTGTTCAGTCATGATGGTGTAATCCCTGACCTCATCAGCCTCTGTCGTCTTTGTGTGAGGCCTTAACAAGGGTCTTCCCCATGCATGGCTAAGTGAGGCTAAGCATCATTATCAGCTCGGACATATACAGGTTACTGCTTCGGCATTTCCTGTGTTACATTATTTACTGCTAAATCTGGAATTTCATAAACACTATCTTACTGTTTGTCAATTAATAGTATATGTAGCAGCTTACACTCCCAGCAACACACAGGAGGAACCCCCAGCATTGATCTTGACCAATATCTTGGTTTAGTGTCTTTATGGATTATGGACAGTTTTGTGGATTATAGTCTTAATTTCAGCAACCATGTCCTCAGATGCCTAACATCTGGAACCAGCACAATTTCAGCTTTAAAACCGAATCTCATTGGATATATTAAATCCTAATTCTTGGAAAATATTTTAAAAACAGCTATATGCTGTAACAATCGTCTGCTGGGGTAGGGATCATGTCCAAGCATTTAAGCATGCAGTTCACTGGAATAAATAACATGTAGTGGAAATATTATCGCCCAGACTTGGTGGTGTTGTATTGAAGACAGGCTGTGTGTTTGTTTTGCTGTAAAAAGCTTGCTCACACTTGCATTACTAGCGTTGTTTTATCCAGCATGCATAGCAAAATAGCAGTAAAGTGTTTGGACAGAAGACAGCTCTAATTGCTGATTTAGATATATATGGTATATATGATATGAGGGTTGACTGTTTTACTGTTTTACTGTTAAACTTCCCAGAGTCTCCATTCTGGAAGTATGAAGCATCGTTGCATGGACATGCAGACATATGCATCAACACCCCCCATTATACTGCAGGTAAGCTTGCAGGTGAACACACATATTAGGGGAGAGTGAGCACGCTTACCAAAGCGGTGGGCAGCCCTATCCACAGCACCCAGGGAGCACTTGGGGGTTCGGTGCCTTGCTCAAGGGAACAGTCGTTACTGTCAGTTCAGATATTTGAACAATCCACAAGTGACAAGGCAGGTTTCCTAACTTTAAACATACTGTATTAAGCTTTGTAACAGATAAAAACGTTTTTCATTATGTACACCGCATATAACACTATTTTGACACATAACAAAATGTACTAGAAGTGCCCAAACCCCTCAAGGTATAGTGATTTTTATTGTTTTCCAAACTGCACCACATGGAACCCAATTAAACAGGACTAAATATGCTCCTTTTGTAATGACACATGCAGTTGGTCAGTGTTCTTTAAGTATTGATGATATCCATGATGTGCTTTGCAAAGTCTATTGTTTTTCACAAATACTACATTTATCAGAGCAATGATAAAATATTTGCCCCCTCTATATGGAACTGTAATTGAGTCACAAATCATGGGATATTTCACAAAGCATCATTTCTCATTTGAACAGGTAACTTTGTCTATAATGTAATACTACAGAATTACTGTACACACGTGGACAAAATTGTTGGTACCCCTCAGTTAATGAAAGAAAAACCCACAATGGTAACAGAAATAACTTTAATTTGACAAAAGTGATAATAAATAAAAATTCAATATAAATATAAAATAAAAATCTAAAATAAAAATGAACAAATGAAATTCAGATATTGCTTTTCAACCATGCTTCAACAGAATTATTTTAAAAAATAAACTCATGAAACAGGCCTGGACAGAAATGATGGTACCCCTGAAAAATGTGACCAAAGGGACATGTTAAATCAAGGTGTGTTCACTAAGTAGTATCACAGGTGTCTACAATCTTGTAATCAGTCAGTGGGCCTATATATAATTCTAGAGAGAATTGTGCTGCCCAGTGTCAGAAAGCTTGGTTTCAGTCGCAGGTCATGGGTCTTGCAACAGGATAATGACCCAAAACACACATCTAAAAACACCCAAGAATGGCTAAGAGGAAAACACGGGACTATTCTGAGACACCCTTCAAACCTGAGACAACTGGAGCAGTTTGCTCATGAGGAGTGGGCCAAAATACCTGTTGAGAGGTGCAGAAGTCTCATTGACAGATACAGGAATCGTTTGATTGCAGTGATTGCCTCAAAAGGTGGTGCAACAAAATATTAAGTTGATGGTGCCATCATTTCTGTCCAGGCCTGTTTCAGAGTTTATTTTTAAAAATAATTCTATTGAAGCATGGTTGAGAAGCAATGTCTGACTTTCATTTGTTCATTTTCATAGAATTTTTATTTATTATTACTTTTCTCAGATTAAAGTTATTTCTGTTACCATTGTGGGTTTTTCTTTCATTAATCGAGGGGTACCAACAATTTTGTCCACGTGTGTATGTGGTTAAGCAGCCAAGACATGTTTAATGTCCAAATTTTGAGTTTTTGATTAATTACTGTAGCTATGAGGCTAGCATTGCTAATAAACACAATAAGCTGTCACCAAAATCTTTTTTCATGAAAAATAAAGCTGGTCGTTTTTTGATTAAACATGTATTTTTTAATCCATTCATGGCAGAGACATGCATGCAGGTCGTTGTTATTTTTTTCCAGATTTAACACTACTTTATTTTAACTATCATTAACAATGTTACATATTAAAGCTATTCTTGGTTCCTGTTACCATCGTTGAAAGGAATCGTCATGCCATTTTAGATCAAAAATCTTTGAATCGCTATTTTTGCATTCTTCGTTTTTGAACTTCTTTACTGAAACATTAGAACGCCATTTAATCTTTGATAGATACAAGGTTAATATTGCTAGTTAATTGTCACCACTCAGTAGTTACTGTTATTTAACTTAGGGTTTCTCTTGATTAAGGTTTTGCGGACTTGATTTAGCGAACAGTATGACTTGTTATGAGCTATAAAAAGAAAATAGCTGGATTCGTAATTTCCTGTCACACAGATATATAGACATCACTGATTATGTTTGTGACGTCTTTGTTGTTTACAGTTATAAAAAGTGTAATATTTTACCATGAATTTTCACCTAGAAGATATATAGATCACAAGTGTTAACTAGCATTCCTATGCACAGAGCACAGTTCTGTTAATTTTTTTAAATGTTTAGAACATTCATGTCATACCGTGTGCTAAACCACATTAAATCTTTGCAAACTTATCGAAGACCTGGATGCAGTTTGAGTGGTTTAAGAGACAAAGTGTTTGGGTTACCATTAACTTCTAGTGTTTTCACTTTGTCCTTAAACCATAGAAACCGAAGAATGTATTATCACTTATTTAAGCCTGAGGTAAAAGTTTGTCTAGTACTAATGCTTTTCAGCACTTTTTTTCTATTAGACTTCTAAGTTTACTTTGGATTCTGGTTAAGTGCTGCCGTGTGAAATATATCCCAGTTTTTTTATATCCTAGTTTTTAATTTGACAACTTCAGGAGTAGATTTTATTTAAAATGAAGTTGAATCTGAAATGAGCATTAAAGCAGTTATTTATGCAGTTATATTTGAACCTCAGAAGCATGATGTCATGCACCACAATGAGCTGTTTGTGCTGTGTGGTTTGTTTAAAGGGCGAATGCACTACAATGTTAACCTGTGCACCTGTGCACTTTCTAATCTTAATGGACAATTCCACTGATAAAGGGTTCCACTGATAAACACAAAACATGGTTTCACAAACACACTATTACCGCTGTGTACATTTTAGTTTCATGCTAAATTAAAAAGGAGAGCCTAATATCTTAAAAGGGCTCATGTGCTGGATTTGTAATTAAATGGTGGCTGGAAAATGGGCTAATACAAAAATTAACCAAGAAAGCTTAAGATAAACATGACCTTATCAGTTTGTGTTAACTGGTAGTGTAATGACGTTTACACTGAAGTTTACCAACAAAATGTTGCTGTTCAGCATGTAGGGAAGTACTGCAAAAGTCTGAAGCAGGAGAAATTGTGTGAAAAACGTGTCTAATTCCAAAATGTTCCTAACTACAGATCTGTAGTCATCCTCAGATATAGATGAGCTTAACAGTACATTTCATCACCAAAATGTTTTAAAACCAGTGTTTCTTAACCCTGGTCCTGGAGGCATCCTGCCTTACACACTGTAGTGTGTTCCCTGCTTTAACACACCCCCTGCAACTCGGAAAGGGCTGATAATGAGCTGATAAGTTGAATTAGGTGTGTTGGTAGCAGGCAGTAAAATGACAAGGTGCCTCCAGCACCAGGGTTGTTTAAACCAAGATGTATACTAGTGACCTGCATACCTGGTACACTTTCATAATGTCTTCAGTCTGCTTTCGCATTTGGTCATTAGATGTGTGTAAATAGACAGTATAACCAGAGATTGAGGTTTTAATATCAAAGCTGCAGGAGGTAAACTTGGCCTGGCCTGGCGAAATTGCTTCCACATACTCATTTTGGTTGTCACATGCCTTAAAGAGCAAATGTTTGATTCTGTGTTTGTTTGGTTAATGTTACCTAGCAGTGCAGGCTGTGTTATGTTTTCTAAGACTGTCCATGAACCTGTTTTTCCACTCCGTGAAGTGCCCATACATTTGCCCAGGTTACTTTCTACTCAGCCATGTGTGAAATAACCCCTGTATGGAAAAGCTAGTTCAGCAGATCTACAGTAAACATTCAAATGTTGGAGTACTATAGGGACAAATACTTAAGTAAAGTTGACGTATGACTTATTTTTTACTTAAGTAAGATTATAAAAGTACAGACTCAGAAAATCTACTTAAAGTAAAAAGTTTAAGTTTTTAAAAAAAAATAATTTCTAATCATTTTATTGAAGGTTAAACCTGCACAGGTGTGAAAGCATATGGTGATTTATACTAGAACTTCATGCCTCATCCAGAATTTTAAATGGACATTGTTGAAATCTGTACAAAGAACAATATTAATTTTTATTTTAGATACAGATCAGATGAATCCTATATGTAAGACCAAGGCCCGAGTGGGACTGTTTCAGACCTGGAGCTACATAAGGCACACCAGCCCACCCTAAACTACACACACAGACACAGCTAATGTTTAGCATTGGGGACCACTGCATACTGCATTCCTAACGGTAGCAAGGAATTCACTTGTATACCAACACCCTTATAACAAATAACAGCAACCAATCAAAAAAGCTGGATTCACAGATGTCATATGGCCGCTCACCACAGACACCTCTGTCCAGAGAAGACCACATATAAGTTAACATTAGACGGTATACAGACCCAGTAAAGAGGAAATGAAGGTTTAAATCAAACAGCTGATATGCGAATACTAAGAAAAACAACACAGCACTAATAAACCCAGATTTAATCTCTGTAGGCCAGCACTGCCACAGTGGGCACAGAAGCATGTTTGTCACTTCCATCCATAAACCCTTTATATTTACAAAGCCAATTTATCACCTTATTAAGTCATGTGGGCACGCAGCGCTGGTCCACATGTCTAAACTAAGAAAATAAAATAGGCTAAGAAAATTTAAGCAGGTCTTAATGTGTGCAGTCATGACGTTTAAAATGTCCATACCTGTCAGAAGGTTCTAGTTACATATTGCTGTGTATATGTTTTCCAGCATTACCCTCTATATCGGGTCAGTGACGCTGAGTGCACAGGTGTGGATGCAGCACCACCCAATGAACGCTACCAGCACTTTCATGAACGCTATGATGTGCTTTCTCAGGACGCCTCAAAGATGGTGATACACATACATTTGCAAATATGTATATGTAGATAATCTGAATCATCTGTAAGAGTCTTCTGTGGTATATGCACCACTAATAAACATGTGTAAAGTGTTACAAATATTGCTCGTAGTGGAACTTTCTTAAATGCTTCCTGTCCAAAAAATAGCAATGTTTTCTTTTGTTTCTGTGTTATTTGAGAACATCAGATGCTTTTTACATTGTGTGAAAACAATTATGATAAATGTACCAATAGAAATACTGTACTACTTTGAACCTTTGAGTTAGAAATAGAATTTAAGCTTTTCTAGCAGTATGAAAGCATACTGAATGCAAACGGTTGTCTTCGCTTATCTGCAGTTGTTGTGGTGGTTCCAGCCCCGCCTCATTCTAAGTGGCCACACCCACAGCGGCTGTGAGGTTTTCCATGGGAACCGTATTCCTGAGATCAGTGTTCCTTCCTTCAGCTGGAGGAACCGCAACAACCCCAGCTTCATCCTGGTAAACATGATTCCAGGACAACCATCCTTTTGAATATACACACACTGTAACTAGAGAGGCTTTTTAATCAGTTTCTTGTTATTGTCAAATTAATCGGATATGAATATGAATATGTTTTTGTCATTATGGTCACTAATTGTAGCTTTAACTAATGAACAAGTTATGGAAATAGCACATACTTATTGCAAGAAAATTGCTTACCTGACTTATCCCATCATACTTTAGACTTTCTTGTTTATTTTGTGCACTCACTAGGTTTTGGTCACTTCTAAAATCTAAGATTTTGATATTAACATAATTTCACCATCTAGACTCACTATTATAACTTCTAAAACTTAATCTCCACACCAGAAACATTTCCTAATTTCTTTAAAATTATGTGACTGTTTTTGTATTGGGATGCGTTATGTCAACTCACCTCGTCCTCTCAGGGTTGTGTGGGACTGGCATATGGTAAAAAATCATGTAGAACGCCAGCTGCCTGACATAAAAACAAGGAACAGCTGGCTGACTAACTAAAACTAAATAAAAAAGGGAGAAAAGTACAAAAAAACATTTAAGGAAATAAACCAATGTAGTATGATTTACAGACTTGGAAACCAAATGAACTAATGATCTTCTGATGTAGGCCTGAATGCAAGGCAACATTAAAGAGTGTCGGCTCATCGGCGCTAGATGGTGCAGTTTGACCATGCCAAAATAGCAGTATTAATAGTTTAATAAATAATGTATTTTGTATTCTGTTTGGAAAGAGATAAGGCTAGTCCTTTGAATGGAGATTTTCTGGTGAAAAGAAAATATCGTACGTGCTAGGTTTAATCAGCATTTAGGAAACTGGCCTCTTATGGGCAACATTTACATTGTTTGTATTAGTTGTGATTGTATAATATTTGTTTCTGACTGTTTTCTTGTTTTTCTTTCCCACTGTGTATATGCAGGGTTCGTTTTCACAGTCTGACTATGCACTGTCTAAGTGCTTCTTGCCAGAGGAGAGCAGTGTCATAGCAGTGTACTGCGGCAGCGCTATGGCATTAGCACTTATCACACTGGGTCATCTCAGTTTGTTCCGGGGAGCTCTACATACAGCAAACGCCATCCTGGGAAAGCAAAAGTCTCTATGACTCACACTGTAAACCATATGTGTACCTAGTCCTACTGCACAATAGTGTGTACCTACACACATCCTCACAACTCAAGGACCATGGTATGGTGATAAGTTACTATTACTTTAAACAGTGTTTTTGTACTACCTATATGACCTTGTAGGTGCTGTAAGGAAGCGGATTTAAGGAGTACTCGCACACATTAATTGCTATTATACTTCTGAGCTGTTACAATTTTGAGCTGATAAGGAAACTGAGATAAGATATCATTCACTGCACTTTATTAATGGGAGGAGGTGTTAGAAGCATTCTTACTTTTGGGAAACTTGAGTGAGAGGACAGCAAATTTTTTGTTTTACCAAAGGCTTATTGGGCTGTTCTACCACTTTGGAGTGATCCCACTTTTGTTCTCTTTACAGTCTCAGTCTTTATCATGATGGTTGAGCTAAATGCTTTTGCCTTTGATTTTGTAGCAGCTTACAGTTAAAACTTTAGAAATCTGTATGATTGTGAGCCTGAAATATTTCTTTAGCGTGGAATTTTCTTAACCTCACACTGGATCCAAGCCAAAACCTATTGAGAACCTTTTTTTAAAAAAAAAAGTTCAGAGAATTGAGTGTGTGTATTTCCCAGCCTTATGAGCTGTTTGACTTTTTTGCTTTCTTTTTGTTTTAGTTTTTTTGAATACTAAAAGCTTGAACAAATAGATTTAAACCTTTTGCCAATTCCCAGGGAATGTTTAAGTAGTGTTTTTAAAGAGAACAAATACAATAAAAGTATCTAAACCTGATGACTGATGTCTCTTACCTTGTTGAGTAATAAAACACACAAGCTGTTTCTTTTAGAGGTATTTTATTTGCAAAATTACATTTCTCCCAACATTCTCATTCTACACAAAGACAAAGGTCTTCTAATGTGCCTCTTTATTAAAATAAAAATTAAGAAACAACAACCAAAAAATGTCCAAACGTCCTTGAAGGCCAGATACAGAGTTTATTTTCTTCACTCAGTCATCAATTGTTTGAACATGTAGAAGCCTCAAGAAGAAAGAAAATCTAGCAGTGCTGTAAACCTCACTGTACAGCCAGAGTCAACACACAGCCTCTTCCAGTCACCTTGACAGCAGGTCAGTCTAAAAAACAGTGGACAGATGTGCTTTGGAGCTTTTCAGGAAACTGCATGGGGCAAACCCATTAACGTATCTAACCTCAAGATGTAGGCAGGTATAAAGTCTGTCAAGATAAGCGCAGGCTACGGTTTCATTCATCAAACTGTCTGCTAAAGTGAAATGTGGCTCAGACATACAGACCAGTGCTCTAAAATGAAATGGATCTAACATGCTTTACTTATTTAACATTGAAGGTAATAATGAAAAGGGATGTAGAATAGGTTAGTGCAAGAGAAACAAATCTCAGAGGATCCTAATGCTCTAAAATCAAAACAAAACCAAAAACAAATAAATACATATAGAAAAAATTGGCAGCCTGTGTGACCTAGGTGTAGTTTGATTGGGGAAACGTGAAAGTAAAAAAAAGTCACTAATGATAATGCCTTGAAAAAAGAAAGAAAAGTTAATAAAAGCTGTATCTTTTCACTTGGAGGTCTGGGTGACATTTGCATAATTAATAAGAGAATAAAAAGGCATAGAACAGATTAGTGTGAAGTGAAGAGCAAAACAAAATTCTCTTTAATGATTAATAAATAAGTACATTTTCACCTTGCAGCAGTTTGATAGCCAAAATCTCCCTAAATCCTAAAATACTTACTGAAAAATCACATCAATGATGGACAACAAATAAATGCAGTATACTCTACCAGTCAAAAGTTTGGACATGATGGATTTTACACATATATTATTTTGTTCCACAGTAGTTTCTAAAACAGATATAAGTATCAAATTTTTTGCCTATGTGCGAATTGTCCTAAACAATATATATATATTTTTAGTTAGGTAGTTTTTATGTTGAACTGTAGTGAAACTGTAAAATGTATAATCCTTGTTAATACATTTTGACCAATTAGTTGCGTTGTAACGAAGGGGGGATCTAAAAAGCCCAACTTGGCCAATTTCTAAATGATCTAATTCTGATTTTTCTGACCAGTATTACAGTTGGGCTTTAAAAGTTATTTTCTATAAATTTAACTTTTGGCCTTTTTCCAGGCTTCAACTGTAGTGTGCCAGAATGCCAGTTCACCAACTCTGTGTTATCATGCACTGTTTCTTCATATCAAATTGTATAGGGAGGTTACAAGGAGTTTTATAGTTTGTGGATTATTTTGGTTCACAACAACCTATATGTATCCCTCAACCATGAATGGCTATTAAAACTATGTTTTAGTCTAAAATCTTACTTTAAAACTTTAGCACACCAATGTCTTTGACCATCTAATGTTACTTTCTGGGAGGAAGCTTTGAGATGCATTAGACTCCTTAGGTTCCTATTAATGACCACTGTGAACAACTCTGATTCTGTCTAGAATGGAAACCTCTCTGAATGACTGTTTACATCTTTAAAGTTAGCATTCAACTTTCAAATTTTGAAAAATCAGCAGAATTCCACTTTGACAACTGTGAGTAATGTAAGACTGAATTAAAATGGCAGATCTTGTGATTTGAACTGGTTTCAATATCAGAACAAAGAACTTTTTTTTTGTCCTACTACAAGGCCAGTGTTTCTGAACAGATTCATTTTCTTGACTCATTTTTTAGTTCTGAGGCTTCATTATTACAGCAAAATGACAAAAACTAATTACAAAAAGCTTATTACAGAACTCCAATCTGTTGGATGGCATGACCTGCCAGAGTAACCTTTACACATTCGACTGTCCAATAATGAACAGACTGGTCAGGCTGAATAGGCTGTGTGAAACCTGGCGGCTGTGAGGCAAGACGGTCGGTGCCTACATGTTCTGGACACCGCTCTGTCCTGAAAGTTTAAGGGATGGTCAACAAACCAGTAATCTCTCTTGCCTTACTCCTTCGTTCTAAATTATGCCTATGTATATGCATGGCTGTGCATAAAACGACCTCGCTAGACATTCATAAATATGTATACGCGTAGGCACACACATTCTATGTATAATTGTACATATATATTTATAGAATATAGCTTCTTTTGTAACTTTTTATAAATGTATATGTACACATATAAATATAAAAATGCAGATGTACAACTTCTGGGCATAACACAACGTGTGGGTATGTGGGTGTACACATGCACACATGCATGCAGGCACACGCGCACATACACACATTTCCCCGCTGTAACCCTGTGTACACGCCTCACACACACACACGCGCACACACAGTTCATGTCTAAAAAGATGCTTCCTACTCAAAACATAAGCAGGCTGCAAGTTTGGACACTTCCAAGGATTTTCCAATGGATTTTTAAAGCTGTCAATGAGTCCTAGAAAGGAAAAATGAAATTCGAAGAAGGGAAAAAACAGGCATGTACTCTATATTTGCAACTTCTCAACATCAGCAAGTGGTTAATTTTGCATATTGTATACAAGATTTTTTTTTTGCCTAATTTTCTTTTTATACTAAAGACCATATCTTTTCCTCAATCTTTATAAACCAGAGAACAAAATGCATTTCTACAGAGAGAGAGAGAGAGTGAGAGAGAAACAGATTCCCCATCAGCAGGCTGTGCTGCGGTTAAGATTTGACATCAAGCTGTACAACGCCATCAAAAATGTACTTACATCTAAATCCCCATTTACAGGTACAGCCGTAATCAAAGGCACGAGGAGCTTCTACAAGTCAAAGTAGTTTTTGTTTTTTAGTTTTTCTCTTTTTCAATGAAGTTGTACAAAATAACATTACATTTTGCAGGCCTGTACAAGATAAAGCAACCTTGCACGTTCCTTAGGATAATAAAACAACCCCCCAAAAAATATATTATGTTTTTATTTATATATATTTATATAGGACTAGCGCCCACCATATCCAGACACCTCCCCCTTGTTCTAAGAGAGGTATTGATCAGCCAATCAAGTGTGGTGGTTCTCCCAAGGCAGAAAGCATCTACTGCCTATTGGCCAAGAGGTGCAGAGGACTACAAGTCCCACAAGCCACCACTCCTAGACCTAGTCTGGGCTCACTGGACAATTCCAACCCCACAGGCTATTCCTGCAACCCTGCACTCTTGACAGAAAACCGAGCAAAGAAAGGCAAAACACATAAAAAAAAATACTAAAGAGAAGGTGACGAATAATAAATATATGGCGGTGCTACATAGTGAATTATGCTTCCTGGCCTTCATTTAAGGAACCTGATGCAAAGTGCATTTATCCACCCCCTACGTCAAGTATTCTACTAAAAAAGACCACGAGATTTGCGAAGGAGAGGTCAAACGTTAGACTACCTTCAGATTAACGTGCCTGAAGTTACCACAGGTTTCCGTTAGGTTAGCTGGTCCACGTCCAACCACAGCTAGCAGAAAGTAAAAATCAAGAAAGTCCTCAAGACAGAAACGGAACCAAAAAAAAAAAAAAAAAAAAGAATGAAAACAGGAATGACCTTTGAGTGATCAAAATGCAACTTAAACAGAATCTTCAGGTGCACACACACTCACGCACGCACATACGCGCGCACACACACACACACACACACCTCACGCTTGTTTCGGAAATACAGGCTATAAATAAGGAGATGAAACGGAGGGGAAAAAGCATCAAAGGGGGAAAAAATAAATCACATGACAACATTGTCACTTGTCAGTAGTTCACATAGTCCCGCTGCGATCTGGGAGTGGAAAAGAAGCATTCCGATTGGAGGAGCAACCAGTTGCCGCAGCAAATCACAAGAGCTCGTACTGGCGGAGATGCATCCTCTGGATGATGTCGCGACAGTCGTTGAAGACGCGACGGATGTTCTCCGTGTCCACAGCACAGGTGAAGTGCGGGTAGCAGTAGTGTTTGTCCGACCCACTCGCTGTGCTGATCCTCTGCAGTAGCACAAACACAAAGCATGCGTTAGTTTCGCAACACAGATGAGTTTTCCAGATTTCCAGAAAAACAAACAAAAGAAAAATACAATAAAATAAAAGCATGCATAGTTTTGAAGATGAACAAGGGTTCCAAATATTTTTATTAATGTTTTATTATAAGATTTATTAATGCTTATTCAGTCTTCCTTCAAGTGTCCTTACCGACTACAACTGGAGCAACAGAAACTGTCTCACGTTTTGGTTAAAATACTGTTGCACAGACGGAAAAACACAAAAGTAACACAGAGCAGATAAACCAAATAGGTGCGCAGCTCTTACTATTCTTCTTTCACTCCCTTTTAGTACGAACAAAAGCATGGTATTGAACATTATCCAGCAACAACAGAGTGACAATGACAAATGACAAAAGCATACCAGAAATTCATCCCGGATGAAGAACTTGGCCCTGGTGACCCTTGGGTCCTCCCCAGGGTCAGGAGTGGCTGTGCATAACAGAATAAGCATCAGTAACTTTGTTGTGACAATGTTGTGACTACATATTTTCAGTCTTTGGTAAATGAAGCATATTGTCACTGTCCACAAAATGACATTATCTCTAAAAACAACAAAGGGGAAAAATTTTAAACATACTGACACAGTATAAAGTACAGCCGCCGTGTTCAAATAATACAGAAACATGATTTGGGACAGCAATGACTTAAGCGTCACTTGATAAGAAAGAATTAACCAAAACACAGATCTCAGCCATTACATGCAGCCTTTTCAGCAAACTGCATCACATTTACCCATGAGGCTTCTGTGCACCAGTGAAACTATGTCTACACATGCCTGTGTGGATACTATATTTTACTACTCCAACATACAGCAATAACAATAGATGACAGTTATTTGAGCTTATGGTTTTACAGTTTTACATGCTTTGAATGGAAGAAGATGTGGAACCATTGCACAGTTTGGTGATGTTCCTATTTAAGCACACCTGATGCAAAACCTTGGATAATTGGCAAGTTTTTTGTGGTGTTAGAGCTGGAAAAATCACCAAACTGCCATAGATAGTTGCACAGTTTCTCAGTTTACCAACCAAGCTGTCTGCAGACACCCTCAAGCTGAATATACTACTTTTTAATGGCTTTTTAATACCACTTCAAATACAGTATCATGAGCTGAAGAGGCTCTCACCTTCAGCAGGGACAGTGTAGCGAGCATATTCTGGGAAGTAATCTTCAAGTTTGGATTTGCCAGCCAGAATCTTTTCCGCCAGCATGTCCTGTTTGTTCAGGAAGAGGATCACCGAGATGGTCCGTAAAAACCTGAAGAAGCCGCACATAGACAACAATTCAGTCAGACAGTCAGTCAGTCATTCCAGTCCCACTCAAACGTATATCTTTGTCGTTCAAGGTCCATAACAATACTAATGCATTTCGACACTTTATTTCTTATCCAGAATGAAACAAAGAAAACTGCTGAATCAAGCAAATAATTTTTTTTTTTTTTTTATTACTGGATAACCAGTGATTACCATTGAGCACAGGCAGCCCAGCAAATCATTATTCACCAGCCACTTCATTAGGTACACCTTAACAGTGGTTACCAGACGCTGCCGCCCACACAGGGTGTATGCTGGATAGTTTTGGTTGGTAGACTTAAACACTTCAGCAGCACTGCTGATCAGTTACACACTAGCACACCGCCACCATGTCAGTGTCATTGCAGTGCTAAGAATGATCCACCACCCAAATAATACCCCTGAACAACAGGGTATAGGGGGTGTTGCAGGATAGCTGAGTGGAGATTGGAAAAAAAAAGAGCTATCCTGCAACAGGGGGCTAACAAAGTATCCGGCAAATCAGATGGACTGTAGACTGAAACTGTACAACTACAAAATTCTCCTGTATAGTAGTAAGCGGTATAGTGATAACATGGACTATAGGTGTAGACAGAGACCTAAAGAAATGGCTGGAGAGTGTGTATGTAAGGCCTTGACCTGTCTGAATTTATTTTTCAGCTGTAATATTTACAATACTGTCACATACTGGGCGTTGTGCTTGCAGAGTGAGCAAAAAGGAGAGGGAAACAAAGGGGGAATGATGCATGAAACCTGTTATTCCAGATGCTGCGGAACAGGTCTAGAGACTCGCGCAGGCGGTTAGTACTGTTATCTTCTCTGATCACCATGTTGTAGCTGCTGCTGGCTGCCACAAAGATGATGGCTGTCACATCTATAGGCACAAACATCAACAAAACAAAATTTTAGAATTGCTTTTACCTTTTTGAAAGCACCAGCCATATTTAAATATGCAATGGCTGTAATTTAAGTAGTTTTAACTGCTAAATACACTGCCTGAAAAGCATGTCAGTATGAAAATACCCCAGGTAAAAACATCTGATGGCAGAAAAGTAATTTTGTTAATGTAACTAAATACATTTAGTGAACTCCACATTTGCCCTAGATAATAAAAAAAGTGCTGTGTAATTTATAGTATATCTGTTTTACCAGTACGCTTCATGATCAAGTGAATATCATGTTTTGTTTTTAGTGTATTCTTACGAAGTAGCCAATTCCAGAATCACTCACTCATTTGTGTATTTTACTCTACGTATATGAGTACAACTTCACTCTCTCCTTTTTTGCTGTTATTTCCATTTTTTAATGCATTGGCCTGAAAACATGTCAAGCTCACCATTAAAGCACTGGATCCACTTTCTTCTTTCATCTCTCTGACCTCCCACATCAAACATGCTAAGAGAAAGACAGGTTAAAAGATTAGCTTGCTTTGTTAGAAACAAATACTGTTTGGAACTATTTATCACATGTAAAGCATAAAATACACTATTGCACACAATAACATGTCATGAAAAAAGAACTGATTGTAATGTTTATGATAAAACAGTGGCGCCATGTGGTCAAACTGGATAGTGCATTTGCATTCTCCATTCCTTTATCATTACTCTGAGCAAGAGCTTCTGTATCATGCTTTGAAATAGAAGATACTGCAGCCTAAAATCAATTAAGGTACAGATAATTTAAAGTGGCATTTAACAAAATAATTAACAACATAATGACAGTCCACAAATGCACAAAATCAAACGTGTTGGAATTAATACAAATGGAATATTAAAACATAAACATTAATTTAAAACAACATGCACCATGCATGGTTATATGGTCACTTACTGAAAGTTGACTTTGTCTACTTGAAATCGTGTCTCAAAAATCCCTGAAGTCAAAACTCGGCACCTAAGCAAATCCTGAGTACAGGAGAAAAACGAATTTAGTGCAGGTAGAACATAAACCATAAATCATCCTAATCACGGCAGTGTTCATTAAAACACTTTTAAATCATACTGTAAAACTGAATCGCTTAACACTACAACTACAAACCGGATTCCAAAAAAGTTGGGACACTAAACAAATTGTGAATAAAAACTGAATGCAATGATGTGGAGGTGCCAAGATCTAATATTTTATTCAAAATAGAACACAGATTACAGATCAAAAGTTTAAACTGAAAGAATGCATCATTTTAAGGGAGAAATATGTTGTTTCAAAATTTCATGGCGTCAACAAATCCCAAAAAAGTTGGGACAAGTAGCAATAAGTGGATGGAAAAAGGAAATTGAGCATATAACGAACAGCTGGAAGACCAATTAACACTAATTAGGTCAAATGACAACATGATTGGGTATAAAAAGAGCTTCTCAGAGTGTCAGTGTCTCTCTGAAGCCAAGATGGTAAGAGGATCACCAATTCCACCATTGCTGCGCAGAAAGATAGTGAAGCAATACCAGAATGGTGTTACCCAGCGTAAAATAGCAAATACTTTTAAGTTATCATCATCAACCGAGCATAACATCATCAAAAGATTCAGAGAATCTGGAACAATCCAGGTTCAAGGCCGTAAAACTCTACTGGATGCTCATGATCTCCGGGCCCTTAAACGTCACTGCACCTCAAACAGGAATGCCACTGTCAAGGAAATAACAGAATGGGCTCAGGAATACTTCCAGAAAGCATTGTCAGTGAACACAATCCACCATGCCATCCGCCGTTGCCAGCTGAAACTCTACAGTGCAAAAAGGAAGCCATTTCTAAGCAAGCTCCACAAGCTCAGACGTCAGTGAGCTGGGCCAGGGGTCTTTTAAAATGTGTGTGGCAAAATGGAAGACTGTTCTGTGGTCAGATGAGTCACGATTTGAAGTTCTTTATGGAACACTGGGACACCATGTCATCCGGACCAGAGAGGACAAGGATAACCCAAGTTGTTATCAATGCTCCGTTTAGAAGCCTGCATCACTGATGGTATGGGGTTGCATGAGTGCTTGTGGCATGGGCAGCTTGCATGTCTGGAAAGACACCATTAATGCAGAGAACTATGTTCAGGTTCTAGAACAACATATGCTCCCATCTAGACGTCATCTCTTTCAGGGAAGACCCTGCATTTTCAACAAGATAATGCCAGACCACATTCTGCAGCAATCACAACATCATGGCTACGTAGGAGAAGGATCCGGGTACTGAAATGGCCCGCCTGCAGTCCAGATCTTTCACCTATAGAGAACATTTGGCGCATCATAAAGAGGAAGGTGCGACAAAGAAGGCCCAAGACGATTGAACAGTTTGTTGTTGACGCCATGAAATTTTGAAACAACATATTTTTCCCTTAAAATGATACATTCTCTCAGTTTAAACTTTTGATCTGTGATTTGTGTTCTATTCTGAATAATATATTAGATCTTGACACCTCCACATCATTGCATTTAGTTTTTATTCACATTTTGTTTAGTGTCCCAACTTTTTTGGAATCCGGTTTGTAACTCTATAACAGATACAGAATCAAGACCAGCATCACATCAGATAAAAAGATAATCATAAATTGATTTTATATTAGACCTAGTAGTAAATTCCTTCAAGTTTATCAAGGTTACTGTCTACACATTGCCCTAATATGTAAATATAATCATGATCAATTAAGTAAACAGAAATATTCAGCTTAATCATGCCAGTATGACGATGGCACAGGTGACATATCTTCATCTACGGCATTTAGCTGACGCTCTTATCCAGAGCGACTTACAAGGTTAATCATATTACAGGTAGGCCAATGTAGTGTTAGGAGTCTTGCCAAAGGACTCTTATTGGTGTAGCACAGCATAGTCACCCAGATCGGGAACTGAACCCCAGTCTCCCACATGGGATGGTAGCTTCCTGGTGAGTAGTGGTGTTATCTGTTGTGCCACACCAACCACCATGAAATAGAATTTTGTTTATGTGACTTAAGAGAGTATCTTTGCCCCTAGATTGAAGTGTGATTATTTGCATCTCACTTTCCTTTATGTTCCTGTAATTATCATAATTATCATTTGTATATCCAACTTGTATTGCAAAATACAAAATCAAAATTTATTTGTCTTTGTATGTGAACTGATTTCAAAATTAAACAAATCTATTTAGGACTCTATAAAAATCTCCATTTGTTTTCATTTAGAGTTTTATAGAGATAGATACATTGATGTTTAGAGATTTATTACACTAATTAGCTATTTAAAACAATGCTCAGTTATATTGTAAATATAAATAAACAAATTATCTTAAAATAATTAATACTCCTATATATGTGCATAGACACCTAGTATCTAGATTGCACATCACTTCACATTAGGCATCCACTGGTTTGTCTATGTGTGTAAAAGCATATTAATGTAAACTATCACTTAAAATTTTATGAAGTTAAAGCCAATGGCAATAAATCCCCAAAAATATGTGTCAAAGCTGACTGGTAATCTTGGTGAGCTGCTATAATTGCTGTAACTGATAAACATGTCACACATTACAGCGCACCCACCTGGTCTGTTGGTGTGTAGTCATTCTGTCGCACTGAGTCGATTCTGTCCAGGAAGCTGCATGACAAACAAACACATATGACAATTAGTACAACTGGGACAGTGCAGAGTGTAATACACCTGATCTACCGTAGACCTTTGGACCCCTCCTCTTACACATGTACACATCCTTGCTGTGTTGCCATGGGAGAGTGTGCCATTGATTCCAATGCATTTCTACATGCGTGGGACCACACAGGCATGCTATACGACTTCAGAAAATAAAGATGTCTGACATTCCTTACAAGTGCTTCCATAGTAAATCCCTCCCTAAGCACACAGAATAATCAGTATTTCTCCCACTCAGGTTCTCTTTGTCACGCTTGCTTGCAACAGCAACGGAAATGGTGGATTATGTGGATAAATCCAGTGTGCCATGATGTTAACTACACTTCTTATATCCTTCATATACCTTATAAGGACCCAAACTATCAGCAGCATAGTTGATGAACATCTTTAAACAAGGCTGAACTTGTTGAGGTTCTTGAACTTAAACAGCTTCTAAAGCAAAAGTGGTGCAAATATTCTTCTTTTTTGTCTATATGCATTTTCGGCAATGGCTTCTTGACAGCTCACATCCTTTTAGACTCTTGGTGTTTTTCTTCTCACAGTGGAAGGCTGAACATAAACTCTGAACTCTAAACTGAAATTTATCAGATCTTGAGTAAAATTTCAAATATGAAAGCTTTGCGTACTGTTTACCTGACAGTGTCAGTTTTGGTGGACCGCCAGGTCATGCATGGTCGTGAGGAATACTAACTACTAGTTTTTAGGTATTCATCTTCACATGAATATTTCTTTGACTTTCTGCTTTCTTATGCAAATTAATTATCTTACACCTTACGTCTTATATCTAACCCCAAATGCAATCTCCTGTAAAGTAAAACCATACGGTTGCTAATATTCTTGTTAAATTGCCACAGATGAGCTTCAATATTCTTACAATCCCTTCCTCCTTAACAAGACACCATCAGTAATATATACATATGTTTCTGAATCTTCTCCTAGCCAAACACAGGACTGCTCCACCATTGTCCAGCAGAGGGCACGCACACACAAAAACACACTGGAGATGCTCTCTGGCAGTAACAGAAGGCCCTAGCTGCTGCTCTGCAGTCAGATTTGCATGTGGTTTGTAAAAATAAAGGTTAGAGTTTGGCTAGCGGTGGCTTTTAGCGACCATGTGAGGATATAACAGAGAGCTTTGTCCTCTCAGAGCTCCAGCTTCCCCTGCTGATCTCAGACATGTTAGGCATGGCCTTAAAACCAGCCGCAGTTGGGATCTGACTAGAAAAAAAAGACTGTACAACTGTTTTCGCCTTAGTTCAGCTGGATTGGGATGTTGCGAAAATTTCCGATCATGATATCAGTAATATTATCATGGTGCTAATAAAATATATTCAAATGTTTAAGAAGAATTACAGACCTACTGAACTCACTTTCCCCAAGAGTAATACATTAATAAATCGTTTTATTTTCTTTTCTCCTAGTTGCTTTGATTGTTTTGCTTGTTTTAAGAAATACTTTAAAGTTTAGTTTAAAAACAAAAAGCAAGATATGAAATAACTTCCTTGCACACAAACTTTCACTAGAGAAAATGAACTATTAAATGTCATTAAATATGCTTATTAACTGAATAATATTCTTACTGTAATCTCTCTGAAAATATTACATATGGACTAGATTCAGGAAGGTTTTACTTACACAAATCTTTTGACTTGCAGTGTGAACCCTCAACTGTCCTGGTACATACTTTGATGCAGCAGACCGAACTTAAAGTCAACTGTAGCTTTTCAAAACATGGTTAGTTTTTTTTTTTTTTTTGGCTTGTCTTTTTTTATTTTGTGGGGTTTCTAATAGACTTACATGATTCAGTTTTCCCAAAACAATATTTTTCTTATACAGTACATCTGTATTCTATCTGTATCCAACCACCAAAGCAGCATTCTGCCATATGTTCTGTCAATCTATAAAGTCAGGTAGAACGCTGGCAGAGCTGATCCAACTTTGCATGCTAGTCTAGAGCTGGACGTTTCTGTGTAGCAAGTTGTACCTTTTTAGCTCTCTCTGTGTTGTGTGAGGGGGTGTCAAGGTCGCTGGACAATCAGGATTGTATTACGAAATGACATCACTTTGTAACAGTAAAACAGGCTGGAAATCCAACAAAGGCATTTCTGGAAGCTTAAAAAGGTGTTTTCTGTGGAAGAAAGTTTCTTCTTCTGGTGTGTATTTTGGGATTTTTTTACTTTGCAGACTTCTAAAATCCACAAAAAAGCTACGCAACACAATAAAGGAAGGAGAAAACTGGAAATACAATATATGTCCCCTTTAAAATGCAAAACAATTCGATTATAAGTGAGTTTTATCCTGTAATGTGTCATTAGAACTGGTAGCCACCCATTCCTAGAACTTAGTATGGTCCAGTCGTTCCTTACTCCTATGAAAAGTAGGATGAAATAATAAAGCAGGAATTTCAAATACAGGATTTGTTTACAATAATATTATACAGATGCAAAAATAATATGTATAGTAGTAATACAGTACATTAGTGGATAAGGTTTCCCTGAGAAATCACACTGTTATTTTTTGTGGTTTGATGTTAAGCTCTTTAGTAACCAGGTAACTCTGAAACTGTGTCCCCCTTTTAGACACAAACACCGTTAGCTGTGGAACAGACAGTAATGCCGACCCTTTCGTACAGCTGACCTGGTTCACCGAACCAGCGCAACCTTTATTAAAAGAGTGGTGCCTTTTAATTGGCTGAGGGGAAAGTGCCAGTCAATACTTTCCAACTTCTGAATGCTGTTATCATCAGAGTGGCCTAGATGCTCTCTGACACATGCTGCAAAAAATCTAGACAGGTGCAGCCGACTGTTTTGACGTTCTGCAGTATTAAAATTAGGAAATCAAAACCTCAAAACCTAATCTAAAATAAAGCTTGGCTACAATCTTGCAGCAGCTGTTTTACATAATGCCTACATTGTCTTTTGTAAACCCTTGACCTCTGCCCCACCTCTTATCTTTGGACTTTTGGCTTCTTTTAGATCCCAACCCTAAAGATAGACATGTTCACATTCATTAGACAATTTATCATTAATCAGCTAGGTAGGTACATAATGAATGTGTGTGTATGCGAACAGTGTTTTACTGCTTTGAATACATAGTGAACATGTTAAGCCTTATTAAGTATTGTACACATGGTAAATCTGAAACTGTATTTGTAGTTTGAAGATTTTCGTATTTTCTTTCTCTGCAACCATGTGGTCTTTGTGAGTATGTGTATGTACAAGCATGCTGGAAATTTTAGTTATTGGAACGGAACTACAATAAACAAAGATGATGTCCCAACCCAAGCTGTCATTTAGCACCCTCACTGTGTGAACTGGTACCGCATACAATCCAGAATGTGGAGTTTCTCAAAATCCAGGAAGACCTTTTTTAATAAACACTACAGCCAAACGTAAGCTTCTTCACACATATTCACGTTATGCAAAGAGTTGTATAAGCAGATAGGCTGCAATGCACAACCCTTATAGCCTAATACTAAGGGCACTGCACTTGAGCTTATGATTAACCAACAATTACATCCTTACAGCTGCACTGCATAATTCATTACACAGAAATTATCAGAAAATTGTAAAGAAATATTATATTTAAAAACAATAATGTTAACCCAAAGTTTGTTCAATGTTTAGCAGGTTAAGCTAACAAATAATTGTACTGACAAATGTCTGTAGAGGTAGATAATATGATAATATTTTATCGTATTGTGATAAAGTATGTTTTTCTGGCCATATTGAGGGTACAGTACTTACCCTTTCAAGCAGAGCAGTTTTTTTGTTTATAGTAAAATTATTAAATGTGTTTTTCTTGGTAATTTGAGAACCTACATTTTTCTTATACTTTATTACATCATGTTCTATACATCAAAAAAAAAAAAAAAACAGCATGGAAAAATATGTCAGCTAGATATCCATGATCCATATAGTGATCATTCATTAGCGTTTGCCCGTGGGCTTGGACCACTTTTGCACTGCATATTTTAGGGCTTCTCTGCTACGAACACCTGATTCAACTAACCAGTTCATTAGTAAGCCCTTCCTCCATTGAAGTGGGTGTGTTAGAGCAGGGAGCACTTTAAATGTGTAGGGAAGGGGTTGCTCCAGAAAAGGTGGGCATTCCTGGTGTGCAGTGGACTATACAAACAGAAAACATAAAGATCTTATACTAAGCCCTTTTTTTGACACAGAGGAAAACAAATACCCTCAGATATTTACATTCTGTTACTCCCAGAAGTAAAAAAAAGGCTTAAATAGATTTTTATATCCCCATCTGACTTACAATACATAAACACGATAAAGAGGTTAATTGTTCAAAAATGTCATAGAAGGACGTTTTGTTCACTCTTATAACAACAGATGAAGTGACATAGTAAAGAACCATTCATTTTCTCTTCTCTGTCAATGACAAAAAAAACGCACTAAAATCCCCATTCCAAAAATATGCATCACAAAAATACCAAATATATAACACTTTACAAATGATCAAATAATATTACACTACCTGTAAAATCCTAGGTATTTAGTTAATCGAATATGGTCTGGAATGGTTAACAGAGTTGCAGACAGCTACTTTAAACCAGTCAGATTCTGCTTCAGTCAGATTTTGGATTTGGAGGTTTCATAATTCAAGCTATGTTTTTGTGTGTATCAATGTGTAAGTGTGTGTGTGTGAGTGTGTGTGTGTGTGTGAACATATGGTTATCTGTGGACAAAAAACACCAGAGGTGTCAATTACATCATTCTACAAGGGGAAAAATGTTTGTAAACTTGTTGTCAACAAGAAGCTGTGAGGCGGAAGTCCACGCAACAAACCTAAAATGAAACTACTGCAAACTCAGACCAAGAAAAAAACACAACCACATACACTGAGCAGCAATTTCCTGTCACTAGTGCTAAGTCAGCAGTGACCCAACATATCACAACATCTCAATTTGCCTTCCTTTTGTCTTCCCTGCTACTTTTTCTTTTCTCTTCTCACCTCCATCACTACTCCTTACCCTCAACACTTTCTCTTCTTCAATCCCTGTTTCTTTCTGTCCTGCTCGTTTTCTCAATTCCCCCTATTTGCTCCCCTCTTGTTCATTCCTTCTGTCCTGTTTGAACTCTGCCTCTCTTTCTCTCTCTGTCTCTCTCTCTCTCTCTCTCTTTCTCTCTCCCCTCTTTCTCCTGGCCGTGCGAAGAAGGTTTATGTGAGAGGAGACAAGACCATCTCACATCCTGACAGCTACAATAAACAGACCAAGCCAAAGCACCTCCGAAAAGTACAGACTCTCTCACTCTCTCTCTCTATTTTCCTATCTCTCTCTCGCCCTGCCTGTTCATCTGCTTGTCTTTCAGAGACTCTTTCCTTCTCTCTCTCTTTAACACTCACACACACACACACACACACACACACACAGCTGCGGGAGCTAAAAATAGGTCTGGGAATGGAGTCTCTCACACCAGTCCCGAGGACATAAACACACAGGCACCAGTGAAGTACCTGCCCAAGATGGCCGACAGCCTCGTCTTCGTCCACCACTGCTGAAATGGCTCTATGTTTACAAGCGAAGGGCTTCGAAGAACAGATGCTCGCTTTTAGTTTGAAACTTTTTTAGGCGATATTTCTAGCCAGCCCTTGATCCTTTAGTGTATACACACTGGTGCTAAAAATGGAGCCGAGGTTTTTTTGGCTGGAGCTGCGCTCGATGCCGGGAGATACCCGCTGTTTTGGCCCTGAGGGAATCCAACTCAGAAGTGCAAAAGTAAACCCTGCTATTACTGCAGACTACACAAATCGGCTTGTCCATAGAGGTTTATGATCTTGTCTGAATAGCAATCTGATTCATTATGGCTTCTTTATTATTATCACAACAGCTGCAAAAGCTAGTTATATGGTGAAGAATGAGAAGACATCAGTTACACAATACTAAGACAGAGATCTGATAATACAAATGCTAACTATCAATATGGCAAATATTGATCATAAGTTAACTCAATTAAAAAAGGGATGAGATGAGGGAGAGGAAAAAAGGAAAGAGCAAACGAGGGAGGGAGTTGAAGATTAAATAAAGAAGCAGATGGAAAGAGGTAAAATATAAAGATCAATAGAAGGAAACTGTTGAGACCAAATGTGTGACAGACAGAACAAGAGCGTGAGAGAGACACAAGTAAAGAGGCAGAATGAACAAGAAAGAGAAAAAAAAAGAGAAATAGATAGAGTGCAGAGATAATACGCAACTGAGAGAAACTGAGTGGACTGGGAGAATGAAAGCAAGAGAAAGAGAGAAAGAAAAGAGAGAGAGAGAGAGAAGCAGGATGCATGCAGGCCCGTAGACTGCTCATGGACTCCATAAGCTATAAATGGCTCTTCCTGTGCCTGGTCTGGATATTAGACACTGTATCAGCCTGAATCTACACTCACTGAGCCAAATCTCACAGGATGAACTTAACGTGCAGCTGTTGAACACACAAAAAGAGAAAGACAGAGATACAGAGATAGACAGATAGATAGGAAGCGTGAGAGAGCAAGACAGTGAAGAAGAGATAGATAAATAGATAGAGGTAGAGAGAGGAATAGAGAAAGAGAGAGAAAGAACCCGACCATGGGCCTGCAGCTGGATCACCATGGTAACTCTAACTGGCAGGTCGATAGTCAGAGCTCCTCCCCTTCCTCTCTTTAACCGGGCAAGAGCAAGAGAGCACTCCCTTCACACACGCGCACACATACACACACACACACACACACACACACACACACACACACACACACACACACACATGCACACGCACACACATGCACACGCACACACACACAGCATCCGGTCGGAGAAACCCTTATAAACGCTCTACATAAACTCCTGTGACAGAGAAGATATGCCATGTGATGTGTTTTATGGTGGGGATGAAGTACACCAGCAGATCACCACAAACACGTCATCTCATCTTAAATCCTTCCAGAACAAGCACAGCACATAAACTGTTATATCACTTCATTGTCACACCACGCTTTTACGTGATCTGATAAAATAACTAAAACTATTATTGGAACCAACTGAATCCGTTTGGGTAATATACCAGTTATAATGCATCTAAAGGTATACCACTAACACGCACAGATAAAGTGTGTAGCGTTAAACATTTTAAAGTTCAGCTAAATAGTCAACAGTACAATCCGCTCAAAGGAATTGAGGATGTTTCAATCTCCCTTCAATTAAAAAGAAAAGAAACACAGAAATATTTAAAGAACGGCCAGTCTAGATTAGCCATTAGCTTACTAGCTACATTTCTTGTTCCTCTCGCATAGTCTGTTGGACTGCCTACTGTAATGATATTAGACATGGTTGAACATTTAGGGTTATTTTTTAATTATTTATTATTCAGTTCTGTGTTACAATGTAGAGTAAAATATATATACCGAGAACAACCGAACCAACAATACTGTTGTATATACTGAACATTAATTGGGGACTTTAACGGTGGAAAGTCTCTCCTTGCTTTTAATTCGGCCTTGATTCTTTGCGGCACGATCCCACAAGATGTTTGAGGCTTATGGGAATGCAATTCCTGCAGTTTTTTCAGGTGCGATTTCATACTGCAAATCTCCTGTTCCACTGCATCCCAAATGTGTGCTACTGGAAGCAGACCGGAAAGGCTACTAAAGAACACTGAACTTACTGTCATGTTCCAGAAACCAGTTTGAGAAGATTTTTGCCTTGTGACATGGGGGAAGTAGCCACTAGAAGATGGTAAATTGTGGCCATGAAGAGATGTATATGGACAGCAACAATACTCAAATAGGCTATGGCATTCAGGCAATGACTGATTGGAACTGACTGCCCCAAAGCTGCCAAGAAAACATCCCCCACACCATTACAGCACCGCCTGGACTGTTGATGGGCTGGTTCCATGGATTCATGCTATTCGTGCCAAATTCTGACCTACTCAAACAAGACCATCTTGTCCCAACAATCATGCCATGGTCAAAACCGCTAAGATCACATTTTACTTACTCTGACGGTTGACCTGAACATTGCCTAAAGGTGCTGGCCTGTATCTGCAGGACTTGATATGCTAATTACATGATTTGCTAATTAAATAACTGAATAGGTGTTAAGGTGCTAAATACATATAGGATACACATCCAAGCATACATATACATGTGCAGTCCTCAGTAAGAACACCCCTACTGAAATTATTATATCAAATTCTAGGTAAAAATGTTAAAACAACCTCTACAAAAACATATATATATATATATATATATATATATATATATATATATATATATATATATATATATATATATATATATATATATATATATATTTATATAAAATCTATTTTCATGTAATGCTCCAGTATTATACATGTAATGCTCTCGGTATTATAGTGTTAAGTAGACTGGTGTGCTGTTCTGTCACAAACGTGTGCGTCTATATGTGTGTGTGTGTGTGTATACAAAAACACACACGTGCATGATTATGTATGGACACAAACCAGTAGCAGGGGGTTGACTGAACATAACGGATGAGCATCTCTCTTTCTCTCTGTCTCTTTCCCTCACCTTCTGCTGCTGACCTTCCTTTGTTTACTGGCCATTGGCCGGATTCTCCCTTTGATTGGACCGAGACCATGTGATCGAAGCTTGGGTAGAGCTCCACAAAGCGAAGCTAAATTTAGCATCGGCCTAGCCCAGCTCCACAGCTAGTTTACATATGCTTGCAAGAGGAGGAAGGGAGAGGATAGAGAGAGACAGAGTGAGAAAGAGAGAGACTCTAAATTAAAGCTGAAGCAGAGTGTTTCCCTGAAGCAACAACACAGATATGACAATGCTAAGTTTTTCCACTGCCCAAAACATTACAGTGACAAAAGCTGAGTGACTCTGAATCCTTTGCTGCACTTTCTTTTTTTCCGCCTGCTTTATTTAACCCTTCTTTTCTCAATCTATACAAGCCCAAAAAAAGTAACTGACAAACACAAATAGACATAGCTGTTTGTTGCTTGCTGTTTAGCCTGTGTAAGACAGCGTGCGTGGCTAGTTAACTCAGTAATGGCCGACTCAAAGCAGGCCTTGTGTGTGCCTCTCTATGAATAGCTCGACCCCTCAAAATGTTCTTGACACTGGCCCAAGCGAGGAAATCAACAGGCGCCCATTAAAACTGTATTAGTAATCAAGTAATCTGCCAATTATTTTTGATTAATGAAAGTTTATAAAAAGGCTCTATGTATACACATGTGGAAAAATGCTCCCAAGCCTGACCTCCAGCATGGGGACAACTTGTCACAACACAAAACTTTCTTTTAAGAGAACTGATGAACAATCAAAATATTCCACTTATCATTTCTGCAATAAAGTTTACTAGGACGTAGGGCCTCACCGACATAAACAACTGTGCAACTTACCTTCCTTTGTAAACAACCACCAGCACCAGAACCACTTATTTATGTTTCAGCATCAAAAAAACGTATCAAAGATGATTACCAACTACATAAAAATATCAATATTTACAGTGTCCACTCTTTGCACTCTTTGCATTCATTACACTTTCCATTCTCTTCAGGAGACTTGTTTTCTGTTATTTAAAGAAGGAGATTTTATACACATCCAATCTTAGAAGTTTCATTTTTTGCTATTTACATTTTAAGTAATCTCAGGCACATTCTGTGATGTTGAGGCCTGGTCTACGGAGAGGGCAATCCATTGCTGACTGACTACACCAGCAGCAGTTTGATTTGAAAGTCTACTTGATAGCTACATATTCTTATCATGGATTTGTTTTTAACAGCAGAAGGATAAATGCTGGGTCTTGAATTGTTGTAGTAGCCTTTCTGTTCTCTCTTGTTACCTTCTGATAATCTTTAGTTTTGGGAACTCTTTTTCCCCACTTATTTTCCTGTATCTATTCCATTCCTTATGAAAGTAGATTATTTTATCTAATGTCCTTAACATACATAATAGCCAGTTTGAGTGGAACTGGCACCGTGCTGTCTTTGATTTGTGTGCTGCATTATACTCTTCTGGTAGAGAGCCAAAATTTAATGACCTATAGTGTGTTATACTGTAATGAAGGGGCAGCTCTGTTGTGAGTATAAACATTCACTTCTGTGGGTTGAATTCTTACTGCTAAGCTGGCAAACAACACACTCTAAAAAGATAAGTTGGAGTTTTAACTTAAAAAACAGCTTGTAAATTTAAATGCTGTTGAACTTTAAATATTGAGTTAAAAGAACACATTTTACACACTTAACACACCCTTTACTTGATTTGTACATCGATTACAGCAATACATAATTATCTTGTTCAAAATAACAACTCCTGTATTAAATCCACATCTGTAGCATGATGATGACATACTCTGTATATAAAATGACTTTATATGAAGAAGATTGGAAAAACAACAACAACAACAACAAACAGCTAATTAACAGAACCCAATAAAACTTTTGGAAAGCTCTTCTTACAATCTACTAAACACAATTGTATTTATATTACTTAAGATATGATGGCCTTAAGTGCAGTCTGCAGGTCAGCGTTGGCCTGTGAAGATATTTCATTTGGTCCACCAGTTACCCGGACATGTAGTTATGTAATTATCTATTAAGTTATTTAGTAAGAAGAATATAAGTATAACAAATGCTAGAAATTACATTTAAAAAAATGTAAACATTAAACTATGTGAAACATACTTCCCTCCCTACGTATAGGCTATATTATTTTGTGTTTTGGCTCTAGGCCCGCCATAAACACCGTACCTTGGCCCCAAAGACAAAAAGTTTTGGTATCTCTGGTTTAAGACTTTTGCCTGACAGTCAGAATCTGACTGAAAACTTGTATATCTGGTCCCACTATAATTATGCCAGTTAGGAAGGAACTGTCTGAAACCTTCGGTCATTCTCCCCCTTTGCCTTAAACTTAATAACTACATTATATGAGTTGTAGGTTTTGTTGGGGATTCATCCAGAATTTTAGTTTTTATTATTAATCGTAATTTTGATTAGACACTGAATTATGTTATATAAAAAACACAATGTTTTTTTTTACAAGTTGAGGCTTTCCTAAAATATTTAATTCCTCATTATACCAACATTTACCAATTCAGAAGGTTTTTATCACCTCTAGTTTGCGAGTATCTATGGCAGCTAGCTATGTGTTTATTTTATGCCTCGGAGCTCCGTTTGGAGAACAGTGAGCCCTCTGTAGTCACGGTGAGCAGAACCGGCCGCTTATCGGCCTGAAGCATCTACAATACTTCCTATTGAAGAGAAGCGCAGAGGGAAACACAGCCTTTGTGCCACACTACCATTCAGGACGACAGAAATATAACACTCATAAGATCATATTAAAACAGGAACAGTCTGGGTGCTGCTGAGACTTTTTTTTGTCTCAGTGCTCAGATGAGGGGTAAGAAAAACTTCATGATATTCACAGTTGGATTCCTTATAAATAATGTTCATTTTAAGGAATCTAGAATCTGTATATATGTGTATATTATATATATACACATGGTGAGTTAATGAATTACATTTACATACAATTTACATTCTATTTTAACTGGATAATATCTGCACTTCCTTTATTTTGCAGTTTGCTTTGACATCAACAAATGTCAAAAAACACGGCAAAGTATTTAATTTTCTTTTTACAAAATGGAACTGTATGCACTTAAATAACTTTGAAATCTCTTATTGATTAATAGTTTCAGTGAGTAATGGAAAGTACAATACTATTCTATGTCCTTGCAGTCACCTTTTCTTTCACAAAATAAAGTAGAAATATGTTCTTTAGATATGAATCAACTTAGGCTTGTTACGCTAATGAAGGAAGCTGATGCGAGGGGTCAAACTATGATTCTGGGCATCTATATAAAGCTGCCAAGGAGCCATAGAAGGGTTGAGCACTAAAGACGATATCAAACGTAAATGTGAGTACAAACATAGCCCTTGGTCAAGCGTTCTCCAGGCTCCTGTGCTTTTTCTATTGCATTACTGCACATTTGACTTTGTGCTCGGCATGTTCCAATGGCCTGGAATGTGCTGCCAAATATAGCCCTCAATCAATTCAAACACAGACACATATTCCTAGCCCTAAGAGAGAGTGAGAGAGAGAGATATAGGGAGAGAGATAAAGATACATACAGCAGCAGAGAGAATGGCAGAAACAAAGTATGAGATACAGAGTAAGTAAAAGATGAAAAAGCTGAGAAAAGTGAAGAGCGAGAGTGAATAAGAGTGGATCAACTAGAAAAGAAGAATGCAAGAAAAGAAATCGAGAGAGAGAGAGAGAGAGAGAGAGAGAGAGAGAGACACAGAGAGAGAGAGAAAGAGAGAGAGAGAGAGACAGAGAGAGAGACAGAGAGCGCGAGAGACTGCAAAAGAGAAAGAGAGCGAGTTCATAAATATCCTGTACTTGGTGGCTATTGAGCGTGTATGGGCCGAGTTCGATATTGATATGAACATCCTCTTTGACACAGCAACTTGGAATAATCCGGCAGTGTATATTTCCAGTCTCAATGATAATCAAGCTAAGATAATTAAAGCTCTTTCCAGGCCTAGCCATTTAGCTGCTAATGACTAAACCAGGCCTGATTGGTAACAGACTGAGTTGGGATCGCCAGCTTTTTACAGAAAACACTCCTACAACAACAACACCAAAAACACCTCAAATCTTATATATATATATATATATATATATATATATATATATATATATATATATATATATATATATATATACCATTATAAAACAGCTTTAAATAAATTTATTTTGCATGTTTTTTTTTGTTTAACACAATATTTTTCAATGTCCAAGTAATTTTATTAACTTTACAATTTGTTTGAGAACTAGAATCTAACACACAAACTTGAACACATAAACATAGCTATAAACATGAACTTCTGAATTACTTAGGATTTGGTCCTGCATCTTCTGACAGCATTACAACGGAGCACACTGTCTAGCTGACCTTAAGTCCACAAGCTCAAATGTACCTGAAAGTTGTCTGAACTCGTGTTTTAATGTAAGCACGTCTGAACTCATTTTAGAACAAACTTTAAAAAAGCTGACTTTAATAATGTGGAAAAAATCACCTCACAGAATCTTAGAAATGTCTTTTTGGATCCAACTGTAATTTAATAGTCAAAAATATCTTAAGCTGAAATGCATTGTTGCAAATATCTTAATTAGACATGCTATTCTGAATTCTTGATATTTCTAATTAAATCATATTTAGTTCCAAGTGCACCTTTAAATAAACATTCTTTTCTTTGTTTTATTGTGGCAGATAGGCTACTTTAGATGTACATAACCACTGGAATGCAGGAAATATATTTATAACAATATAAAACAATTTTGTGCAGGTACATCTATAAAATTATTCAGATTCACATGCCGAAGTTGACATTTCTTTCTAAAATGTTGACACCTAACTCTTAATTTTTGAAACATTTAGGTCTGGTTTTAAAGCTCTTCAAAGCCCAGAGTCTCTCCTGCTAAGAGTTTATAATGACCAATTGATGGCTGCTGATTTAGGAAACTGTGCAGTTTTGATGCTATTAGACCTTAGCGTTGCCTTTGACGCTGCTGACCATGGCACGCCTTAAGCTTATGGTTGGTCTTTATGGAACAGTCCTAGACTGGTTTAGATCTTACCTAAGCAATAGGACGTTTACGGAAACACAGTCTTTCATTCCATTGCTTTGCTGATGACACCCAGCTTTACTTGCCTTTAAACTAAATGTCAAGTAATTTTTCTCTATACTTTTTCTTTTTTTTATGGTTTTATATTTACTTGCCATTGTAACTCACTGTACCTGGGCATAAATAAAAGTTCATTGGCACAACTGCAGCTGGTACAAAACGCAGCGGCTAGAATGCTGACTGGCACAGAGAAAGCGGATCACATCACACCGGTTTTGGCTTCACTCCATTGGCTTCCTGACTATTACAGGATACGTTTCAAAGTACTTTTGCTTGTCTTTAAAGCATTACATGGGCAAGCACCATTGTATATTAATGACTTACTTTGCCCTTATACTGCTCCACGGCCTCTAAGGTTTTTAGGAGCTTTAGCAGCTGATTTTGGAGCACATTAAACCTGATGTAACAAGGTCCTCTTGGGAAGGATACGAACAAACAACAACCTGGCTGCGAAGCAAACGCTGTCGCTACGGCCCTCAAGAGCCAGCTACTTAGTTCATAACTCTGCTGCATTACAAAGAGCTGAGCATTTAATCAACAAGGTACACACAACCATTTAAAGAAGTCAATGGGATATTCAATCTCAGTACTTTGGTTTTTAGTCATCAGTTCGTGGGGACATTCCATTTGCCAGCAGTCTGAAACTTAACATACTTTCTGAAAGCACCCTCGAACGTTAGTCAGCCTGTAAAATATATGATACAGCATTGAGTGCGGGTGACTCCTTTACTCCTTCACATTCCTGGGGAGTGTCCAGAACTCTCAGACGGGATGCAGATATCTCTTCCATCACAAAGAAAGGAGAGCAGTGTCTCATTTGTTTTGTAAACAGTAGTATTGCACTGTGAAAAATGAACTGAAACTGCATGTTATTTTCTGCTATTCAAGTTAGCAGAACTTAGTAGGGCAGATTATAGTTAATTAGTTATAGTTAACGTTAATTTATTATTAGATGTTCAATTAAACTCCCAGATTTAAGTTTTTTGTTAAACAGCAACTGTTTTTAAGGGTGCATAAAGTATATACTTTACATTCCACTAATGTTGAAGAAGTAATCTTAGCCAACAATAAAATGTTTGCCTGTAACTCTCAGCTTCCGTACCTAACATTAAGCTCAGAGAATATTCTAGATGTCACCTTTAACTCGGAAATACAAAACATTGGGAAAGAAAAATGTGTTATGATTTCCGGTTTAAATGCAATAGTGTAAGCTTTGACAAGTATGTACACATTAAAGGGAATGTACACGTTTTCAATCCAATACACCTTTTCAGGTTCAGCCAACAAATGGTCAGCAAATATTTTGGTTTGCTAGCTATATGGCCTATTCACACTGGAAAAAGTCCAGTGTCTGTAAACAGCTCTGGCTCTATGAAACAGAAACAAACAAAGTACCTCGAACCGAAAACACAGCACTATTTCAGCAACAGGGGGCGTTCATGCTCGCACACAGGAGGGAAGGGAATAAAGGGTTGCATACTGAGCTCAAAATGCAGGGCCATGAAGGAGAGATGGCTGAAAACAACCTTCTGAATTTGAAGAACAAATATTCATAAAGATGCTTAATCTTAGCTTAGCTTACACTGTGCTAGCTTCAGGATGTATGGCTTTGACAGAGGCTGAAAATATCATAAGTGATTTTCATTTCAGCCCTTTTTTCACACATATTCTAAATCTATTTGTGAAACAGGCCTGTAACGCTAGCCAGGGGGTCTGGAATGTATGGTGTAATGGCAAAGTGTGAGCAAGAAGCAGGACAAATAGTTTGAGGCGCAACTGTGAAAATACTGCACCATTTATTTAAGGTGGATAAGGACAGTTCCAAGTACATATGCTGGATTGGAGTATACAAATGGAGATCTCTCAGCGCCTTCGAGGCCCACAAATTTCTGGCAACTAATCTGGAGCCTATCCCAGCACTCATTGCTTATAATGATCTGGAAGTTCGGAAGCTGTGGCTTAAACAGGTTTTAGTCAGTTGTTAAAAATGGAAAACAGTAGCAGTAGGTTTATGCCAGGGTACTTTAATAAAAGAGCCCCTGTAAAATTGCAGCATTCAAATTTCCGTGTTACTATCTGTTACAACCTTCAAATAAACATGTAATGTCTTTTAGTTTCAAATGCTTCATCACAACTCACCACTAGAATTTACCACACTTTACCCTTCGTCAATATAGTACAAACTATTCACTCAAAGACCAGTCTAAATTAGTGTTTGGAATACAGTTGGAACAGAATAATGTACTTTTTAACCTAAAGCAAAAAAATCCCAAAGGTGATTAGCTGGTGATGACTAGCAGGTCTGGAAGTTCAAGAAAAACACTGAAATCTCCAGCAGCACCGGCCAAGACTGGCTCTAGATCACCCTGCACATCCTGGTGAAGTTCTACAAGGCCAGTAATAAAATTATCACCATGTCCTCCATCGCTGTCTGGTTTGGCTCATAGATGTTTTCTCATAGTCACCCTTTGAAAGAGCAAAATGGAGCAGATCTGTGGAAATGATAATAGCTGTAACCTATACATTATACAGTCAAAGAGTTGATGGGTAAAATGGCTATCAGAATAAGATACTGTGATTGTAATGGTAAGTACAATCACTCAAAAACTGCACTCGCAACTTGATCTCAGATTTAAAACAGAGGGCAACAGGAATTAAAACTGATATATTAAAATATACAATTAGCCTTTTTTTTATCACTGCCAATATCAAAAGCATGCCAATAATATGACATTAATTAGTCTCAAATGTAGAAGCTTATTAAAACAAGAAGCTGTCTGAATACTATAGGTAGGGATATAAGGGTGTAACTTACCTCAAAAGTGTAGTTAACATTCAAAACTTAACTTAAGATTTTTAATTATTAAATTTAGTTACTGTGCTTCATAATAACCATCAAAATATTTGAAATAACTAGTTACAATGTCCTGAAGATCTAATGCATTTTCTGAAAGGGAAGACCATGATTGCAGTTGACCTGTGTAAAATTTATGAGATCAGTATCGTCAGAGATCATTTAATTTTCAAACAAATGGACATTAAGTACAAGCTATTTGTTTCAGCATCAGGTCACCATTTTCAGTCCTCCAAAGTTCAGTCTTAGAACGTGTTTGTCTTTTTCAGCTCATTGCTGATTGTTGATCTCTAACTCTCTAAATTTTTGAGGGCTGATGGTGAGATTCATTTACCATGTCCTAAATGTCTGTGTTCCAACTTATATCCTCATAATGTAGAGCTTCCTGTAAGAAATGAAGTATGACGTTTATCTGACGCCATGCGCCACGAAAAAACACAATCTGCACTCCTCAGAGCCTTGTCATAGATTAGGAGAGGACAGTCTGTGCACGTCTCATGGTCAGTGTGTGTGTGAGAGAGAGAGTACTGTAGGCAAAGTGACAGTAACTGAGTTACAGATAAGGAAGTAATCAACATTGCACAAACTTGCTTAGATCAAATAAACACAGAAGTGTGTCAGCTTTTGTTCTTCACTCTCTCTCTCCCTCTAACTCTCTTGCTCTTTTTTACCTTTATATATATATAATCCCTGTTTCACTTTGACTTCAACAGTGGGGGATATGATGATATTTAAGCACTACAACAATAAGTTTTGTTAATGTGATAAACTAATATCCTTTCTTAAGCATGTCAATAATATTGCTAATTTTAGCTTTAATGCTTAATGCTTAAAATGCTGACAAACTGCATATTTAAGAATGTTTGTGTTTAAATGGACTTATCAATACATAATTGGTGTTTCTAATTATACACAGTTTAAAAAAATAGTTTAGAATGTTTTAACATTTTAATACCAGCAGCCCAACAGAACTAGTCTTTGACTTGCACATGTTAAAAACATCGTTCACTTCTCTGGTTAAACTGCTGTTCTATAGAATCCAAATTTTGTTAGTACAGTGACAATAAGATGTTTTCCACTTTGCTAACCTCTTTCATTCAGCACATATCTTTTGGAGCCACTGTCCAGTAGACACCGTCACCAGGCACAGCTCAGTTTTGAATACCCACAGTTATACAGATTTCCACTTTCTCATTTCTTGCTTAAAATGTCTAATTGCACAATTGCATTATGTGGCATGTAAAATATAGACAATGTGCAAAAAAAAGTTTGAGGTTGAACTTTTAATACTGCTGGATGTGGTTTTCCTCTACAGTTAGCCACAGAACTCCACAGCTGACCTCAAAACAACTTCTTTCATACATGCACTTTTCACACACTTGAACTTCTTTTAAGTTTAGTCACCGTGTCTCTCTTAGGAAAAGTTTTGGCTGTTTACTGTTGATTCCACTTCTTGATTTTTGGACCAAAAGGACAGCTTGCATCTATATTTAAGTGTCATTCCTCATTCATGTCCTTTACTCTATGCTTAACATGCGGTGTTATTTACTCTGTTCTTAGCTTCCTGTCCCGTCCAGTGTGCAGACCTAGGATTCAAATTGACTTTACACTTTGTTAAAGATGAATATGTTACTAATGTATATGTAGGTTAGCTTACATAACGTGTCTCCTGGTTTGACCCCGTATTTCAACGGCTCTGGTAATGCTTAACACATAGAAAACCTGTGGTTTTGACTTGATTTTTTTTTTTTTTTTTTTGCTGTGTAGTCTAAACGTATCTACATTCAGGGAATTTAACATTTTGTACATGCTTTTAGCATAATAATAGTACACATTTTTGTGTTAACATCAACAATAATAGTACAAAGACATTATGCATTTATGTTCAAAAGTCTAGAAACAATTTTCCAAAATTAAAAAAAAAATCTAGATGGATTCTTAAAAAAATTTATAAATAAAATGGATTACAAAAATCTCGAAGTAAATACTGTTCCCCTTTTATACAAGAGCACTTTTAAAACTGAGAGAACATGTCATGTGTAAAATCACATGAATATGTCAAACGGAAGTACATACAGCTTTTGATAATGATTTTAAAACTGTGTCAGAGGAAGGGAAGAAAATGCTAGCCTGTAATGACAATAAGCTGACAAACAAAATGTATTTGCGGAAGAACTTGCATTACTCATTATGCAACCTGATCCTAATGAGATAAGGTGTTTTACTAGGTGTGATAATGAGCCTCCTGTGAGCGCAGGTAACTGATCCTCAGGGGCGCTGGCTTATGATACAACAATTACCTCAGTCACCGTGCCTAGAGTGACACCATGGCTGAAAGACTGCTAATCTCCTTCTCCAGCACTACAGCAAGGCCTGCTTCACTCCTGCCTGTTAAAAAGCACGGAGAGACACGTGCGGAGGAAAACCAAAACCACACACTAAACACAACCAGACCAAATAAAGGGAAGCAGGGAGAAAGTAAAAGGAAGCGACAGAGTGGAGTAAAGGATTGAAACAGGAAGGACAAACTGACAGACACAAAAAGATGGTGTATGGCTAATTGAGAAAGAAGTGGTCAAACAGAAGAGGGCCAGAATGACACAGAAAGGAAGAGAGGTACAAAAGGGTACTCAGAGAGCACTTTACACAGAAGTGCAAAGAAAACTAAAGTGTTCTCATAGACTGTGTGGCTATTTCGAAGCACCTGAGTCTGTCCAAAGAGCAAATCTTTCACTTTCCCTCATTCATCACACCTGCTAAACATTAAGCTAATCATCAGGTGTGCTGGAGTTAGAGAAAGAAAAGAGCAGGCCAGAGGTTCTATTCATTTAACTTCTATTGGCACCTCCAATAAATCTAAACACATAAGAAACTGTTGACATAAGTTAGCCTAATTGCGTAGAGTGCAAGTGAATATGTATAGCACACTTCTGCATAAAGTAAGAATAGATAAGGAGAAAAATGAAAACACTGCAACTTTCAAAATAATAATCAGCAATAATACTATAAGTTTAAATACTACTAACATCAACAAAAATGAAAAGCAAATATACTGTACTTAATGCTTTACAATTCCAGCTTTTAAGCATGTGAATCCATTACAGGACCAGTTTATCTGCTGCCAAAGCACATTCACGGGGGAAAGAGTACACTCATAAAATGCGTCGAACCACAGCTTTCTACATGCTACTGCATTTTCTATTAATGCATAAAACATGCACAATGCCTCTTTCATTGTTAGATAAACTGTACTTTTATGCAAGCTCGTTCAAAGTTTATTCAGGTCAGTAACATTTGTTTAATCAGATTAGCAATAACCTGCAACCTATTTGTGACTATTCAGCCATTTTCTTACCAAACAAGCTAGTTTGTGACAAGTTTGTTGAATCTTTGTTGTTCTTTGAATGCTTAAATAAATGAATCGTACTGATTATTATTACTAGAAAAGAGTAGATAAAACAACAGACATAGCCACATTATTGTACCAAACTTACAGGGTGTGAATTAAAAGAACACATGGCAAACATTTGCTTTCTCTTACACCCCACACCTGCTAATCATTAAGTTAATCAAGTGTGCTAGAGCCATGGAAAAAAGGACCTAAAGAGTTCAGGCCAGGGGATCCCCGAGACTAGAATCTTGTAAAGAAATCCAAAGTTTCTTACTGCAATGTAATATTTTAGTTTGGTACAACACAACCTTATGAGTGCATTTTAAACAGGTGTAAATCTCTTAACTGTTTACAATTATTACTCCTCAGAAAATGATTCACGATGTTATAAAATCTCATATATTTCACCAAGGCTATTTCAACTGGTGTTGATCCCAAACCAAGCTCTAGCTGTTACACTCATTTAAAACTGATTACTATTTGTTGGCTTTACTGCAGCTAAAATGAAAATCCTAATTTACTCTCAGCATCCCCAATACACATGTCTTATTACTGTACAATGGACATCATGGGATAGACATCATAGCTGCCCTAGTTGACTTAAATGCCAAAACAAGAAAAAACTATAAAGTAACATGCTTGCAGAGTTGCATATAGACAAAAATTATAATGTTCACAGTGGTAAATAACCAGAGAATCTTGTTCCACTTTATATTTTATATGTTTAAGGGTGCAGTGATACCTCCCGTTTTGCTCCACTTTACTAACTTCACATTTAGTATAAACTTCATGCAAGAGTCATATCTATTGACTGTTACCGTCCATTGACAGATTTGCTAAAAGAAGTTAGTGAGTGATCATAGCAAACCCAAGCAGAATGTGAAAAAATGTTGCTGCTTATTTAATCCCAGTAACCTGCAGTGTGTACAACTTTTCCATGAATTAATTTTGTTCACAGAGTATAAAAGAAGTACTTACTATTGTGCACAGTCAATGAGCTGGTACTCATTGGAGCGTTCAAAGCAGGCCTTCACGCCCTCGTCATCCCAAAGCTGTTTGGCATGCTCGAAAAACTCCTGTTAAAAACAAAATCAGGAAAAATCTTGAGGAAAACACTTTGAAAATAGAACTGAAAATTGCCCCATACAATCAACAACAATGTATCATTCTTTGATAATAATGGTAAAAATAAATAATAAATAAATTTGAGTCACTTTAACACAAACAGCCTTCGTCTGGATTCTACAAGCCCATGTAGTTAATAAGATAGAAGAAAGAAAGGTTGAGGTTGTGGACACAGGGACTTTAGAACTGATTACAGAGGTGCTCTTTCACTGCTTTCAATTAGCAGGACTCTACCTGATTCACATGTAAAATACACCATGTTTATGATTATGCATCAGACTCGTCAATTAGCATGAGGTCTCTTTTCTTTCTGTCTGATTTATTTACTGAAAGTACAACCAAGGGCTCCAAGAGAGGAAGAGACAAACTGCCCCCGCAGGAATCAAAGCGTTTAGGCTACAGATGTGATGCCATACGAACATACAGAGCAAATGCCAATGACTGGCATGTTCACATCTTGGTCGGCTTAATCCTGTAGGAGTTCAACGCAGCTCATCTTTAGCAATGCAGACAATAAAATGTTTATTACATTTAAGCATAAATATTCATGATAACAGATCAAATTACACTGGCTCAGCAGCTTTGATATAAAGATAAACATTATGTCATCCCTGCAATTTGCCTGAAATTTATCTAGTGACGAAAAGAGGACTCCACAAGCATTTATCTAGAACACAAGCTAATAATTAATCCATCATTATGATGGTAATAAACATCATCAAATCCTACTGAACCAATTCTGATGTGGTGATTCTTGTGAACCAAATGGGTTACATGACTTACAAACTGATATGTTGACAATATCTAAAACTGTTTTTCATAATAAGGTACCTAAGTTCTTACAACCATATATTATATACGGCACTATACCTAATTCTGGCTCATATCAGTCATTCTAGTAATGATGAGTGTTGAGATTTGTTGACACAGCCTCTTAGAATTAGAATTAGAATACACCAAGACAAAAATCCAACTTCCAGGACTAATAGCAGTCTTAAAAAAAAAAGAAACAGGCCATCAGAGGTGATGCATTTTGCCCAACATTCAAGCAAATCTAACCCATTAACTCCTCCCCCCTATCTCCCCCCAGCAGAGTACCACAAGGGAGGCAAGAAAGAAGAAAGACAGGAATGAGGCAGGAGTGGAGAGAGGAGGGGGTCCTTCTCAGAAAGAGACTTGTTTTTCCCTACCTCTTCCTTGGAGAGTAGAGATAGCTATACAGTAATTAGGCCCCCAGTGAGGTTCCATCATATAATCACCACAATACAGCAAAACAAATGGCTACAGAGACGCAAAACAAACCAACAAGAGAACGCACCATGGCCTGTGAAAAAAAAGAAGCACCACCACATTTCATGCTCAAAAATCCAGACTCTATGATCCATTATAATTTTAGGAGAGATGGCTGAGCCAAGAACATAGCAATCAAGCACCAAAATCTAATCCAATTTACAAAGTTAGAGTAAATAAATAACTAATCACAATAGTAAGGAATCAACAAAAATATCTTTTAGGTGTGGTTGCTCAAATCAGCAGATGTCTCGTTGTTCCTTTCTTGGAAATATGAGCCATACTATGACACAAAAACATAACTATAATACTGTGCAAAAATCAAACATTTTTCCACTTCTTCCACTGTAGCTGTGTGAAGAAATCCACAGGTGTTTCTGTTCATCCATCCTTCCATCCTCTATAAGGATTTGTAGATGACTGAGAAAAAAAGGAAATTTACAAAGTGGACGAAGAAGCTGCTAGTGCTCTATGAACAATGAAGTACCTACTTTAACTCATCTTTGAATATGTTTAAGATTACTTGGATAATGAGTAGTAAAAAATGCAACTCTGGACCCTGTAGTTTTTTTTTACTGTTTCCAAAAAAACAGTAACTGTTGTAACAAAGCAGTGTGGACACCTGAACATTTCTGAATTTACTGCTATATGGAAATTTTCTGCTTTTTCATGTGACTAAAATAAATAGTTTGTACTCAATGGCTGTTCTGACTAGAAAATAAGTCCGTCAATATGTCCATCCTTCTGCTTGCACCACATTTATTCTTTCGAGTTGGAATTGTGACCTCAAAGGGGGACACCTATTTCACACCTTTCACTAAGCTCTCATCCTACTTCAGCTCTTATAAAAATACGGCAGTCCTCACTTCCCCTTTGTGTCGCTGATTCCAGGCGAGGTCCACAGGCTCCCATCACTGAGTGACTAAAATTTCTCCATATTCAAATCACACTTAGTCTGCCCGGTGAACTTCCTGGTCAGATGGCGTCAATCTCACTGCAATAGTAGGAAGTCACTTTAGCACAGAAACACAATATCTTACTATTCTCTTGTATGAACCTACAAGCCCAACTACATTATGACGTCAGGACGGCAAATACAATGGGAGGCCATAATTAAAGGAGTCTTTTTGCAAACTATGCTTCACACAATTTTCCAATACATAAATGTAGTTTTGTTTGGTGTCTGGGGGTGTTTTTGGCTTTGTAACTGAAGTTACAAGGATTATTTAGTTTACAAGTAAACTGCATGCTTATATCCTTCCCACACTTACCTCAAATTATGGCTAAGGGACGAGAGTTTACATTAAGCTATGCTTTTAATTATCTTTCTCGCCACTGACAACATTTAAGCAGTAATATTCACGCTTTCTCTGGCTTTTATTTCAGCAACCTCACCTAATCCATATTATTACTATTAAGTTTTATATGGATCGTGGATTTCATTGCTCTTTTCAAATTTCTTCAAACTGATACCCCTACACTGAAAGTCCAATGAAGTGAAGAACCCAGTCCTAGCATGAGTAGCCAGCTAGGGGCAGAGATGGTGGCTTTCGTCTGCTAGGGACACCGAGCTCCCTGCTCCTCTCACACACTCCAGAACAGCGAGAGATGTGGCAATCCAGTGGGAAAAAACTTGGCGTGACAAGTCGAGGCGTCAGGGGAGCCAGAACGAAAGAAAAACATGAAAACAAACCTTAACGACTATTAGTGGCCTTTCATTCAGCAGAGCTACTCTCTACCTGAGGCCTTCATTAGCAAGTGGAGAAGGCAAAAGAGTCATTAGGAGGGAGGTAAGTAGGGCCACCAAGGCGCTTCAGAGACGAGCCTAATGACAGCCGGTGTTGCTTTGGGCCTCCCACATGCCCCGCTGTACTGTCTCCACTCTGAACTCTACCGGAGCCCAGGGATCCAACACACACTCTGACACACCTAAACACACATACAGATATAGAGATACTTGTACACAAACACGCACACACAGGGCAAGACAAGGATGTTAATGCACATGCTGAACCCCCATTTGACACCCAGCTGCACGCATGTTTGCTCTACACTGTAACAGGAAAAAAAACAAAAAACTGCCTACTGGCTTCATGAAGTAAACACAATACAGCTTAATATATAATTCGGTCTGTATGCAAATGTCATCCAAAAAAAAAAAAAAAGACTACTAATTTACACTGAAAACGTAAGAAGATAAACACATTCAAACTTAGTTTGCTGATAATGACGAATCAAAAAACTGAAAAACAAACCGCTATATCTTGCCAATTAAATATGCAAACTAAGGGTGGGTGACAAATGATATATCCAAAAATTATATATCCTAAAAGCATTTTGGATACCATAAAATTAATTTAATAAAAATATATGCAAAAGGATGTCAAAGATCTGATTGAAAGGTAAACCAATAAATGAAGACAGATACTATGGGCCCATATTTACTACATATTTATCATTTATCACTAATTTTCCAAAATATCTTCATGGTTTAAAGACATGAGATGTCGTTTTTATATAAGATTTTGTTCTACAAAACAAAATTAGCCATTATATTTACCATTAAAAATGACCTGTGAGTTTACATGTAGTTTGTTTATGTAATGCAGATACAGGCAAAATATGGTTAAAAATATACATTTTCCTTACGACGTACTACACGTGTCTGTCCAGCATGAATGTAAATAAGCCACTTTTTACTAGGTACAAGTAAGGCTGTTACTACTGGTCCATTGAGCATGAACTCTGAATACAACGTACAGGGCAGCTGGTACTTGCAAGTATTGTACAAAATAATGAAAATGGAGATGCAAGGTTGTGCTGGCTGTTGTTGTATACAGACTCGACAGGTATAAATTTGTTTTTACATTTCCCTACCACTGGCCAAAGTACCAGGCTGTGGATTACCTGATACAGGGCTGCAACAATCCAGCTAAGCTAGCAGAAGTTAGGAGACGAGAGAAGTGAAAATACCAGAAAAAAACACAGTATTCGATGTAAAATATGGAACGCCCTGGGGATGCTAATGCATCAAGAGCACTGTGTGTGGTATTCAGAGAAAAGTTCATTTGACATCTATTTACATAATAGACTATATGGTCTGTATAGTCTATATATTATATTAAATTATACTATATACCATATGATATTATACTATATATTATATATTTCACATAGTAGACTGTATTTCACTGTTATATATCACATCAGACAAGTCTCATTCTTACAGCATGTAGATAAGTATAGATAAGATATATCAACTATCACCAGGGAAATTAGTGTTAAATTATTATTGAGTGTCTTAGATTTCTGCATTGATTGATTGCTTAGATATAAATTAGTCATTAAGAGTGGTTTGAAATGGTACATTGTAAAAAAAATCCATAGGCTAAGAATGGGTGTTGGTGATATGAACCAGGAGGCACAATGTCTACAACACAAACAAAGCCATTTTATTTACTATCCAGAACCAGTGAAGAAATAATTTCTTATTTGTTACTTTCCCCCACCCCTTCTATATTTATACTTATGTCTCATCTGCACTGTTATGTTACTAGTAGGTCTTGTGTGTTTGAACTATGTTTACATTTGCACATCGGAGTTTGGAGAAACTCAATCTCATTCAGCTTTGAACTCCTGCTGTAAAGTCTAAATGACAATAAAGTTCACTTTGACTTTGACTTTGAAGCTTCAAACCAATTATTAAATGTAATGCTGATAATGGTAAAATATAGTAAAACCAAAGATAAATACATATTCTTTAGGTACTATTTTGTATTAAATACTTTCACATAATATATATATATTTTTTAAACTGAGGAGTTGTAGCAGTGTCAAATTTTTGTACTGAGTGCTAATTTATGTACTCTATAAAAAAAAAATCTTTAGTAGAGGCAGAGTGTATGGGGTTAATGCATAAAAACATTAAAAACGTAAAAACTGCAATCGAGTATGATACAATTACGTTTCACAACTAAAGGTTCTAAAAAGATTACTTTGACAGGTTACTTTGCAAGACAGAAATCAACAGAAACAAGGACGGAGACTGCATCTACTGGAGTTTGAGATGTCCTGAGTACTCAATACTGCACAATAGCCCTCTCCAAGCCCTGCTGATTTCACCAGCATTATTATCATTTAGTTGCCAGTAACTATAGATATATTACACATGGGATATAATAGTGCTTTTATACAATATAAATTACAAAATAGAGTCTAATATGACTGCATGTTAACTCTTTCTCTGTGACAGCAGTGGTAAATAAATGTTCACAAGCCACAGGGATAAACTGTGATTAAAAGCCTGGATTTTGAATAAATAAAAATAACTGCAGGGTAGAGGACCGTCTGATCAAAAGTAAGAGATTGGAGAGGGAAAGGGTGCCGCTGCAGCCCTTACTGTCAAGCCGAGTTGCTGATATATAAGCAAACCAGACTGAGAAGAAAGATGCAGGGTAGACTTGTACTCCTTTCCTTATCATTGATAATTGTCTCTAAATAAATGTATTTATATATCATATATATATATAGTATTTTATAGAATAAACATCTCTTCTGAATTTCTCCAAGTACCCATCTTTAAATAAATAAATAAATAAACAAAGGATGGAGTTTGTGTGTGAAACGGTGTGAGATGTTGTAAACTATAACATTGAAGATGCATACTGTCATTTGGCCAATGCTAATATGCCGCATTTGAGCACTGTTAGTGTTAATCTAATCGGGCCTCGCTTTGATGAAAACCTTATTCACATATTATTTATACCAAACCAGCTAATATTTGGCAGTTCAAATGTCTGTTTCTTGCTTATTTTTGTCCAAAGCAAAATTAATTGCACAGTTTACTTAAAAAAGAGAACATACAGCTGTGAGACTGTATCCTTTGACAAGATGTTGCAGCAGTATATAATGGGACTTTCAGGTCATTCTTGGTGCTAAGGCATGAACCATGCAACCTCATAAAAGGCAGATCAACGTGTTCTTGCATATTGGAATGTAACTCCGGCAGTAAATATGGCATCAAGCAAGAACATAAGAACACAAGAACACACAAGATTGTATACTGAGAAGCAGCCAATGTTTTGGGCAATCATGTCGATAACTTTCTATGAGACACTATAGGCTTAAGATGTCTGGTTCCTGTCAGCACAGCAGTGAACAATTCTGACTTTGCAAGTTTCTCGAGAATAGAGTATTTCCCATCAAACCACTCAGAAAGACTTTGTTTACATCTTAACGATTTAATTATGCAGAAATGTAAAAAAAAAAAAAACCTTTAATAACACTGATAAAAAGAGGCTCAGGTTTCTGTCAAATGGGGAAAATTGCATTGACTGACAGGTTTGAGATATGACAGCACCCATGCTGTTACAAATCACTTGATATATAGAGGAGCTTGGTCCCAATGTTCAAATTTACTAAATTTGTGCTCCCACTGTGGTCAAATAAAAACATGCAAGTAAGGTGTACACAGTGCCAAACAGAATGTGCTTTACTGTTTTTCTAACTGTACATCTCCAAGGCGTAAAGAAAACAAACCAGCAGATATACAATCCACTGCAGAGAACATATTATGAATGCACAACATTATCATCATTTGTTAATATCTACTATGATGTCTTTATTCATTATATTGGTACTGCATAAGCATGAATGATGAATTGCGTTTAGTGCTGTGGGTATTTTAATCATTCACGTGTTGTTGGTAAAGTTGTGTCAGGGGTTTTGTAGAAGGATACCTAGTTGCAGAGTTGGGTAGTTACATAATTTAATACTTGTTGAAACAAAGTCATCAGTCGTTACTTTACTTAATGTTACTTAATGTTACTCTCTACTACTCTCTACTAGTACAAGGGAACACCCAATAGTGCTTTACAGTAGGGTGGGCGATATGGCAAGAATATGTGTCATTATAGCACAACAACATACAAAATACCACCTGTAGTGCCATAAAACGCTATGCTACACTGAAGTTTATTTTTTAAAATTGCATTATGCTAAATCATGAATTTGTGGAATACAAAAAATCAGACCGCAAACGTGTGTTGCATTGTTTAAAATAAGTTTTATAGCCTATGTTTTTATTTTTTATTGCACTAAAAATTTTAACTTGTAAAAAAATAAAATGTGTTAAAATGACTCAGTACAGTGATGGTCACATTGACAATTATAATTGTACTATGACAGTTTGCTGAAGTGCCTGTAAATTAAGGAAGTATGCTTTTACTAATTCTTGTTAGGGCCTGTATGACCCTTGTCAGTTATGTATTCAAGTTTGACTTTGAAAAAGACATGGTTTAGTTTACAGATATAGCGAGTAATTATTATTATTTTTTTTACTTTTAACAGCTTTCGTACACATACATATGTTGATTAAAAGTGCAGAAAAATCACTCCTCTACCTCTGCTCTGACAATCACCTTAAAAGCATCTTAAAAATAAAAGTAAGCTTAAACTGTTGATGTAGCTTTCACAACATATATTCAGTCTATTGATCAATTGGTGTATTTTGTCATTGTATTGTGTTGTATAGCAGCCATTTCTATTTAAAAGATAAACAACCTGTAATGCTGAATAAACTATGACTGGTTGGTGCTGTATGAAAACCTAATAAATAACATGTAACGTTTACAGACCTATTTCTAAACAAAAAATGAGTCTAGTCAAGGTTTAAACAAGGCCTCAGCAAAAATCTACAGTGCTTCCTGTCTTCAGATTGCAGATAGGCATATAGTAACTGCATTTATTTGTTAAGTAAACATGCAACAGTTGTTACATGTTTTCTTACCATCAGTTACCCATTGTTAATGTATTACTTCATGTTAACTAATTTGTCACTTTATGTTAGTCAATTCTTAATATAAAGTGTTGCCAAAAAAAAAAGTCACTATAACTGTTTAATGTGTGGTTGTACTTGAGCAAAAACTGTAAGTCCAGGCTTAATTCCAAACCATTTTGGCCTGTATGTTTTTGTCCATACAACACGAAAAGTTCATACAACGTAAAGAACAGTGGCATTTTCAATTAACATTAAAGAGAAAAGCTACAACATAAGAGTTCACTATTGTGTGGCACATAGCATTCACAAGGTAAAGCTATGAAATTGCAGTGTTGTGCTCTGCCCGTATCAGACATCCTTAAAGCACGCACACACACACACACACACACACACACACACACACACACACACACACACACACACACACACACACACACTAATTTGCACTCATACAAAAAAAGGCACAAACACACACACACACACACATATACACAAACCTCTCTGTGTTCACCCGTCCGTCACTGCATCATCCTTGCTAAAAAACTGCACTCTGGTCCTTTGTGTAACATGGTTGTCAGTTTCCATATCGAGATGAGAATCTTTCTTAAGAAATAAATAAATAAATAAATAAAACGAGAGAAAGCGCCAGTCTTTATGAGCTCAATTAAACGCTTTAATGCTTACACATCCTTCAGAGTGGATTCTAGTGACTTATGTAAATATGTGTGTGAGTTAGAAAAAGAAGAAAGCAAAAAGATCCCGGTGTTTTGTTTCATCTTTGATGTTGGTAACATATGCTGTAACCACATCCGGTCTTCAGGCGCACACATCCTGTACATACCCCTCTCTGAAAAACACACAGCTCAATCAAGCACACATCAGTGACACTGACTTCATTCTCTCCCTATCTACAGCTTCTTTGCTAAGATACTTCTTTTTTCTCACTGGGTTTTGGCAAGACCTGAAGATATCTCCTCGCATATGAGCCACATACCACACAGACTAACTCAAAAGCAGCTATAACACCTTCACTACGCACAGCAGGAGCGTGAGATATACAGTAGTTTGCAAAAGTCTTACGAGAAAATGATCTGTAAAATAATATGAACATTTACGTCTTCCAAAAAACATGAACTTTAGAATAAATACAAATACACAAATAAGCACTGCATTGCAACAGTAAGTTTGTTAGTGTGTTAGCTTCTTGACAAGGCCTAGTATTTACAGTGGCTATCCAACACCTAATTTAAGTGATCAATTCCTCATTAAATTGAATCTAATATTCTGATGATCAGAGTTGGGAAGTGTAAAGACAATTTACCATTATAATGGCAACTTGTATGGCAAATGACACTTTTCTGACTTACTGTGGATATCTGTACATCTGAAACATGGGACTACTGTATGTTTTATGACACAGAGAGTATCCTGTCCTGTTTAACTGAATTTGGTGCAGTGCAGTGAGCAAGACGTTTAAAGAAAAGCACTGTAAAGAGTCTGAAAGATTTTTGGTTAAATAATTGGCACTAGTGGTACTTTACGTTTATTCTGAGCTACTTATAAAACCTCAGAAAAAAGACTATATGTTATAACATTGTGTCTTTATCACCAGTTCTTTAAGCCAACAAACTGATCACTTTTAATGTCTCAAAATTTGTTAAGATGCGTCCAATTTGGTCCAATACTGGGTTCTTCAGTCAATTAAATAATTTTGTGGAGCTAGGACTGCCTGAGTTATCTCAGATTAGTTATTTTGTGAAGTAGTACAAAGTTGTGAGATCATTGGTTGAGGTCAACAATGTAAGAGAGTGCAGAACAATGTAAGAGAGTGCAGAACTTGCTCATAATATTTTTATGAGCAAATATATAGCAAGATAAAACTGTACATCATTAATGGCCCTGTCCACAAACCAAATTAAACCTAAACCGCTAAAAGGATTCTTCCAGCAATAATCTTGGTCCATGCCAAATATCACGTGTGGATACAACAGCCAAGGTCTTATTCACTAAGTTGGTATGAATAAAGCAAAACAACAAGAACCTGAAAGGAAAGTCCTTGCTGGCTTCCCAACACCATCTGTAGCCTCTGAAGTAATATAAAAATTTACAAAGGGTACCAAAGTGTGAAGTATAACTATAAAAAATAATTCATTGCCCTGGATGAGCAACTGCTCTCTGTTGTCAATGTTCGACTGCATGGGCCATACTATTGTCAGCCTTTCAAAATCTTTTTTAATTTCATAATAATAACTTTATGAAAACTTTCATAGACAGATGTGTAAGATAGTTCACAGGTTCAGACACGCCATGTATGCACACCACCAATTCACCAATCACCAAATAACTGCTCCGCAGATACCAAGCAATATTATTAATATGCTCTGAAAAATACCACCATTTGTCCTTCATTAAATGAGAAATAATCACTTGTTTGAAAAAGGTTGTAGGTTAACCTTTTAAAGCCAAAGCCATAAAAGCAGCTAATATTTCTCTTTAAATCTACTGGCCTGTTTTAATCACTTGATGTTTTAATATCAGTACTTAGTAATGTGCTTAATTAAGTTTGCAGTGCGTTCAACAATAAAGGCAAAATCTTCTGTGACAGAAAACACGCTAGCAAACCAAACTTAAATTTCACATGCTTATACATGAGTCCAACTTGGATTTTAATAGGTCAAAAGAAGTCCTCAAATGTGTCACCAAAGATACATCAGGTAAGACAGTTTTGGGATTACTTAGAAGTTAATGGGTCTAACTGAGATCTTCAGTAAAGCATAGGAAAGATGAATGAAGGCCCTTTTAGACCAAACAGACAAACATCAACAAACACCAGTGTTCTACTATTAGCGATTGGCTTTAAACTGACCAGAAATTGTCAAGTCGCACAGACCCATGTGAATGAGCGACAGACTTACTTTCCACCAGTCACACACTGGTTTGTGTGGCAGGTGTGGAAGACCTCCATTGAGCTGATAGTGATGTCTTTGCAGCAGTTTACCAGACAGGAAGTTTACCTTCTTCTTCATGTTTAGCTACGCCTGCCACACATAAGGCCACAGTGAGTCATCAACGAAATGAAAAGCCTATTTTTAGCAAATGATAGTTTGATGGGGAGGAAAAAAGTCTCTAAACCTTGGGTGCAGGAGAAAGCAAAAGAGAAAGAACAAGAACTAGAGAGCAAGAGAATGGAGTGGGGTGGATGTGAAAGAGCTTGAGATTACAGGTAATGCAGAATGATCAGACATACTATCAATATGGAATCAAGATATGCCTTTCCTGTTGTAGGAAAAGAGATCTCCCCCAGCTTTCAGGCTATTTGGGGGTGTTTCTTAGTATGGCACTGGATCAATGAGGCTACTGCAGCTAATAGAAACTTGAACCCTACCAATCAGCAGCATCATTATCTGAGTATCATCATGTTTCATATAGGAATATAAATGTAACAAAGTATAGCACAAAGTCTCTTAAAAATTAGTGGAATGAGATCCTAGGTTGCTTATGTCGCCCCAGATTTTTCTCTTGTGGGTGTGTTTAGAGCCGCTTGCATGTGGATGTGTAAAAGATCCAAGGAAGGCTAGCTAGTGTTGAAAACAACAATATTATTGACAAACAAATTTATATTTAAAAAATTAACAACTTACACTTGTGGCTAGCTTTTATGTCAGGTTAGCATGCTGGCTAAACTAGTTAGCTTTCAAGTGACAACCTCCCAGAGACCCCAACAACATCTGAGACTTTCTTCAAATGCTTAAGCGCAAAGATGCATCATATAAACTAGGAAAAGACGAAACAGCGGTTGTGAGCTTATCTTCCATGTTTTGCTCCACACTGCAGAGAGCAGTGCCTAAACTTCAAGTGCCTAAAATTTTGCCAATATCAACTCGATTTGTCTCTTTTACTATGTGGGGCTATTGGTCCACTTTTCTAGAGTTTACACAAGAGCAATTGTAGTTAGTAGAAGCCTGTAACCCATCAATCTGGAATGTGCTCATTGTCTTCACTCTTTAGTGATCACACATTTGCCTCAAACTTTGTCGAACTGTTAAGTAATCTCAAACAGATTTGATGACGTATGGCAGCATGTCATAATAAGTCCTCACTCATTAATGATAAATAATCAACTACACTTGGGGTAAGGGACAAATTATGTACATTTGTACGTTATCCAAAATTGTCCATGGTATTTCCTTTCAAGCCATTCCTTTCCTGATATGGGATGAGGAATCTCTCTTAGCTTTGGGTATGAACCACTTCATTAACCAGCACTGAGCCAGGGGCCTGCTCTGCTGGAGTGGAAGCATCAGGAAATGGAGATCCAGACCAAAGCAAAGGAGCACAGGAAACAGGATCAGCAGGAAAGTACAAGGGGGGAAAGTGAGCTCAGAAACGGAGTCCCAAGAGCGAACATTTCTTTTACCGACAGTGAAGGGCCTGTAAATTACTTAGAACTCCATGTGTCGTAACATTTGGATAGATGCCAGCATTGTTAACGGATCTGCCATTCTGTCATGATAGTTAGTTAACGTTAACCTTTAGAAGTCCCGGTCATTGCTGATAATAAAAGCATGTTGTAATATTATATTAACTATTTCTCAGTCGTAGCTCAGAGATGTCAAAAGTATTGATTTGAGCCGTATTGACATAAAAATAATCCCAGGTGATGACAGAAACCAGACGTTTCAAGCATTTAATCCCAATGAAAACTACACCACAAGAACGATACTACATGAAATGGAAGTGAACAAAATGTTTCAGACATTGCTGGTTTAGAAGATCCAGTTTTGACCTAAGATGTACAATACAAATGAATTTATGCTGTCAAAGTATATCCATTGTATATACTGTATATCCATTTTTTCAGATATTTCACATTATCAACATTCAGAACACATACATTTTCACTGGTTATTTGGGATAGTACATAAAATGGCAGTATCTGTATACCTTAATAAGCATGATTTTACTGCATAACACTGGTTACCATAGGAAATTACCAACTTCCAAGGGCAACTCCAGATACCATGTGTTACTAACCAGAATAATAGAATACGTCACATAGCTAATCAAAAGAGTAGCCTATCCATGAAGTCCCGAGTCCACCACTTCCTTATTGGCAAAAGCCCATTCTAGGAATTCCAATTCTGCACAAGTAAGAGTGGGTCCAGCGCTCTCCTGGGCCAACTGATAAAAGGGAAGGCAGCATTTTGCGACAGCGGAACGGTCACTGTTTGATACTCAGTCCTTTAACTAGACAAAACAAGATGCCAGAGCATTTTAGGTTTTTGTAAATATTTAACGATAAAGATGTGCTTGTCTTCCCCTTTGTTGCTCTCCCTGTCTCTCACTCCTTTCTATCTGTGCATGCATGTGCTTCTGCAAAAGAAGAAGAGATCTGGAGAGATAGGGAAAGACGGAGTGAAAGAGAGGCAGAGGGTAAGAGCGCGAGAGAGAGAAAGAGAGATGGGGAGAAGCTCCTGAGGGCTCAGGCTCAGTGAGGCTCGTGATACAGTGTGAATGAAAGCAGTGTGCGTTTTACTGCCTTGAACAGGAGAGAGAAAAAGCAGGAGAAAGAGGGAGAGAAAAAGAGAGAGGGAAAGTAAAAAAGAAAAAAAGAAAGAAAGACTTGGATATGGCCTGTTTAACACTCCTTACCAAGAATGGTTAAAAATGCAAGGCTACTACAGGCCCCACACACTCATATTATAAATCCATATAGTCATTGGTGCTTCCATTGGGCATAAAAAACTGGCATAAAACAAAACAAAAACAACATGTGTAATAGAAAAAAACAATAAATCCGAAAACTGCACAGATAGTTAAAACATGAACAACTGAACTTTTAACAGTGTCTAAATAATGAATAATAAATAATTAATCTTAAAATGTAAACAAAGTCAATAGTCAGTGGTTTAAAAAGAAATGTCCATTCTAATGTAACCAAAAGTGCTTACAGAAGTCAGAATTGCTTACAGTGGTGGTGGTAGGAACCAGATGTCTAAAGCATTTCATGTCTCTAACAGAAAAAGTGAATACACTGTTGGATGCCACTGAAGTTTTATTATTGTTCTGAAATGAGATTTCAGCCTAAAATATTTTTTACATGCATGTCACTGTATGCCAAAACGGTCTCCAAAGAAAACGTAACTATTAAATTTATGACAATTTAAAAATTATCATCACAGCATATAAAACTTAAGATGGCAGCTGTGAGTCCACTGATGTTTTGGATGACAAATAATTATTTGTCTATATTTGCATCATAGACACCCCTGGTTCCTATCAACACTACTGTAAAAAAAAAAAAAAACACTTCTCAGTGAGTTTATTTACAACATGCCATTTCACATTAGACCACTCAGAGTCACTTTGCTTGCTTTATTATTTTTTTAAATACTGTAACACAATTATATATGTCCACAAATATTTATTTACCTATGGCATATGAATTTACATACGGCCTCAATTGAAGATTTAGAATGTCCTCTTTTGATATGTTTGTTTAATTGCACTATAAATTCAAAATAATTCACATCAGATTTCACTATGTTTTTGTTATATCTGGTGATAACAGTGACCTCAAAACTGCCGTCCATTTTGATGCTGCTCTTTACAGTGGCTTGACGATGAGTGTAAGAAGTCTTTATGAAAGAGACTTCAGTTCTAAAGCCATGAAAATGAGGCTGCGTTGAGCAACAGCCAGTCATACATGTAAACGTCATTCATTTGCAGCATTAAGAGTCTTTCTAACTTTCTTTTTTGGCCATCTCAGCAGTTCTATCGGATTTGCCATGTTGTGCAAATCGTGACCATAACCTAAACGTCTTGCTATTTTTGCCAGACCAAAGTTCTTGCCCAAGGGAAAACCTGCAAGAGTGCCACAATCATGCAAAGCAAAAGCCTTTCACAACCACCGCACTATAATCTAAAGCCAAATGCAATTGACAATCTCTAGACTCTACAGTTTATTAACAGTTTATTGTCTCCCTGAATAAACTTAAAGTTCAATCTGACCTTATGTCATTGGATCTGAACCAGGGTGAAAAGGCAAAAAGCAGAAAAAAACGAGTCAGAGACCACTGCATGTAGGGCTGTCACTACATTAATAACAGTGTAATCCAGTAAGTTTTGTAACATTAAAGATTATTTTATTAAACGAAAAGTCAATTATTAACCAAAAAACTGCAAACCTTATTAACCAAAAATACATTTGCAAACACGTTAGTAGTTGATATTCCAATAGTCAATCAGGGTCTAATTCTTAGTGTAAAATTAAAATGAATTATATTTAGATCATAATACATCATGCAAGTTTAAAATCACTGACAATTTATCACCAACTAACACTTTAAGGAATGTGGCAATACAGAAATTCTGGGCCAAAGTATTTCATTGGCTTAACATATCAGCCAAATCTAAACAACTACAGAATTCCGTTATTAAAAAAACCTGCCATTACATATATAATCGTAGTTATAAATGTATATCCCTACACTAAAAAGTGCTGTAAATTTAGTTGATTAAACTGAGTATACTGGTTCCACATGAATAAAGTACATTTTATACAACACAATTCTTGCCAAAGTAGGTAAAGTGAACGGCAGGAGTGGTGTGGGTGCATTCATGTGAAGTAAAATGTATTATTATTAATTAATAATAATTATTTTATTTTTGATCTTCTGTTCTGTAGAACTCTGATCAGAGCAGAACTCTTGGTGCTGGTCCTCTCGCTGTCCACTGCAAAGCCCTCAGCAAACATGTTGACCAACAAAGATCAATACACCATTACATAATAAACCTAATTAATGGATCTACAGCCACAGCTAAAAACATCTCAGTTCCACTGTCCATGTTTTGACAGACAGTGTACAGTATCACCAGCCATGTAAACACACACACACACACACACACACACAGGACAGGGATGGCTGCTGACAGCTAGAGAGTCATAATGAACACGACTCCAATGACCTTAAGATATCTGTTTCTACATCTCATGTTAAACCCGAAAACTATTTAGGCCTAAGAACCAAACTAGCCTTATCTATTATTTAGGATGCAAGTTATATTAAAAAACTTTCACATAATCTCAAATCCTGAGATTATAAACTCTCAGTACTGTATAAATGAACACAGAATAACATTCTGTAGCATCATCCACTATCAGTGGAAAAGACAATCTTTGTTTAATATGTTTAATTTGTGGCCTAAAAGATGCAGACCAGCTGCAAGATTTACTGGACTGGCCTGTCACAACAAATGCTTACGAGCTACAAGATGAGTGCTGCATTGAAACAGACAATAAATATAGCATAAAACCATGTATCTCAAAGGGTTTGAAAGAGTACTTTGAATGTTGACTGGAATGTTTGCCATTAGACAGGTTTCCAATGCAAATGGGTGACCCAGAATAGGAAACAACTGAAAGAATAAATGTGTCATTACTGTGTGTCCTGTTCTTAACCCTTAGAAGTGGGTAGTTATTTCTAGTGTTTATAATTTTGCAATTACATAATTTATTACACACAGTATGATATATGGTTAATTGCATTAGAATTGTATTCTGTATCTTCATATTTCAGTAACATTTCCATTATTTTCCTTTAACACAGACATTGACTATACATTTTAGTACATTTCTAGTACATTGTTATCATCATAGAGTGTCTCCTCTTTTTTACTTAGAAGCACAGACATGGTATTGATTGAATGTTTTGAATCAATTTTGCCATGCTGCAATGAGTAATAACAAAATAATTGAGAAATATTAAGGAATAATTCATACAGATAATATGTCAATAAGGTCACGGTTTGGTTTAGGGTAAGACTGATATTTTGGATATTTTGGGAAAGTATGATCAGGGATGGTTTGGGGACAAAGGCATCATTTAACATAAAAACAGTTTAAGACAAGTTGCACTCTCTATTTACAGTAGATTCTAAATAAGGTAATCCTAACAAATGAATCATTGCTATTCAGGGTGGGGCAAAAAGGAATAAATGGAAAAATGGATCTTGATCTTGATCGTCAACAACCTCTAAAGAGGGCAAATAAAATAAAAAAATATGTAATTTCCTAAGCATTTTAATGCATTTTTAAACATATATAAACATAATATATATAAACATAAATCATATACATGCCATGCTCATTATCGATGTTCATAATTTTATTTTTGAGGTCTCCAAAAAGCCAGTGGAACACAGAGAGAAAAAGAAGACAGTTGGAGATGCGCTAACCCTAAGCCTAGAGTCTGGACCTTAATAATTACATCGGACTGACGTGTGAATTTGGTACCGCTGTCTGATGCTGTGTTCACGTGTTTGCATTAAAAAATTATTTACACCTCATAGCGGTACTGCGGCATGAAGCCTGTCCAAAGTTGGCATGATGACAGCTTTACCGCAGAAAATGGATGATTATCAGAGGAGAACTTTAGCAGTGTAGGCCTTCCATGGCTCCATGGCAAAAGTTGGGAAAACTGAACTATTGACGGAGCGTTTCACTCACAGTTGTGGTCTGCAAAGAGCTTCTGTTTGTGGTGGCAGAATTTTCCTTTGCCACTTGTTTAAAAACTATGGAATATACAAGTTTGCCACTGTTTGTCTACCTTAAACATGTGAACGCAGCATTAGTCATGGCACATTCTTCCAAAACAAGATAAATATCAAAACTCTTCATTTTTACTACCAGAACAGAAAGCTTAAACATGTAGTAATTATGCAAGATCACATTACAGGCATGTTTTACAGAAATGTAATAGCAAGCATTAAATATGCCACATAGAAACCTTTCCCTTAAGCTACACATCATTCTGCCTTATCATTTTATGTAGACTAAAACGTAGTTAAATGTGCTTAAATATAAATAAAGCAATAGTGTTGCTTCATTCTAAATAAGTCTAATTAAATGTAACTTTTTGTTTTATTTATATTAATATTTTATAAGCAGGTTTATCAAAATAAATTGAATTTTTAGGTTTTAAAACATTATTGTTACACTGAAAAGTTTACACTGACATTATACTTTCATTTTTATTACTGGTTTACTATTGTTACAGCCTCATGGCTAGACACAGTGAGGTATACCTACACACAAAAATAACCTAAAGTTGAAAAAAGTGCTGACATAGGGTCGATACTCCGTTTAATCAGTATTGAAAGAGAATAATGAGATAAGTGCATCTCTAGTACGAGATGTAAGTGTATGTGTGTATATACGAGAGAGAGAGAGAGATACTTTTTTATATTGGCTTTTGACATTCTAATGAGCCACATAAAACTCATGACATCCCCACTTCTTTCTAAGACCCAATTGAAAGGGTTTTTAATTAGATAACAACACTACATACACATGCACACACACAATGACTCTCCACCCTCATCCAGAACATCTACCCCGAAGCAGCAGTTACCAAATACAAACTATTTTAGCTCCGAAAGGAGCAACTGTTTGAAAATCTTTCGTAACGTCCCATAAGTAACAGCTCCAGCTTTGTCTTGCTGTATCTGCCCTATCGAACTTTAACTGGATCAAACCGTCAAACAACAAAATGGGTGCCATTCATTCAAACATCCAAATGCCAGATTACTACAAATTACGTATGAGTGACGTTCAGATGTGGGTTCCGGTTAACTGTTGGGATGTGGAAAATAAAACTGAAAGCAACAAAATGTGCAAAACCTGTGTAAAACAGGTTTCCTATCCAATAGGATTCAACCCACGTCCACATTTTGTGACTCATGCCCCTTTTTTTACTCTGCTTTTTATTTTTTTTACGTACATTCTGACTCTGAATTGAACCTTATTCCAAAAACAGTTCAGGACGATACACAACTTATAACATGAATGGGCGGAGTTAATGTGCTGTAGGTCAAAGTATGAGATATATGAAAATGTGTTGGCTTTTGTTTCATCAAAAACATTTTAAATGCACTGGGAAGTGAACTATGTTGACATGATACTTTACATCATTAAAATTATGTAGGTCCTTTTGTGACATCACAAGAACGATGCATTTGGGTGTATCGCTGATGCTGAAACAAATCGTAATATTTGTAGTTTAAAAAGCTAAATGCAAAAATACAGTTGTTTGCATTCTGTTTCAGCTTAACTGTTTACACTGTTTACATACTACACCAGTAACTTTTATTTTTAGAAAAGCAGAAAACGAAATCCTTCAGAATAAAGACAATTTTGTAACTCAAAACGGTCCATTTTAATTGATAAGTTCTATATCTGAACTGTATGAACAGGAACGGTGAACAGTTTACTTTAAGTTAATGGTTACATGTTTATGTTTAGGTTATTTAATTAAAAAATAATACAATAAAGCACGAATATAGCACGAATGAAACAATACTTACTATCTTACAAAAATACAAATGATGCTACATATTACACACAGGGCTAATACCATGGAAATTCATCTATAGCATGAAAGGTTTCCCAGAATTCTTATTGGCTCAGTTTTTTACATATTTTTTATGTTGGTTAGCTTTAATTTACCAATTAACCAACTGGTGACTGTTAACTTACCAGTCTCTGGTACTAAAACCAGGTCCTAAATATAGAACCTTCTAATGACTAGAACTTACTACCTGTCTACATAACTGCCCAACAAATACAACAATCAGGTCCTATCTGAAACCAACAAAACAAATTTATGTCACTCACATACATGTGGCTTTTTGGGCAGTCAGAGCAGCACAAAATGAAAAAGCTGGTCCAAAATATTGAAGGGTATAAAAACTGAGTACATTACTCAAGCTCCAGTGAGTGTGGTCATGTAGATACACAGTAAGATATACAGGCCATGCATGCTCTGTCTCACCCTGTAAACAAATCACCCAATGCTGGTGGCACAGCTAGGGTTTAAATTTCACCTGGTCTTACTTTCTACAACTGAATTAGCAATACAAAAGTCAAAGATGAACATGGCTTTAGTTCCTCTGCATTTGCACTCAACCAGTGGGAAAGAATGCATGTGTTAAAATGACAGACATACAAGATCCCACATGACCTGGCGATTTGTAGATGGAGAAAAGATGCATTGTATTGCTAGATATTTACACCTCTCTTAGAAATCAGCTATCTAAGCGCAAAGACACTAGCATAGGAGAGTAAATACATGATACCAAACTGCCCGCTGCACTCATGGATCACAATTTCTATAATTTTTTTGTGCAAAATCAACGTATCAGAAATGATTACTTGTTTTGACATATTTCTAAATCAGTGTGTCAACTCTTCCACTAGGTCACACATTAGCATAACACAAAAAATGTGTTAAGCTTATTCTGTCCAAATATAAGATGAACTGCCACAGACAATGTTCAGATCACTACAGCACCAGTAGTAAAGAATTCCAGCAAAAACTCCACCATTTCTCAAGCACATGGCCAACAAGCTGGGAACAGAAATGCTGACTGTTATCAGTCTGAGAGATCACAGATGCCTTACCTCTGTGTAGTCGAAGTCTGAGAGCGGGGCTATACTCTTTATGTAGTCGACTCGGAACTGGTTGGCTGGGTTGCCGAGTGGTACTGGGGGTATTAAGGTGCTCATAGCTGATACTATCGTCTAGAAAGCGGATGAAACAAAAAAAAACACACACACAGCGCTAAGCAGGATAAAAGTGGGATAAATCACAGGCTAAGCCCCACTAATCATCCAAATGGGATTGCTGGATACAACAGCCTCGTGGCGTGTAAAAATATATTTTTTAAATTTGCAAAGTTTTCATTTCAAGAAAAGAAACTTACCACAATGGCGTCCTTCACATTTTTTCGGATATCCAAGATTTTCTGCTTTTTTTCTCTGATAAAAGGAGGGAAAAAATTAATGAATGAACAAATCACCAATGACTATACACATGAATGAACGAATGAGTCATAAAATACAAGTAACAGCATCACAAATCATAATTAGGCATTCACTAAAAGTCTAACTTTAAATTGTCAAAGTAGGCCCCAGACCAAAGAACATGTGATATAATCAAACTGCATGTAGGCCTACCAGTACTCGAGCATTTGAATGAGGTCAGACTGTAACTAAAAGGCCTACAATAACCTAACTAAGCATTAATTGCTATGGAAGTGTTCTTGGTGAAACTTACATGGGTTACGTAGGCCAAAAGGCTGTGTACACAAACCTAGCTGTGTGGTACAGAACTAGGGCTGAAATCTAATGTTGACTTTTTTGACCAATAATGTGATTTAAGTGCAATTATTTCCTATAAACTATTTTTTCTCTTTAAACTCTTGCAAATACAGCCATACACTGAACACAGAGTAAACAACTGCATAAGCCGGTATATGCAAACATAGGTGCACAGTACTGAACACACGTTGCTAAAACTACTACAAAAGACAATACAAACTGTTTGCACTGCACATAGGTCGACGAAACAAGTATGAAATAATCTACACAATCCTAGTTATGTAGTACTGAACACAGATCAAACCACTGCAAAAGGTCAAACGTAGCTGTATGGTACCAAGTGTAGTTTCCTGAAACAACTGCAAAGCTAGCTGTGTGGTACTGAACATGGCTGAAACAACTGCAAAATACTATATACACAAACTTAGCAGCTTGATACCAAACACAGATGAAAGAAATGCAAAAGGCTAATTCCACAGGCCTAGCGGTGTGGTACTGAACATAGCTAAATCAACTACAAAAGACTATTTGCAAACACCTAGTCGTGAGACACTGAACACAGTTAGCTTAAACAACTAGAACAATCTATATAGACAAACCCAGTGTTGTGGTACAGGTAGAGCAATCGCAAAAGGCTATATACACAGACTTAGCTATGTGGTACCGAACACAGTTAGCTTAAACAACTATAAAAGGCTTTATGCACAAACCTAGCTGTGTGGTACTGAACACTAACTGATACAACTGTAAAAGGCTTTATACACAAACCTAGCTGTGTGGTAATGAACAGAGTTAGCTAAAACAACTCGACAGACTGTGCTATATACACAAACCTAGCTGTGTGGTAACAATACTGAACATAGCTAGCTGAATAACTGGAAAGGTTGTTCACACAAAGCTAACTGTGTGGTACTAAACACAGTTAGCTGAAACAACTGAAAATGACTATATTCACAATCTTAGGTGTGTGGTAACGTTAGTGAACACAGTTAGCTGAAACAACTGAAAAAGGCTATATTCACAAACCTATCTGTGTGGTACTGAACACAGCCAACCGAATCAACAGTAAAATGTGTTTTATATGCCACTTGCATTCACAAACACTAGCCGTTTCTCTGAACACCTGAATAGCTTTACTAGTGTTACTAAAACACTAACACAGCCAGCTAGCTGCAGCGGGAATCTCTGAATCTAACTACCGACATACCCATATCTTCCAACATGACGGCTTTATCTCGCTGACAGCTATTAGAAATCAGCTGGACAGAGCAAGCTTGTCGCCATGCTGGTCCTGTCCGTGGGCCTTCTGCGCTAAAATAAAATCGGACTAAACGGCAGAAATACGAAATGAGACGACCTATAGCCCAGATTATCTAAAAATAGGCAAACGAGGGTCTGAAGTATTCATATTTTGAACAAAAATTGTCGAGTTAACCAGAGACTTACTCTGCGTTAAAGCCATTGACGTGCAAGATCCTCATCTGCTTGACAATGGTGCTCTTTCCGGATTCTCCTGCCCCTTTACATGACAACAAATACAGAAAAGAAGAAAATAGTGTTAGTGTAATCTAGGGCTGCTACTAATGGCCCAGCACCGTCTCAGCGAGCCACAAAAATCCGTGTCGACCGTCCGTCCCATCCGTCCACTGGCCATACATATCCCGACCTGTCAAAGGCGTGATGTAGACGGGAGGCAAGCTGGAGGAAAAGAAAAACACGCCCGAGCTGGATGTCGCTTTAATCCGCCAGCACGTCCATCTCTGTCGGGCTTACCTAATAAAAGCAGCCGGTGCGTGGCTTTGTACGCCTGCCTCTCCTTCTGGAGCTGCTTCTCTATCTTTTTGTTCGCTTCTCGTTGAGCCTTCTCGTCGATGCGCTGGTCTTCGGTCTTGCTGTTGCCCAAACAGCCCATTTTCCGCCTAGCTCTTCTTCTCTTCTCACGAACACAATTATTTTAGAAAGGTCTTCTTCCTACTGTAAATATGTGGAGGCGAGCACAAAAAAAACGGGAGCGAAAAAAAATCCGTGCGCCACTTATCCGTCGCCACGAGAGAGAGAAAAAAAGGTTTCGCTTTAACCCCTTCGCCAACAGAAGCTGAAGAGACAGTCTCAGTGAATCCCTCTGAATGTGTGCATCATCACAGAGAGAAGGAGAGACTGCAGACAGCAGGAAGTGGAGCAGGGCCGGCAGTGCAGTGGATCGGGCCGTTACGGCTCGGCAGTGGCTCCTCTTCCCCTCTCGCTCTGTGTGTGTGTGTGTGTGTGAAATGCTGTGGGTGGATGGGTGGCTTTAACTCAGCACTGCTCGCTGTGGTTAAAGGAAGTAGCCGCACTGTTCGCGCCGCCGTGTCCGCCCCAGGCCGCCCAGCTCAGCCATGAGCTTAGACAGGTGAACTAAACGTATGTGTGTGTTCACACAGCACTGGTCAACATAGATCTGGTTAGTTCAGATGTTTTTTGGGGTTTTTTTGCTGGTTGGCTGAGAGTTGTTTTCAAAAATCCCATGACCTTGATGATGATCCTCAAACTGGCCAACATACAAACGATAGCTGTAGGAATAAGTTAAGTAAACAAATAAATACATATATAAAACAAAAAACATACAGAATATATATATTTCAGTTTCACATAATTAAGTTTGACATAATTAAATACATCTATTCAATATTCTGAATATACTTTTCTATTACACAATCGTTATAATATTAATATGTTATTAACACTATTATGCTATAAGGCAAATCCCCCAATTGTCCAAAATGTCTATATAATTCAGGGGTTGGGATTTAAACACACAGAGTGGTTTGACATGAAATGGTTCATTGTATGGCCTAAGATTTCTTTACATTAGTAGTGATAGGAACCAGGGGTCCAAATGCCCATAACACAAGTATAGCCATGTATCAAAGTATCTAAGTATCTTAGACCACCAAAGAACCTACAGACAGTTTTTTAGATGATTAAAAAGTATTGTAACGTTAGAAAAAAGTTGTCATTTGCTTTGGAAGGCTCTGCATGAACCCCTCCTCTATGAAAAAATAAAAAATGATTTTCAAGACATTTTAGGCTAAACACTCATCACAAATCTGGAGTATAACAGTGTTGCAAACTTCTTCTTCTTCTTCTTCATCTTCTTCTTATTATTATTATTATTATTATTATTACTGACAATAAAAATAAGAAGAGGAACTGTGCTGCTGCTGTTGTTATTAGGATAGACCCAATAAAATGACAAATGTAGAAAGTGTAAACTGTATAAACATTCAGCAGGTCAGTTAAGGAAACCAACTGGACCATTGGTTCTCAGTCCCAGTTCTGGACACACTTTTTTCCCTCAACCATCTCACGAAGGCCTAATAAGTCTAAACAAAGCTGTTTTGGAGCAGGCTAGGATCATCATGGCTGGCATTCCGATTAAATGGAAATATGTCTAAATAATGTTTTAATTCTCTTAGTTACTTTTTTTCACAGTGATTTCACAGGAATCACCCTCCTTCTCAATCACTCTATCATGCCACACAAGTGTGTCAGGTATTTACAGAAACAAACAATGTTTGTTTACTCAAATGGAGCTCAGCAGTGCTGGAAGGCATTCTTAACTTGGTCTGCACCTTGCTGAAAGGGAACAGGAGGGTGTCTGTTGCAGGGACAGCGGGTTTGGCCACCTTTACCTCTAATAAAAAACGGGTAGGTTGCAAATGCGGCAGATGTTATGCAAATGTGGGGCTAATTTTGCATAGCCTCACACACAGTCGCATTGCTTTTCGGTCGGACACGCTGAAACCTGTGGAATTACCTAGCCCAGGAGAGAAAATGCCTGTTTACACTTGTTTTACGCCATAGGTCACCCTTTGATCAGACTGAAGATTATGACATAAACCACACCAGATCCAGTGAAAATGATGCATGTCCCAGTGAAACTGATAAAGTTGGTTTTGATGTGTCTTGAAGTTTAAAGTAAATAAGCCAAACAAAGGGCTTTAATATGGGACTGTTTTAGGTTTAAAAAGCTTTAGCCATGATGGAATGTCAGCTGTAGGGAGTCATATTGTTAGCTAGCACCTCAGTTTATGGAAGATGCTTTAATGAGAATGGACTATAATTCTTAATGAATGCCATGAATACAAAACAAAAGTACCTAAATTATTCAATTCTACCAGTTGTTCCAATTTCTTTTTACTTTTTTTAATTTATTGATTTATTAATTTTAATTTATTGCTGACATGTAAACAAATTATTCAGAGTGGTTTGATGTAAAGTAGGTCATTGTAAAGAAACTTACGGACAGTGGTGGTGATAGGAACCAAGGGTTGTAATGCCTACAGCACAAATATACTCACTGTATTTAGAAGCCTACTCATATCTTTTGAGCTCGTTTATGTATCTAATGTTGATAAGGGTGAAATAATTAGTAAAATAGAAAGTTCCCAATTAATACAATTAAAAAGTTTGTTCTTATTTCATAACTGTAATTATAACATAGTATCTTATGCATCAGGCAGCATGTTTATAACCATTTCATGAAATAACTTTCTCTGAGGTAAAGTGATCTAATGAGATCTATGGGTGAGTTTATATACTGTGCTTAACCTTAAACAGTCTGATATATAAGGCTGGCCACACAATGACCACTGCAGCCTCCCAGGTTAGCGTTCAGGTTTCCCTATTTCTTAAATGTCATAGATCAGGACTTACAAAAGTGCTTCATAATTTCAGTGTTAGCTTAATGGGGTTTATTTCCACCGTAGCTTAAAGTGATGTTTAGTCTGCAGGTTTTGTGTGCATGGCCTTTGATGTCATGTGCATCTGCCATGACCAGTTTTGGCAGTGGGGGTTGTTTGGAAATAGCATAACAAGCTAACCAAAGAATCCAGGAAGGCCTTGCGTGTTGTGAGGGAAATACAACGAGGCTGGCCTAAACTACTGTACCATGATCTGCATTAGCTGTTGTTCATCACGGCTGGAAGAGCCATTAGCTTGTCAAACACAAACAGAGCTCTTACAAACATGATCTGGATGTTTGGAGGTTTAGATGGGTCTTATCAAACCATGATAGGGACATGCAGAAAAGGACACTGGTGCCCTATGAACAATGGAAAGATTTTCCAGTGCAAAAAATGAAAATGACATGCAAAGTTGATCTTAAAGGAGTTTAAGGCCATGGACTGGCTCTGGATCATGCAAATTAACACGGTACTGTAGCATGGAGACATACAGGGCAAAAAAAGCTTTCATGCAAAGAGAATAAGTGGTTGCCCTTTGACAGGAAGCTTTGAGCTCCGTCTTGTGGCCAGTAATAGACAATGCAACATGCCAATCGTTCTGTAATGCAAAGAATAAGTATCCTGGGCACAGGAAAATGTGCACAGTTACTAGAACCACCAAACAGATAGAATAGCCAAACTAATATAGATCAACTGAGTTATCGGTTATGGTCCTGCATGGCTGGTGTCTAGCCGCTCCGACATGCATACTACAACCGATAATTAAATGAAGAGCTGAATCAGGTGTGCTTGTGCAGGGATATTACCAAACAGTGCAGGACACCAGCCTTCCAGGATAAGCCCTGATGTACACTATGTGTCCGAAAGGGTATTATTAGTAAGTTTGGCTCACATACACCACTCCCACTTATCCCAAATGTTTTAGTTGGAGGCTTACGACTCCAGAGGACACAGCTCCACTGCTTTACAGCCCAAAGCTCAAGTTTTTTGCTTTTTGCTTTTTGCTCTTTTAGCCAGGGCTTAACTTTGGGCATGTCTTTGCTTTTCAAAGGAGATATCTGCATATTACGGATACATCAAAATAATGGCCCATGTTTATGTCTATTGAGGCTTATTCTGATGCCAATGCAGAAACTGTTCCAAAATGTAGAAAATAAAATTACTTTGACTCTGAATTAGTGTTATAGAGAAATATTACCAATCATAGATAGAAGGTTACAAATGCAGTAAAATGAACGAAATGTATATGCACTTACCTGCCGCTACATTAGCTACACCTCCTTGTGTCTACACTCATTGACGATTTTAACAAATTTAACAAGTGATTTTTTATCTTGATACAAAATGCAACTTGGTTTTTTTGTGTTGAAAATAAGCATTGGTGTCCCTGAAAAAGACAGCGCATAGAAGGTAGCAAACATTGCAACAAAATATGCACAGAACCTTGAGCTGTTTGCAAATAAAATGTTCCTTTTCAATCTTTGGCCTTGAGAACATAACATCCAATAATGTTCATAAATAATCAGAAACGTGAACTCGTCAGATACACAATTCCACTGTGCAGCAGTCTATTTCAGATGCAGCCCAGAAAAGTTGGCGGTGTTTCTAGACATTGTTGACATATGACTTTTATTGCGTCTTGTGGATACAGCAACAAACTGTGTTTATTGACCACAGTTTATTAAAGTATTCTCGAGCCCTCATGATAGTAACAGTCATTGAAGCATTTAAATGCAGTGCTGTCTGAAGGATCAAAAGTCAAAATTCATGTGTTGTTTTCAGCCTTTCCCTTTATGCACAGAGATTTCTGCAGATTTTTTACTGAATCAATTGATAATATCATATAATGTATGAGCATTTCCTAGTTTTAAATGCATACGTATAGGTCTAAGCAGATTTATAAATACCTGCGTTCTGGTTGTAATTGCATTTTACCTTCTGTCCCAACTTTTACAATAAAGATTTTCATATAAAATGAGGAATTTTGCATGTAGTGTGGTTTTAGGCCAAATTCTTATATCTGGAAACTAATATTTATTCAATGACTAAAGAACTGACCTGGTAACAATAACAAATCCTGCAGATTCTGTATAATGAATGGCTAAAACATGTTTCTGAAGTGTATGCATATTTCTCTGTTTGTGTGTGTGTGTAGAGATGTGTGTAGAGAGCTTGTTTTGGTTCTGGTGAACTTTCGCTCTGAGCACTAGAGACGAGTGTCTACAGGACAATGACGATGAAGAGACCAATTTAGAAAATGAGAGTGAGACATTGAGACCAAAAACAGGAAACAGGTGTGTAGAAGGCTTGAATCACATCTGAATGTGCACCATGCTCTGCAGCAGAGTTTCCTAAAAAAGCCACTCAGAATGTCAACTTTCACCTTTATGAGCAGGACCTGTACTAGTCATATAAAACTTAGATCACTGATGAGGCTATTGTATTTTGGGAGAACACAACTGACCTTGACTGTTGACTGGACAGGGCTTTTGGTAGTAGATGTTGCCCTATTGCACATGTCAGAATAAAATGTGTTTCAGTCACATCAAACAGTCAGAGAGAGTTAATGTTAATGACTACAAAACGTTAGGTTTTTATTACTAAAGATTTTTAAAACAGAGGCAAAATGGGAAATCTATTCAAACTCAATGTAAGTTATACTCTTTATTTATCACCTTTCTTCTATGCACTCTCCTTTTCAGCTCACCCCAAGTTTTCAATTGGGTTGAGGTCTGGGGACTGATATGTCCATGGGAGGAGCTTGATTTCATGTCTGGTTTGACATTTTTCTGTCAATCTGGTCACATGTTTAGGATCATTATGTTGCTGAAAGACCCAGTGACAACACATCTTCAGCTTTCGGGCAGAGGCCACCTGATTTAAAATGTCCTGGTATTTCAATGCCCTACACCTTAACAAGGTTCCCGGACCTTTGGAGGAGGAACAGGCCCACAGCATAACTGATCCTGCCCTATACTTTACAGTGACATAAGGTGCTTTTCCACATACTCATCTTTTGGGTTATGCCAGACCCACTTAAGAGTGTTTGTTGCCAAAAAGCTCTATCTTGGTCTCATCTGACCAAAGCACACGGCCCCAGTTGAAGTCCTAGTACTGCTTGGTGAACTTCAGTATGTTTATGCTTGTAAGTGAGAAAAGGCTTTTTCCGTGCATGTATCCCAAACAGCTTTTTGGTATGTAGATAGTGCCTGATAGTTGTTATGGAGACTTTGTGACCCCAACATGCTATTCTTTGATGCAATTCTCTAACAGTGTGTTTTGGAGAACTTTTTACTTCTCTTATCATCCTCCTAACTTGTCCAGGCTTGTTTGCCACTGTTCCAGTTATTTAAAAGTTCTAGATGATTCTCTGAATGTAGAAATGGGCAGAGGTAGGTGAGTGGCTATTTTCTTGTAACTATTGCCTCTGCTTCTGCAATAAAAAAATGAATTTATTTTAAGGATTTTAACATATCTTAACGAGGGGTGCCAATAATTGTGGAGGGCGCAGTACATGGTTTAAAACAAATCTAAATACAATGCATTTATATTTTGCTCTTGTTTAATAAAATAAATAAATGTGTGAACATAAAATGCTTAAAACAATATATAAAGCAATATCAATTTAATTACTTAATAATTGCAACATGATTTAGCATGAGATTGTGTGCCACCACCTCACCACTCTTTAGGAGCATTAGCTACAGAGTACTCAGAGAAAGCAGGAATGTCCCAACAAAAGAGGCTGTAAAGAGCTCATTCTCAGAGTCAAAACACCCGTGTTGACAAACAATGAGAAAGAATGGTGAAGAAAGCTAAATTAAGCCTCTAGCAGGATGCGGGAACAGCTGTGTTTAAAAGCATTTCTAAGAATAATGCAAGCAATGGGAAACCCATTCGACCGAAACAGTTTTATTTGGGGCTCCACTCCTCCAAGGAAGTTCGGTATTTAGATGAAGTAGTCATTGCTTTTCTACAAAATTGTAAAGCAGAATAGCATAGAATAACTTGATAAATTATTACAAGACCTGATGAAAATTTATATGGACCACCCCCCCCAAAAATGAAAAGAATTCATTTTACATGGGCCCACAGTCACTGCACCAGTGACGTACCATAGCCATTTCATGTATTTTTCCTACCCACTTTGAGATAGATTTAATAGTGAGAAGAATTTTAGTTGTGTTAGTTCTTGTATAGGTTATTATCTTGTGTAGTTAGTATCTAGTATCTAACTTGTAGCTTCTTTGAGTACTGCTTTTGTTATCTGTGGGATGGAATTTATAGGATCTATAGATATGACAAATTTGATGCCATATAAATGAAAACATTTCTTTCCCTTTAATTCTGAACCCAAGCTTCTGCCCTAATACTGCCTTGAAATAAGGAAAGATTGTACAAGTATGGTTGGATGTGAACTCACATACTCATAGCAGGCATCCAGTCCCACAAAATCTTCATACACCCACATATACTGGGGATTGGATATTGAGGATTAGTGGGAATTCTATTCATGAGTTCCATTCATGTGCCAACATTTTCTAATGACAGATTTATTAATGAACGTAAAAAGATTTTTTACTTGAAAAAAATGTGCATCTATTGATAGTAGTAAATTTGGGGAATACCACATTACCTGTGTTTGTACCAGTCCAATGCTTAAAGGTATTTAACAGGCAGACCTCAGCCGTTTCAGGGATGGCAGGCTGGGGGTGTAGATTTGAAACAGTGCTATACCTGAGAGGTTTGCTTTCATTTCAGTTTGACTTATTTGGTTTGCTTTTTTCCCTTTTTGCAGTTTCTTTATATTTGTTTGAGTTATTTATTTATCTGTGGCACTATACACCTGTCACTGAACTTGTGAGGAAATAAATGACCAAATTTGGCTTCTTCACTTTGAGTCACTTTTCCATTACCACTTTGCTATCTTGCAGCAATACTCTACTAGGTACTTGGGGCTTGCTAGCAGCTAATGCTACTTATGATTTTCACACAATCATAAATAAATGAAAGTTTCAGTCAGGGGTGTAATGCTAATAACAGGTGGAACTGCTAATCTTCTCAGTGTTAAATGCTGAGTGAAGTCAGCTCGATATTGTTCAAGATTTGAGCACAGAGTAAAATGTGCGGAAGAAGCTAACAACTTAGAATTAAAGTTGTCCAGGATGTTGTTAAAGGTGTGAGAGTTGAAGGTGGCTTCTTATTGGCCATTTAGTTTTGTGAATGTTCAGTTACACCTTAAACAGTGTCATTTAAATTCTGGGACTTTATAACGGTTTACAGTCTCCTTTGTAGTATTGTATCATTTGTAATTTGATAGGTCAACAGGCAAAACAGTTTAGCACCCAGAAAGCAGTATTAATGGTGCCTTTACAAATGTTTAAGTCACCCATGCCATGTGCACTACTGCACACCCCCAATACCATTACGGATGCAAACCTTTCTGCACTGATAAGAAGCTGAATCCCTGAGTCCATGCAGTGAACCGTGTCTGAGGACCCAGGCCAGTTTCTGTGTTTTTCAAAATGTGTTCCTGGCATTAAGTTTTTAACTGCTTATTTTGTTCTGTTTATTCTGTTTTTATTTAATTATTTTGCAAAGCATCTAAACTTATTTGGAAACAGGGTTGCAGATTTAAAAGCTTATGTTCTACACTTATTATAAAAATGTTCTTACTCTTGTTATCCATATGTAATATGAGTAACCTAAACTTTTATATCTAAATGTAATAACATCTTACACTCAGTAGGAAAACAGCAAATAGGTTTAGCCTTTCAGTTAAAAAAAGATGGAACTTCGAAAAAGACATGATTTAATACATGTACACATGCACATTCAAGTATGCTTACATGCACATAAATATGCATGTATACTCACAGACTTTTGAATGCTCTTTCCAAAGCACTTTTTCACACTCAGAGCATGGGCATTCTGGGCGTTCTGTATCCTTCCTCTCCTGCTGTGGGCATGCGGCTATACATGCCAACACACACACATTTACCCTTGCACTTATCACCAGATGTTTCCGTGAATAAAAAAATCACAACTTCTATTTTACAGTCAACATGACCCCACCACGCTGTGGGTTAGACAATCAAGGCGGCAGGCCAAACTTTAGTTCCCAGGTTCTGAAGGTTTAGTTGAAGAAATCCACAATCCATTCACTGTATAAATTGCAAACTAAATTGATTTAAGCAATCTTAGGTCTTTAGATATAAGCAGTCATTTGGAGTAGTTTGGTATGACTGGAAACTGGAAACAACTGTGATTGTGCAATATTTGCTAATTTGTAAATCTTTTTTGACAAATGTATTTACGTGAAAACAGTACAAAAACAAGACATTTATTTTCATATTATTTCATGTTTTAACCAATTAATTTTATTGTTCTGTTGGTATATCTATATACCTGTAACATTTTTCAAAAAGAGCTGCAGGCTCACACTTACCAAGATCTCCTTTCCTCATAACAGTGTTTAACAATCTATTTGAGAAAGTGGCTTTTTTTCCATTCACCTTTCATATAACATTTGTCTGGGGTCCCTGTTGTTTTCAGTAGTTCTTTTCACTTGCACTTTCTAATTACCAAGACATGTCATTGTAACACAGGCAGAATATAAGAATAATAATCTAATAAAAACAATCTTTATTTATAAATTGCTTGGCAGCTCAAAGTGCTTTACAGTGCTTTTGAATCAATATTCATAGCTAAACAATTTGTCATAATGAATTATCTGGTTTATAGAACCAAGAATCAGTTTTCTTTTTTTTTCTTTTAGTTGTAGAACATTTTGTGACATCCACATTTGAGAAATATTTGGTTAAGTGTAAATTAGCCATAGGAGGTGAAAATATCTGTGTATCATGTTTCCTAATGATATCATCTTTTCGATGAATGATTTCCTAGTGAAACCAGGCACAGCTTGTTTGTTAAATATAATTTAAACTCTCATAAACTGTGTCTGAGAGGTTGACTCAGTATACAAGACACTGAAATAGAATTTTGTGATCAAAAGCTCCATTAACATCTGCACTGAGCCTGAGGTTAATGACAACAAGAACCAGTGATGTCTCAGTACTATGAGAGCTCTTAAAATGAAAATCTGATTGGTTTTCAAAATTTTCTTTGTATTTAATTGTTTAAAAACAACTGAGACCTTACTTAGTAAAGGAGAGCTTGAAATAGGTCTAAATGATTTGGTATGGAAGGATTTATGTTATTTTTCTTCAGAAGAAATGTCTTACTGTTTATAAAGGTTAAGACATCATTTTGAATAAAGTCAGACACCACCTTAAGAAATGAGGTAGGAGCTGGATAAAGATTACATGTGGATGTAGTTTATTTGTTTATTACAGCTGTAAGATTCTGATAAATGACAACAGAGAAAGATATCATTACTGATGTAGGTGGCTTATCAGAAAGGTTATTGAAACCTGTTCCAGCTGGCTGTGTTATCAATGCTATTTTATTTTGAAACTGAATTGCAAACTCTTTGCAGGTTTTGGAGTTTTGGAGTGACCAAGATCCAGTAGCAGCAACATTAGGATTAATTAGTTGGTCTACAGTGGAAAACTTTGGTTTTATCTTTGTGCTAACAGTAACAGTAGAGGGGTATGCTTGTCTGGATATTTTCATAGAATTATTGTAGGTGGAGATCTGTCTTTGAGTATATATAATGTTTCTGTAGTTTTCCACCATAAGTGCTCTGATTTACAACAAAATTCCATAAGGTGTATTTTTAAGTTTAAGCTTTCTTTGAGCTTAAGTTTCTCTTCCATTTAACAAGTATGAGAATGTCAAAAGTTTTTTTTTTACCTAGTCCTGATGCAAGTCCCTGAAAAAGACATTGTCTAGAGGGCAGCATATGTTGCTCCAAAATACACATGTACCACTCTGCATTAATGGTGCCTTCACAGATGTGAAGTTACTCAATAATACAACCCAATACTACACACACAGCTTTCTCCAGGTTCTTTGAATCTTTTGTAGATGTACATGCTGAGATAATATCAGCACAGTATATATATATATATATATAGATAATATAATTTGAGAACCCTTGCAAAAGCTCTTTGAAACATGGGCACCTATTTTGCTTTTCTGGTTTATTTTGTGGTTTTGATTTCATTTTAGTGTGTTGTGTAGCTGTTTTGTAAATTGAAACAGTTTGCAAAGAGACTCTCCCCAAGCAACCATTTTATCACAAGCCAGAAATGCCTCATTGGAATTCCAGCCCTCTGTGACAAGATAGCACAATCCTTATTGCCTGTCTACCAGCAAGCTTGGCACGCCCTCACAGAATGCACGGCAAGCAGGTCATGTCGAAAAGACGGCATTGTAATATTAGTCATAGTGGTGTTTAGAGCTACACAGGACACTCTTTTAGACACAGGAGCTCTAACAGAGTGTTTCAGACAGGAGGTGAATACAGATGTACTGTATGAGAACAGTGTCGTGCTTTTAAAACACTGAAGCAAGACCCCAATGTTAAAACTGAGCACAACAGGTCCTCTTTAAAGGGTCCATATCCTGCATTATACTTGAGAATAACTAATAACATTTGTGTGGCTTTATATACCAAATAAGGACACCATTCATTTTATTACTGTGTCTTTAGAACTTTATCTAAGATAAATCAGCTCTGTTCTGATCTGAGCCTCATAGCACTCAAAGCATTCAGAGTTTAAGTACTCCTTGGAAGTTCAGCACGAGTAGATGGTGAAACTGATGTAGGCTGAATAGGTGAATATATATAAAAAGTCTGTGTCATCACAGAAATGAGGATTTTAAAATAGGCTGTTTTTGCAACTTAGGTTTTCTATTCGAACTAAAAGTGGACGGTAAGAAAATAGTAAATATTTAAATTAAAGCAATATTTACATTTTATTTCAGACTTCCTTTTAAAAAGGCGAATTAGTTTTTCTGTAAACTGCACCCCTTAAACTGTATCTAAATTATTATATATATATTTACAACAAAAATAATGTTCCATATGCTAAACATTAAACAGTCTGCATAAAGTCATAAGTTATATCACTGTATAATCTCACTGTTTCCTCTGGTAATTTCTTGTCATTTCCAACACTTGGAACATACTTGGAAATGCTTGGAAAATGTGTACAAACTAATAAATGAGACACTCAATGCTAATGGGCCATTTTTATCAGTTACACCTACTATACGTATATGTTTTGTGAGGTTACTGACTGTAACCCATCTGTTATTGCATAATTTACCAGCTCCCCTCTCTGCGGTCTATCAGTGGAAAGCGACCACTGATATTATTAAGGCGGTGGACTATTTTCAACACAGTAGCGGGTGTCACTGTCCATTTTATCAGCTCCACTTACCATATAGATGCATATTTTAATTCTACAGTTATAGACTGTAGTCCATTTGTTTCTTTGCATACTTCATTTATCCCCTTTCAACCTGTTCCTCAATAGTCAGGACCCCACAGGACCAACTACATGCTATCTTGTCAGCAGGGTATTTTTCCACACCTCCTAGTTCAGTCTTAGACATTGATTGCATTTTGTGTCAAGCTTTATTTTGTCTTTTCTTTCAAATATGAAAGTTTAATAAGTGCTGTTTATATGATGGTGACAGTACTGTTAGGTCTTGCACAGTTGTTAGCAATCTCATTATCTCTATACCTTTTTAGAAACTTTTCAAAGTCTTATGCAAGTGGATTAACCAATATCCTCAGAAACATCTCCTTAAAATGAACGACAGTAACCTTTTGACTGGGTAATCTCTGACTTCAGCAGAGTGCAGTGCAAACTTAAAGCTATACTATGTCATTTTTTACAGGATTCCATCCAGTTATTACAGCCTATAATGTAGCGCTTTAATAAATTAAATATATTTCACTTAAGACCCCCAAATGTTCTAAAATGACCCTGTACACATATGTTGGGCAAGACATGACCTTATATTTGACCTTATAAGTACATGGTTAAACAATGTAAAATGCATTATTTAAAATAATGTTATTATTTACCACAGTGCTTTACCTGCCCATCTACAGGTCCATCTAGGTTTACCTGCAGCTCACTAAATTATTGTGTTATTTTTTTTTATATAGAATAGGGCTGCCCAAACATTTTTTTAATGGTGGCAATGTGCAATGTCTGTGGTGGGCTAATGAAACAAAACAATGTGCAAAATGTATTACAAGTATTAAAAATGCATCTTTTAAGCTTTGTTCTGCAGGTCCTGACCCTACTGCTGAGACTGGGTGTTCACATCATTATTCCAAAGTCACAATGCAATTACTTCACTCCTTTCTTATCTTGTCATCAGCATATCTTGTCATAAGTGCCTGGCCCAAGAAATGTAGGCTACATTCCTCATGTGGATTTTTTTGTTTCACATTTTTGTGCACTCGTGTGCTAAACAAACTAAAACTTAACTGTACATCATAGTGACAACTTTGATTTAATATGAATTTCTAGCTTTGCACATTTTTGTAAGTAAGGGATTATTTCACCAATAAAAAAATTTGACACTATCTTTAATATCCCACATGGGAAAGCAGTGCATCCAGGGGCAATATATGAAGGTAACATCCCTGATAGGCATTACATCGCTGAAACGTGGGTGAACTTTACTCAAAGCATATGAAGATAAGACTGTTATGCCTGCTGAGTCAGCTTTTATGCAACTTCACTGTTTATGGACCCAAGTAGAGAAATTTCAAAGTCCATC